>CM076580.1:166605197-166965050 GCA_034641835.2 Pinus albicaulis
CTTTAACACCCTCGTGAGATATAATATGACCCAGATATTCCACCTCTTGTACTCCAAAGAAACATTTGGATGTTTTTGCATATAATTGTTTCTCCTGCAATAGTTTGAGCACCCTGTCAACATGTTCAACATGATCCTTCCAAGACTGCTGTAGATTAGTATATCATCAAAAAATACTAGCACAAATTTTCTAAGGAAGGGTTTGAAAATGGAATTCATCAACCCTTGAAATGTAGAAGGTGCATTGGTAAGGCCAAAAGGCATGACCAAAAATTCATAATGACCCTCATGAGTTCGAAATGTTGTTTTGGAATATCTTCAGTCTTCATTCTAATTTGATGATATCCTGAACAAGGATCCAACTTGGTAAAATAAATTGCTCCATGTAATTCATCCAATAATTCATCAATCACAGGAATGGGAAATTTATCTTTAATGGTGAGCTTATTGAGCTCCCTATAATCGGGACACATGCACCATGATCCATCCTTCTTGTGTACCAATACTACAGGAGCAGAGAAAGAACTTTGACTAGGTTGAATTATACTCGCCTCTAACATTTCTGCAATCTTACGTTCAATTTCGCTCTTTTGGAAGTAAGGATATCTATAAGGCCTGATGTTTGGAGGAACACTTCCTGGAATCAAATGAATAGCATGATCATGATCACGAATAGGTGGGAGTCCTTTGGGAGTTTCAAACACCTTGGAATGATTGTCCAAGACTTTTGGAGATCTGCAGAAATAGATGATTTTGATGTTGGAACTTCTAGTGAGCATAATTGTGCAATTACACCTCGTTGTTCTTTCTTTAGAAGCTTTTTCATGACATTAGAGCTTATTATCTTTCCCGGCTTCCCTACAATACCCCGTAATTTGACTTCCTTTCCTTCTGAAAAAATTTTCAAGAAAAGTTCTTGAAAATTAAAAACTACTGTCCCCAAAGATTGTAACCATTGTACTCCTATTACAACATTAGCACCTCCCATAGGAATGGAAATCATTGGACTAGTCAATACATATTCCCCCATGGTTAGCTTGATATTATGGAATTTTTCAGAGCAATTTATAGTTCCTCATTAGCCATACTTGAGCATTAGAGTCAGGTGTAGGAAAGCAATTCAGTTATGTAAACTGCTGCAGCAAGAATAGAGTACAAATTTTCTGAATCAATCAGCACTAAACACCTTTTCCTTGTGATATTTCCTCTATCTTGAGGGTTTAGGAAGTAGTAATTCACGCGATGCATTACATGATATGGTCAGACTCATTTCTTCCTCTTCTAGGGTTGGTTCCTGGTGTATATCCTCTTCTTGTTAATTTTCTTCTTCCTCTTCACAATCTATGTAAAACAATTTCTTCTCAGCACACTTATGACCTTTGGTGTATTTTCTATTACAACTGTAGTAAAGCCCTTTTGCTCTTTTTTCTTCCAATTTTCGTGGTGTCAACCTTGTAGGTTTTTAAAATCTAGGAGTAGCAACACTTCCCTCTTTATAGAAGTGAGTGGTAGGCTTTCTTGTAGCCATAATTTTACATTCAATTTTTCTTGCCAACCTAAATGCCTTCTCCAATGAATCAGGTTCCAAAAAGTGAACTTCATGTTGGATGTTATCCTTTAAAGTACCTATGAAGAGATTAATTATGTGTTCCTATGGAATATTAGTTACCCTTATATTAAATTTTTGGAAGTCCTCAATGTGCTCCCCCACTAAACCCTTTTGTTTGAGATTTATCAATTAGATAAAGGTGTTACTCTTTGTATCCTCATAATGTGCTATCATTTCCTCTGTAAAAATGGACCAAGTGATAAAATTTTTACGGGAGCAAAGCCATCGATACCATACAAATGTATTATGTTCTAAATGTAAAGTTGCAATGCGTACCTTTTGTGGGTTTTGGACATTATTGAGATGAAAATATTGCTCCATCTGTAGTATCCATGTTACAGGATCCTTTCTATCAAACTTCCTCATATCCATTTTGGGAATATGGTGGTTCTTTCAACCGACATTAGAGTTTATGAAATCACGATTAGCATTAATTTTGCTCTCATAATGAGTTTCCTCTACTATCTTTTCACCATTAGGAAACATTTGTTGTTTCAACTTTGTCAACCTTCCATGTCTGCTTTTAGATCATTCTTCATGTTTTCCATCTTAGATTCCATGCCAGGTTCCATGCCATCCATCTTAGCTTCCATGCCATTCTTCAAACCATCCATCTTAGATTCCACACCTTTCTTCAAAACTTCCATGTCATTTTTTGTTGCTCTTTACGAGAGCGAAATTTGTTGCATTTGCTCTTGTAATTTTGATATGTCATGTTGCCATTATTCGTCTTCATGAGTCATAATAGAGCCTTCTAAAGGCTTAATGGGTGTTGAATTATTTTTAGGGGCCAATTGAGAATATAATACTGATATCTATTCTATAATATGCCCTTGGAATCAATTCAACTTGATTCTTCAAACAAGACTTATGCAATTCGGAAAAAAAAAATACACACCTTTTACTTGCTTTTGAGGAGCTTGATATTGAAATTGACTTATCTCTATAATTACAGATCCTCAATATCTGAAATTCGACCCTATAGTAGTACTCTAAATCTTCTTTCAAATGCCACAGGTTTGAATTGATTTGGATTCTTCAAGGCAAAGTTATGTCCAATCTCCCACAATGACTCAATTATGGATTGGTTCAGTGGAGAAAACTTGTACGACTTGTCACGTGTTACTGTTTGCTCCTTTGTATCTAAAATTTATAGATAGGAAACTAGAGTCCATGTACTTCCAGTCAATTTTTACAGAATTCCAATCTGATGCTCAGAGAGACAGTTATGAATATTTTCCCACGATCACCTCTTTGATATGAAATTAGGGAGCCTAAAAAAGACCTAACTTCCATAGATCATATATCCAAAAATATTGCGAACCAAGATCTGAAATTTTGCGAAGCTTCTCCTCAGGATTTTAACTTCGTGCTCTAAAAATTTCAACTTCTGAACCTTTGTAGAAAAAAAGTTAGAGAGAAAATTCCACAATGACCTGTTTAAGTGAAATTCAGGAGCCTACAAAAAGACCTAACCTCCACAAATCATATCTCTGAAAATATTACGAACCAAACTCTGAAATTTTGCGATGATGTTCCTCCAGATTTCGACTTTGCACTCTAAAAATTTCAGCTTCTGAACCTTCGTAGAAGAAAGTTATAGTGAAAATGCCACGATGACTTGTTTGGAGCAGCGAAACCCTAGAATCCCAACCTCTGATACCAAATGTTGTGAAACCAGCTCCAAAAATAGAAGAAAAGAGATATCAACGCCTTCGAAATAAGCCACTTCGAGTGGGCAACCTCCAATACATTACATGAATGAACAATTCTTGGATGATTCAAATTTCAAAACCTCCTTTCTATATATATTAGTCCATGGGGCCACAATCTAATCCTAGTGGGGCCAAAATGTAATCCTAGCCGACCTAACCATAATAATTTAAGGGCACAATAATAACAATATGGGGGTTACAAGGGTACAATAATAACAATAAGGGGGTTACACCAACAACAATAAGGGACTACACTAGTAATATAGGGACCTAACACCTTCCTATAATAAATGTATTACTTTTGCATAAAAGTTTTATGTCCTGTACATTTTGGTAATTGACTTGATGAAAGATTAATTAAGAAGAATACATAAGCAAACAAGCTCACAAGTAATTATCAAGAAGAGAATTTATAACACAACAAGGGAAGTTCACAACTCATGAACTAAGGAGGCCGAGGAGGTAATACTTTAAGGGTTAAATATTTATTGTCTTGACACCTCAGACCTGTTTTAAGAAACTCAGACCATATTGAAATGTGTGGACAGTAATGCGACTCAGATTATAGTCTCTTAAAGATAGAATTATCTATTAGGGGCTTAGAACTGGTAACAATATTCACCTTGGATTTTTTGACTGTGTTAAAGGGTTCAAATTTGGACAAAGTGTCATCATCATTAGCCCCTGTATCTCGGATTTGAAGGAATTACAGTCATGGTGGAACTTTGGTGGAATACATATGTTACACCATTTTTTGGTCATCTAACCTACTATCATTAGATGGACCCAAGTACACCATGTAAGACCAATTTTACCCTAAGTAAAATTGCTTTTACTATGTAAAATAACTTAATAAAACACATTTATTAGGTTGTTTATGGTCTAAACAGGAAACCCCAAAAGGAAATATTAAACAAACCTATATTTTTTTATTTTCCTCAAGGAATAATTAATTAAACAATAATTCAATTATTATTCCTGGTCATGTTTAACCCAAAACAAAGAAATTAATTAGATAAATCTTTATTTATCTTATTATTTTCTAGGAATAATTATTTAAATATTATTTAAATAATATTCCTTGTTAAATTAAATAATTAAATAAATCATTATTTATTTGATTATCCTTCAACCACTTCCTTAAAATGATAAATAAATCATTTATTTATTTATTATTCACAAATAAATGGATTTGACCCAAGTCAAATAATTTTTCCCTCCAAAAAATATAATAAAATATTCCATAAAAGGTGGATCTAGATTTGGTTAATGTTATTTTAATCATGCACCAAGATCTAGAATGACCCAATATTTTGTTATAAATAGGAGGGTTTTTTCTATCATTCTTCACCTTTTGTTGCCTATTATATCACTCTGGATCTAAACTCTTGGTCTGACTTTGAGCCATTATCATTGTCATATTTTCCATTATTTGCTGTGTGAGCTCCCTTTGAGTTCTATCTTTGTCTGGGTTTTCTACACCAACAGGAGAGATAAATGCTAGATCTGAAGTGCTGAGGACTTCCAAGAACCCATCACATTGAGGAGAATTGGATACGCCTTCTTGTTTTCCTCCCAGGTGCCCTTAATACAAAAATTCTTTCAAAAATTGTTCTTGTCTTGTCTATTGGATATATGGAGCAAACCCTTCTTTTTACTGCTTAATGTCTTTCTATGCATAGATATGGTTTTTTGCAGCTCTTGTCTTGATCAACTAACTGCAGATCTGAAGATATTGGCAGCCACTTTTGATGTTAGGGCTATTAGTTATGCATAGCTAAAGTGGTCTTTTTTCGTACGCTTCGACAAAAGATTCATACTAACAACATCTATTAGTTCTCTTGCAGGAACTCGGATAAATTTGTAAGTGCTCGAATTTATAATTAAGGATCTGCAAAAATGTCAGTGTGCTGCCGCATCCTTCGGACACTTCCAGGCAGCCATAGTAACTTCAGGCATGTCATAAAAAGGCAATTAAACTGTTTGTTGGAAGACTGTGGGGCAGCATTTGATAAGCCACAACTCGAACTCCTCAACAGAACCTCGGACTACCACACAGTCTCTTGGATAAGGCATAGGATCTTGTGCTCAACACTCGGATTGTTGTTTTAGATTGCCTGAAGTTGAAACCTATGATCATTGTATGTAACCAGTCACCTATGGAAGAACAGTAAATATACTTTGAAAAATTGGACAGTCAAGTCAGTGAAGAATTTTGGAAGAAATAATACAGTGAAGAATATGTCAAGAACATTCAAGTAAGTACTATTCACATTCTCTATTAAACAAAGCAAAGGAAAAGTTGGTGCCCTTGGAGTAGGAGCTCTAAACACAAGGTTGGTACCTTGAGAAGATAGGGTCGAAGCCCTAGAGATCGAGCCTCATCAAAGTCCAAGTTGGTGCTTGGCAACAGGTTGGTGCCTGATTCATTGAAGGGTTGGTGCCCTCACACATTTATTTTACTCAATTATTTGAAAAAGGATTGAAGTTATTATTAATCCTTAGTAATACTATTATTATAAACCTCTCTGTTTTTAATTGTGAAGAATCTAACTGGAAAAAATTAAAAATTGAAAAGAAATACTGATTCACCCCCTCTTAGTATTTTCAACACGAATGCCTTGTCACGGATGCCAAAAACATTGTCTTTGATGAGCCTTGACATAGATTGGAGAGCCCAGCTGTTGGTGGAGTATTCCAAGGACCGTTTTTCTTGTGAGGCCCTGGATAGAAAAGTGACAGATGATAGGTAATCTATTACTTGGACATGATTTATTTGACATGTAACTCCTAGCTCAGGGAGAACATTTTACTTGCAGCCCATGGCTCGCCACTTTCAAGTGATCAGGGGTTCACCAAGACTTACAAGGACATACATGAGAGGTTCTCATGGAGGGGCCTCAAGGAGGACGTAATCCGGCATATCAGGGTTTGTGAGGTTTTCCATAGGAATAAGGGAGAGTTGAGTCACCCTGCAGGTTTGCTACAACCGCTTCCCATTATAGAGGGCAAATGAGAGATCATTTCCATGGATTTCATCATAGCGTTACCCACGGTGCAAGGCATGGATTGCATCTTTTTAGTCATGGATCGAATGACAAAGTATGCACACATTTTTTCCATATTCACATGATACACAGCTTCACAGGTGGCCGAGTTATTCTTTCGGGATGTTTTTAGGCTCCATGGTCTCTCAAAGACCATAGTCAGTGATCGGGATAACCAGTTGATGGGAAGATTTTGACAGGAGTTGTTCTGTTCGGTGGGTACCGAGTTAACCCCTAGTACTATTTATCACCCACAAAAAAATGTAAAAACAGAGATAGTGAACAAGTGGCTGGAGGGTTACTTGAGAAACTATGTCTTGGGGAAGCAGAAGGCATGGTTGCGTTGGATCCACTTGGGGGAATATTTCTACAACGCGACATTCCATATGTTGACTGGTATATATTTGTTTTATGATTTGTACATATATCATGCTCTAATTTTTTTTTGATTTTATGTTTGGAGAAAGAAAGGATTCCCTAGGTCAGGAAATGTTGAATCTAGAAGGCAGAGACATCTGTCGAACTCTCAAGGATAATTTTGTCCAATTGCCAAAACCATCATAAGTTATATGCATATAGAGGTCGCGTAGAAAGGAAGTTTGAGTAGATGATTTGGTTTACCTAAATGTTGAGCCATACAAACAGTCAACGCTGAAGCATAAGGGAGCAGAGAAGCTCAAACCTCACTTCTATGGGTCATACAGGGTGATTAGAGGAGTTGGTGAGGTGGCATATAAGCTAGAGCTACTAGTAGGGAGTCAGATCCATAATATCTTCCATGTCTCATGCTTGAAGAAAGCTCTGGGGCAACAGATGATTGCCACTATGGAGCTCCCACTTGTTGGAGGAAAAAATACCCTAACGTCTAGGTCGAGGGACCTAACAGAGTGGAAGGCACACAAAAAAAAGAATCAATCAAAATAAAGGTCCTAATGCTTAAACTAGTAAACTAGGGAGAGATGACCTTACCCTTATGTCTTACGTTTGAGGTTGTTCTTGCATGGTGAAAACCCTTTGCTTCTCCACGTGATTCAAGACTTGAAACTCACTCAATACAAGGCACATAGACTAGTTGTACAACATATATATACTAAATGTTAGTATGTTAGATCATATAAGCTTATAAAAGATAACATGAAATTAACAATTACAAGATCATTAACAGGTACAAAAAGCATATAATATCATGACATCAGGAATGGGTCAGAGCTTCTTTATTGATGTATCTAAAATATGTGGAGATATCACCTAAAATCAGCCACAACTCCAAGAAAAACTATCCTCCGAATCTGTCCAGCCCAAGCCTCAACAATATTCTTCCATAAAAGGTGCACAAGGATGCCACATAAAGGAGGTGAGCATATCAAAGAAGGAAACAAGTGTTTGCTGAACCTGGAAAGTGCAGAAGGCACATGGATAATCAGACTTTATCTGGGATATAACAGGCTATAGTATCAATTCCTTTCTCTCTCCTCCCTTAGGGCTTCCTAATGAGGTGTATTTATACTTCCTCAAAACTATTTTTTTAGTTGGGAAATAGTTTGGCCATGGGCTCCTGTTGGCGGGCTTCTGGTGTAACCCATAAACCCCGCCCAAAATATAGGGAGTTATATATGTTTTTAATATTTTAAATTATATACACAGGTTGAATATGAGTGGACCCGCGTCTGCACGCATGTAAAATAAGGCAGAGTCACATATGGAATTCAAAATAATATTTTTTAAGAAGATGACCAAGTCTGAATGGAAAGGGCTAGCCAAAGCCAATACATAGATCATCAAGTATAGAAAGGTGATAAATTGTGTTATAATATATGCCCCCTAATATATGAGGTCAGAAGGGGTACATGCTGTCCGAAATGTATTATGTGCATAAGAAATAATCTTGTGAGGAATTCAGATGACTTCACCAGATTTCAACCTGCCAAAAACCAGTGAAAGAAATTAGAAAGTAAGCTCATGTCTTAGGCGGGCATACCCATGCTCAGTGAAAGTAAAGCATTTCCGCATAACAAGTATGGAGCGGATCCAATATGTATACAAGTATAACAGAAACTATAAAGTACATAGTGAATCATCTAATCATTGCCTGGAAGTGTATATCAAAGTCATGTTAAAGTATCACATGTAGAAGACTGATCAATGATGCTGCAAATATATCTTATCACTAAAGTCACAACTGAATCTCCAAGTACCAAATCATAAGTGGTGGAAAAATTGGTACTGCGCGCAGATCAGGTTCCAACATATATAATTCTTCTGTATTGAACTGAAACATATAAGGGTGGATGGTGTCACTGGCAGAAAACTGAAGGAGCTATCAAAGTTAACCAAAGCATGCTGATGCAAACCTGAGTCTTCACCGATAACTATGGTACAATTCTACACAATCGGAATAAAGGAGCTGAAGTTGACCATGTGAGAAATTGTTTGATTACCGTCATTGATGTATACCGTTAAAAAATGCAAGACAACTCACCAACAATCATGATGAGAGTCAAGGTACTCTGGTAAAATCTAACAAGTGCGAATGAATGAGTTGAAGTCGAACACTTGATAGAATCTAAAAATAATGAGACATTGATGTATTCTTAATGTCAATAGCGAAGGAATCTGCCACTAATGACTACAAACCCTAAGGTACTGACAAAAATAATCTAGACCTTATTTCCAAAGAAATGTGTCGGAGTCGATGGGAAAATATCTGATGGAAGGAAGGCATTAAGTCATCCCACATCAATCTAGCGCGAGCGTAACCTGCAGGAAAAAATTTAGAAGGAATTAGATGAAGAAAATTGAAGTAACCAACTCGAAGCACGTTTCTGGCATGCACAAAATGTAGCTAGTGCATGATAGAAACCCTTTGAACCAAGAAATAATGAAAGTTGAAAAAGAGGCGAGGAATCCACTGATAGGGTCAAATGGAAACCAAGGTACTGCACGAATCCCAGGTGTGATAATGAAAGCTGAATTTGAACACAAGGGAAACCATTCAGTCAAAGACCCATGGTATTGATTAAATGGTGACCACAAGGTCACCTATCAATAATGTAAATAGGGCCAGGGTGCACCTCTAGGTTTACTCCTAGAGAAATTTGTTGAAGTTGATAAGAGAAAACCAACCGAAAATAAGTCAATGGAGACCTTCTCAAACCAGAATGAGCAAAGGACCAAATAGTTGATGTGATAGAAAAATATGTTGATAGACCGGGGATGGCCTAATGAAAAATGAGTCAAGAGACACTGCAGAAAGGCAGACTCAGGTTGACTTCCCTAAAACAAAAGCAAGACTCATTTTGAATATATATATATTTTTTCTAAGTGAGACTAATTCTATTAAGAAAAAACATATGGTACAATCAGGGCTTTGCAAAAAGAAGAGCATAAAATCAGGGGAGCCGGAAATTATAGATTATCAACCTCGGTCCCAGAATGCAACCTTGGAAAAAGAAAAATATTACAAAGATAACAGAAAAAAAAATAGAGAGCGAGACAAAGGGATCTACCTAGAGTGGGTATAAAATTCCAAACGACATTTTTTCACTTTCTTCTTACTGAATTTGACCTAGCCATTGTGACTTGGCTGGACAGGAACCAGTTGTTGACTGTTTTGTGCTGAAGGAGGAGTTTCCTTATCTGAATCAGAGGAAGAGGGCGTATGCGTGCGCTTCTGCGAGATCGGAGGTGCAGAAGGATCCTCAGGGCTGGCCAAGGGGGTGTCCCTCGGGTGCTCATCATTTTCTTCTTCCGCTTCTATTTCCTCCTCATTCGAGCTGAAGGAGTCTATGTCATCCATGGGGGGTGGATCACATGGTTTCCAACTCTTGGATTTGGATTTACATTTTTTATTCTTCTTGTTGTCGAGGAATGTGGCACATGAGTTCTGTATATGCCCTGTCTGATGGCAGTGGCGACACCAGAAGGCAGTGTTCTCATAGTCCAAGGTTTGAGTCCAATGGAAGTCCCCAATTTTGAGATTGATCTGATCAGGTAGCCCTTTTCTAATTTCTATTTCCGTGCATATTCTGCCAAATTTGTATAATCCTTTCTCCCCCCCTTGAGGTATCTGTGGCCAGGAAACGGCCTAAGGTATCCCCAATCCCTTGGAAGTATGAGAAGTGCCATAGATGCGCAAGGAGGTTAGGAAGTCTAACCCAAATGGGAAGCTTAGTGATGACATTTGTGGAAGGGTCGAAGTCTGGAAACCATGGAGAAAGGAAGAGCCCCACCGATCCCCAGAACCAAGGGCCTTCTGTTAAGGCTTTCTGATAATATTCATTGAAGGAAAATACCACAATGAAGAAGTCTTTTGAGCAAAAGAAGACCTTGCAGTTGTTGGTCCAGTTGGAATGGATCCACTGGTATAGATCTGTAGATCGAGGCCATAGTCCATTAAACCTGCAAATGATGGCTGTTTTTGCAAACTTCTGGTATTGATCATCCAACGATGGATGATTTATTTCAATGGAGGTGTTTCCTCCATTTTTTCCACCAGGAAAGGCTTGGGAACCTCAACTGGTTTAGCAGCTCTCTTGGAGGGCTACGCATGAACCACATCCTTATATGAAAAGGCGGGAGCCGAGGAGGTTTGCCCATATTTTCCTCCTCTCAAGCGTAGGGAGAGCCCAACTGAAGCATATTTTTTAATATTATAATATGACAGGGGTAGAGGGTCCTCGAGTTGTTTAACTTTGTAAAGAAATCTTAGGAGATATGAGGGGATCCCTAGTCTGAGTTTGAGATCTTGCAAGAGGTCCTGTACTAGATCCGTGGCGTGCACCCAGAGCAGCTTCGATCCACCAGAAAGAAGAGAGATCTAGATCTGATATGCAGAGGGTATGTGATTTGAAAACCTATGCTCTTCACTTCGGATCTGTGTCTGAACTGTGCATAATCCTTGTATCCCCAGATATGGAAGGCCTTTGGTAGTGAAAGCAATTGGATGAAGATCGAAGCCCTCTTGAAGCTGGGAACTTTCGATCATCGGTAGTCTCCTTTCCAGCATGCCCTGCCTATCTGTGAGGCTGAGACTGAGCCTCTGGAGGGACTCAGCGATGGTCGATCCTGCAAGATTTCTTGAGCCTACAACCTTGTTCTGGCTAGCGTTGAGGACTTGTGCTGGAGTAACAGCTCCTGTACCTTTTTTTCTTACAGACGTAGGCAATAGCTTGTGTGTTTAGCATTACTGTAAGATCTTCATAAGCGCTTATGGGAATGACCCTGAGACATTCAACTTGGGAAATTTCGGTGGCCATTTGGATGGGAAGAGTTTGCGGCCAAAGCCGATTCAGGCATGGGAGGCTGCAAGAAGCTGTGGTGGTGAAGATCTCAGAGCCCGCTAGACCTGCTGTGGTGTCGGCGGTGACGGAAAAGCCGAACAAAGAGGAGGCATAATTAGCGTTGGTGGCCAGGCCTGAAGAAACCCTAGAAGAGGCCATATCTCCATCATTAATTATTATTATTATTTAATGATGACTCATTTTGAATATTACAGCATATGATAACTTTGTATTAGTTTGTCACGCAGGAGACACGAACAAACCCTCCATATGATTGGAAGAGATAACCAACCTGGGGAGTACTGACTCGATAAAAAGGTTATGGATTTTCCTAAGTCAAACTAAATCCCATCCCAAACTAGAGAAAAGACTTATCTTTTTGTGCTTTGTTCAAGGGCAATGCAACTGACTCTTAGCTGCCATGAAATATGGAAGTAATGTCCCAATCCTGCTCTTTTTGGGATATTTTTTTTTTTGTATTTTTCATATTGAAAGCCTAAAAAATAATAAAATAATTCCTATATTACAGTGGATATAATGAGATTTGATGAACAAATTCTCTAGTTCCTCGGATAGGAACAATCCTATGCTTAATGCAAGGTAGAAAAACTGGTAAATGACACTAAGAGGAATGTTTTGCCCACGGGCAAAAGGTGTCGAGTTACAGAGGCTAAGTGATTGCAAGGCTGACTTTGCAGAAAGGCATGGTAAAAAATATGGCTTATACACTAGTCCAAATGAAGTCGGCTTAAGGCGAAGATATACAAATGGTTAATATGAAATGCAGAAAAAAAACTAAAAAATGGGAGCCTCTAAGGTATAAATCCAAAAAGATGGCGAAGAAGAAGAATAACAAAGCTTCATCGCATAAGTCATGGAGGGACTAAAGAGGACTCCCGAGCCTACACAATTTGTAACATGGGCGACATATGCTAGTGAGGATCTAACTAAGAAGCCCATGTAAAGGATGGCTCTACCATCATATCATGATTTATAAGTTGGCAAGTGAAAATGGTATAATAATAATAACATGATGGGGTTGACCCTATGGCAAGATTTCAGTATGGAGGCTAGTATGCATAAGTGCAACGGAAAGTGAATTCCCTAACCTATATGAAAGTTCTGAGCACAATACCTCCCATGACAGGTAAACAACGATGGAATCAAAGCAGAGATGGAATCATTTCGAAATTGTCAAATGGACCTGAAACAACCTATCACAACACTTACAAGCCAAAAGGTCATAAAGTCTTGGACAAATCCAAAAAGTTAACATAAAACTTTAGATAAGTGGGTTTTGAAGTTTTTTTGAATTTTTGACATAAATAGGCCTTTTGGACTCACATTTGGTCATTTGTGCATTGAATAATTTGAGAAAGAGCTCCGGAGAAAAAAATCCCCAACTTCAATTTGGACCAATTCTCAGCCGAATCAACCCAAATATTCTAGGTAATCTTCTCAATTAGCTTAGTAATCAATTTTTATTATCAATTCAAGTAATTTTATGTGAATTTCATCACAGGATGTAAGTTTTTTGAGAAAACCTCTGCGTATACGCGGGTTCATAATTTTGAACCCATGTCTAGACATGACTGTGTAAGAAGGAACTCGTGTATGTGCATAATGAAAATTTTAAATAAAAAAATAATGGGTTTTTTGATGAATTGATTCAGGATGACCATCAGCTGGAGAGAGAGGGAGCATAACACAATTGAAAATGAAGTAATGGAGGACCAATTGTTCTTAGATATACTTTGAGGATGTGGTTTTCTCATGTTTTATAAGATGCCAAATATGAAAACGAACACCAAATATCTTGAAGTATTCGTCAATTATTGGGACCCAGAGTGTAAGAAGGAACTCACGTATGCGAATAATGAAAATTTAAAATAAAAAAATAATGGTATTTTTGATGAATTGATTGAGGATGACCATTAGCTGGAGAGAGAGGGCGCATAGAAAAATTAACAATGAAGTAATGGAGGACCAATTGTCCTTAGATATACTCCGAGGATGTGGTTTGCTCAAGTTTTTTAAGATTCCAAATATGAAAACGAACACCAAATTTATTGAAATACTCGTCAATTATTGGGACCCAGAGGAGGACTGTTGCATGATTGATCAAGTGCCTTTAAGGATTGATATTAAAGTCATATATTTTATAATCGTACTCTCTCAAAGAGGGGAACCAATAAATTTACAAGGCAAGCTAACATGATGGCTCAATGTGGAGGATTACATTCACATATATTGTGCTGAGGGTACTCATAAGGTTGGGACTTAGATCCCAATTAGAGATGTGCAAGGGTTGCACATGAAGATTCTTCTTTTCACCATAGTCAGAGTAGCTGGATCGACTTCATTGCACCAAAACTCATGCAGGAACATGAGTTTGGTAGTTGAATTCATAGCTAATTTATATGATTGGTGCACTGCCTTGATAACCAATTTCAAGAAACAATTAACCTCCATCTAGAATAATAAAACTAAACATTTTGGTTATGGAACCATTTAATGCAGATTCTTATTTGAGAGGATTCTAGAGCTTTGACCTTGTTGTAGACAATTGTTGTCCCTCCTAGAGACAACCTAGAGTTTCCATAGACCAGTGCCTGGGACATCTTATCATAACAAGGAGCACATAATATAACTTGGGTGTCAATCCAAAAGCTCTCCTGCTATCTCTTGTAAAACAAGGAAATTGATTTAAATGGGACCAGGACTTACAGAAACTGCCACAGGGAAAGTAATGTTGCAGAGACAAGATGCAAAACTCCAACACAAAAGCATCAGACAGTTAAGAGACAATTTACTGTAAAGAAGGCCGATTCAAATAATATGCCACAGAGATCAAGTATCAGAAGGTGTATGTAGTGAAAGAAATATAAGAAGATATTATTTAACTTTGGTCTGATACCCAGATACACAACAGAACCATGTATGGGCTTATCAATCTAAGAATCCATACATGACAATGGCGTTTTAAAAGCACCCTCCCAAAGCAACTAATATAGTAGAAAGATGGATGAAATGAACATGAAACAGTATATCATGCATGAGCCATATTTAAAGCGCTTGACTGATTTAAGTATGGGCATCAACTAGGATGAATCCTTACCAAACCAGTGAGCCACTCGCATTCCAAAACATGATACAAGAAAGTGGATGAAATGAAATGTTATATTGAACACATAAGAGAAAGTTACATATTGTGAAATACCAAAGACCAGAATCCTCATTACAGATAGAACTCCTCCTCACTGAGACCCTATGGGCTCTGAGCCTTCACATAGAAACTTTACAAGATGTATACAAAAATCCTTTCACTGCACAATTTTCTGATAAAAGTATGGAACCTTTACACTGTCTTTCTTCCTCCTTTTTATAGAGGAAGGAGAAGAGAAACTAATAAAAGAAGTAGGTGAAAACAATTAATTGTTTCATTAAAACAAAATGGCGGAAACATTTCGCGCCCATACTATTTGACGGCTCTAGGATGCTGCAGGTACTCTGTGGCTGCTCCATGAAGTAAATGCTGTGGGTGCAAATTTCTCTAGGCATAAGACATGAAGAATAAAATATGTAACATTCTGTACTTTCTTGAGAGAAAAATCTGCTGAAGTTAAACCTGGAGGATATGATTTTGATGCACTTGTACTCTTTGGCTTCTGAATGTGGTATGGCTATTTAAAATCTTTGGCTCCAGATGTTGAATTTCTCACTCTCTGACTGACATTCTTTATTTGCACCATTAATAATTTCATCTACAAGAATCTACCTCCTGAATGGTTCTTGAAGGTTGGATAGATCTGAGTCTCGCTTCTTTTAATGAAAGTCGCGTCGAAGCAACTACCCAGGACCTTCTTCATGAATTTTGCATTTAAAAACCGGTCCTTTGACGCACCCTCGACCTCTGCAATAAGGGCTGTGAATTATGGTTAACCTTCGACGCTCAAAAACCTGCAAAAATCCGCACACATGTTAAGAAAATAATGCACGGGAATGCAGACATGGTGGGGATAGTGGGGTGGCAACTGCTGCATGGTCGACTAGTGAAAAATTTAGGGCGATGATGAGAAATGCGACGTAACAGTGTGGAGCGACTTGGAGGAGAAAACTAACATAATCATGAAAATGCATTGGAAATGAAGCGACGAGCTTAATATAGACCCATGGTGGCGGAATGCACGTGGAGTGACATGATGGACAGGTGGTACTGTAATAGGATGACGGGCACAGATGATGTGGATTGATGACTGTGGAGTTTGGTCAATGGCGAAGTGCATAAATCATAACCGTCCGATCTCAGGTGGAGATCGATGGTTGGAAATGGGCCGGGGACAATAGGCAGTGGGCCAGGGGCATCATTAACCCGGGTTAATATTCGAGCATCTTCAACGAATGATCACCATAGGATGAGAGCCCTCAGATCAGACGGTTTACATTGATTCCGATGCGCGTCCATGATCGAATGTTAACACGTGAAATGGAGCGGTTTTGGCACCATACAGAAGGACACGCGGCGATCAGCGTATGGAATCGCTGGCCGAAGGGGAAATATCGCTTGCCCATCTATGGTGGTGCGGAAAAATCAGGCTGGTTTTAGGGGTAAGGCGCGGCGGGGACCACCGGACAGGGACAGGTTGTGGATCGTCGATCTGTGGCATGATCGGACGGTGCAAAATGCACCCGATGGCTGTGTATGGTAAGCGCTTTTCATTTTGGCCCATGGGCTAGCTCCTGCGTTGTGTGGAGAAAAAAATGAAGGGGGCTGAGACCAGGGGGAGCTAAGACTGACATATCTCTGAATATGGGTTTTTTGGCCATTTTGAATACGGTTTTAGGAATGAAAGGTGGCAACGGTAGGCGGGAGACGAAGGTCTTAGGCCACGACGGGGGTTTCAAACAGATTCAAACGGGACAGTAGGCCCAAAATCATAATGGGGGGGGCTAATATAGTCAACATCAGCTCCATCTGGAGATGACACGTTCATCCCTGGATGTGTCGAGAACCTGCAGACCACATGATTATTGTTTATGTAAACTCTGTTCCTCAACCCCTCTGCACTTTACTTCATAGTTCATCAGCACGTCCTCCTGGATCAAATCAAAACCGAAACAAAACTTATATACAATATGGTACATCAGGCTTGCTCTGCCTGAATTAGAATTGGAAGTAGGGCTTCAGAAATTGGCCGTTTACAGGGGCATCTAGCACGTCACCCTGTAAATTCTCCAATATACACGTGTTATTGCCTCCCTGTTCCACAATTTTAAATGGGCCGAACCAGAGTGGGTCAAAATTGCCATGTTTTCCTTTTTTGGCTCTTCGGACATCCCACTTGAGCACCAGATCTCCAATCTACAATTTCCTGTCTTTTGCATGTTGATCAAACACATGTTTCATTTTCTCTTGATATTCAGTTAGTCTCTGATTCACTTGGTCTCGTGTTTCCTCTAACTCTACCAGTTGATTGATTCTCCTGACCATATCCTCAAGTTCTTCCTGAATTTCTTGCATGAAACATGCCATTGGTAAGGCCAGCTGCACAGGAAACACTGCTGCTCATCCATATACCAACTCATATGGAGATTTCCCAGTTGCTCTCTTACTGGTGATTCTATTAGCCCATAGAGAAAATTTCAATTGGGAATCCCAATTTTTCTGATTCTCATTTATAGTTTTCTTCAAAGCCCTCACTAGAGTTTTATTAGAAGATTCTACCAAACCATTCCCCTATGGATAGTAGGCTGTAGAATGATTCAATGTGATATTATACTGTTGGCAGAAATTCACAAATTTTGTAGATTTGAAGGCCTGTGCATTATCAGTCACTATTCTAGCAGGACAACCAAACCTGGATATGATGTTCTCTTCCATGAACTTTATGATGACAGTGTCGATAGCATTCCTTGCAGGTATGGCTTCCACCCATTTTGTAAAATAATCTGTGGTTGTTAATACCCATTTATGTTGTCCACTTGATGGGGGATGTATTTCTCCAACAAAATCTATTCCCCATTGTTGAAATGGCTCATTCACATGAACTGGAATCAAGGGCAAAGCTGCTAACTTCTGTTTCTCAACAAATTTCTGACACTTATCACATGCTCTGACCCAAGTAAAAACATCTCCAAATAATTTTGGCCAGTAGAAACCAGCCTTTAGGATTTTATGAGTTGTGGCCCTCCAGCTATAGTGTCCTCCACAAATTCCCTCATGGAATTCTATCATTATATTTTCCACTTCATTCTCTGTAAGGCATAATAGTAGTATACCTGAAGGATCTCTCCAATATAGCTGGCCATTAGCAACTATATAATTTTGTGATTTCAATCTTAAAGCCCTGTATTTTGCTTTATCACAACTCAGAGGATAGCTGAGTGTCAAAAGATATTCTATTATTTCTTTGTACCATGGACTGGTGAGATATTTTACATGTGCTTTCTGAGTAGCCATCTCCAGCCCTTGCTGGTCTTTTTCGTTTTCAGATTCTTCATGTGAAAGAATAGACAGGTTTATGCCCAGAGCCTAGTGGTTTGATTATGAAAAGATCCTTGCTAGCCCCTGTCCTTTTATCAGCTTGGTAGGGCGAATATCCAGATCATACTCCTGTATTTTTGCAATCCATCTCCCCCTTTTCCCTTCACTGTCCCCTGAATAAGAATGTCTTTAACAGCCGCAGTGGGGACAAATGCAGTAATGTGGGACTGCAAAATGTACATGCGAAATGCTTTGAGGGATTTTACCAAAGCGTATGCTTTCTTCTCCAGTATGTTATATTTCAATTATGCATCATGAAGCACCTGACTAAAAAAGGAAATAGGCTTCTCATATCCTTCATTTTTCTGCAACAAGACTCTAGCTATTGTATGAGGTGAAGCAAATGAAAAGATCATAAATGGTTTAGTATAATTTGGCCCAGCTAGTACAGGAGCTTCAGCAAATGCCTGTTTTATCCTGGTGAATGCATCTCTAGATTCTTGAGACCATATTACTTCATTATTATTTTTCAGCATATCAGTTATATGCCTAACTATCTCAGCATAGTTAGGAATAAATCTTCTCAGGAAATTTATCCGGCCTAAAAATACTTGCACTTACTTCTTATTTCTGGGGAGAGGGATGCTATTTATAACTTCTACTCTTTTAGGATCTATCCTTACCTGATATTTAATCACAATATGTCCCAAAAGTTTGCCTTCCTCTAATGCAAATAAAGAATTTTGTGGATTAAGAGAGAGGTTGTACCTTCTGCATTTTTCAAAAGTTCTTTGTAAATGATCAATATGCTCAACATAATTTTTTGAAAACACTGTTATATCATCAAGGTACACCACCAGAAATTTATCTTGCTCCCCGACAAAGGTTATGTCCATGGCCCTTTGGAAAGTGGCTCCTGCATTAATCAGTCCAAAAGGCATCCTAGCATACATGAATGTTCCCCATGGTGTGGTGAAAGAAGTTTTCTTCTGATCTTCAGGAAGTATAGCTACCTGATTATAACCAGAAAAAACATCCATCATTGACATTCTAGAGGCTCCCACCACTTTCTGCAGGATGTAGTCCATCTTGGGCAGTGGATAATTATCTTTTAAAGATGCTCTATTTAAATTCCTGAAATCCACACATAGCCTTATTTCTCCATTTTTCTTTCTGACAGGGACCAAGTTTGCAACCCATTCTGAGTACGTTAATGGCACAATTATTTTGGATTTTAGCAGCTTCTTGATTTCTTTTTCAATGGAGGGAAGCAACAATGGATTTATCTGTCTAAGATTCTGCTTATAAGGTTTTGCATCTTCCCTCAAAGGAATTTTATGCTGCATTATATTAATGTCAAAATTTTTTAGGTCCTGATAGGACCATGCAAATACATCCTTGTATGACTGAAATAATTTCAAGTATTTTTCCTTATATTCCTCTGGGACCATCATGGATAATTTTACAATTTTAGGATCAGCATTGGTACCCAGATTCAGATCTTCTACCTGATATTCTTCTACCACTTTATTAGGTTGCAATGAGACATCATTCTTGTCAAACAACCTTTCTAGAGGGACTAGCCCTCTAGGGATAACATTTCCTTTTAGCTGTAACACTTTACTTCCTGCCATTTTCTCCTCCCACTTATTTTCTGAAATATCCTCAGCCTCATCTTCTTCACCATCATCAATCTCTATATTAGAGAATTCCCCCACTATTTCCATGAATCTCTTCATCTGTTCATCATCTTCAAATACCTGCCAGTGCTTGATATTATCTGGGATTGATGGCCTATAACGTACTTCAATTTCATACCTCAAGAGAGGGTTCTGGGGAGGATGGAAGGTACTAGCAACCACATCAAGCAAATCTGCCATTCTATTCTTCTCCCAGGGCATGAACTGAATATTAAATGCTGAGAAGAATTTCTCCACCATGTCCCAAACTTCATTCATGTAAGACCTCAACCGAGGATGTTTGGTTTGACATTGATTCTTGACCTGTTTGACCACCAGCTCAGAGTCTCCCAGGACCTTTAAACACTGTATGCCCATGCTCCTGGCTGTCTGTAATCCCAACAGAAGTGCTTCATACTCAGCTACATTATTAGTAGCTTCGTATTCCAATTTAAAAGACAGTGGGATCCATTTTCCTGTAGGAGAGATTAATAATACTCCAGCCCCATTACCTTCTTTTGAATTTGCTCCGTCAAAATGTAGAGTCCATACTCCTGCTTCATGGTCTTCTAAAGGCTTCTCAGTCTTGATTTGACAGAAGGATGGTTCGTGAGCAAAATATTGATCTTCCTCAAGCATAAAACATGAAAAATCTCCTTCTTTGCTATAGACTGGAGAATTTCTAGAGCTATCAGCCTTAGTAACCATCTTGACAAATCTAGTCTCTCTGTATAACCTCCTCTCCTGGCCACCAAAAACTGGGATGGTGGCATATGTTAAATCTAATTTGAGTGACCCACCAATTTTCATTCCCCAGGACCTTGACAACAGCATGCCAAAGCGATTTGGGATATCAGCTACCATGATCTCCATTACTACACTTTTTGTTGGGATTTGGGCCAAGTTGACCACTAAATCTTTAATCATCCCCAAGCATTTAACTCTTTTGGAATCAAATGAATAGAGGTCTTTGTATGGGCGTGTGATTTGTAGTCCTAGTTGTTCCATGACTGACAGAGGCATAAGATTATGGGAAGCTCCAGAATCTAACATACAATTGTGTAACAGCAGGTCATGAATCACTAGAGACACATAGAAAGGAGGAGTAGAGGGGTCTATCTCCTCAACATGTGGGCCAAAAACTACCATGGGTCTTTCTTCTTGAAGATTAAGACTGTCTGGAACTATTGGTGCTTCAGGAGGGAACAATAAAGAAGTGACTTGAGATTGATATGCAGGTTGTTTCAACAGTTCAGTCAAAGGGACTGGGATTTTGACTTTCTCAAGTTCTTTTTGCAAATTGAAAGCAGGAGGGGGCTTTTCTATTACAACTTCTTTTGACTCTTTATTTTCAACTGAAGGTTTAACTTCTTTTGATACAGACTCGACATTAGGAGGAGTAGCTACTTTTGAGGAAGAAGGAGCTTGATCATTAGACTGCAGAGGTTTTTTTAGAGGACTCTTACCTTTGTCTACGACTTTCTTCATTTTTGACTCCTTTTGAGTAGGTGCTTCCTTCTAGGGAGGATATTCTTCATGTTCTTGAGTCCGAGTTCTCTTTCTGGAGGATCTGAGATCATATCTCCTATTGAAATGTGCTTGCATGAAATCATTAAACTGTTTGCAATAGTGATCAATCTCAGCATCTTCTGTATCTCTGATCTCTTCTTCTTCTTCTTCTAACGGGCATTCTATTTCATCATTGTTTGAAAAGGCAAGATTTGCATCTTGCAGTTCATAGGCAGCATCTTTAGTGGAGTCATATACTAGGCCTTCCAGGTACAATGAATGTGGTACTTGGTCCTGTAGCTCCTTAGCTTCCCTTGGAAATATTTGCAGGGGTGGATTTCTATACTGAGGATTGTAACCCCTGTTTGGAGCGTTCGGAAAGTTCTTGGAAGCTGAGTTCTTGGTCTCCAATTCAAGCTTGACCAGTTTATTAGAAATATTCTTAATCATTTTGCTCATTTCTTCAATTTTATCTGAATCCTTATCCTGATTAGAAGTATATACTTCCTCTTTTCCTCTTCTTCTGGTATCCTGTTCAGCTCTCCCTTTTAATTTCCCAGTGGAAGCAAAGTTTGCTTCCAATTCAAGAGCATCTGACTGAGCATCATCTAGGGTGGCAGGTTTTCTTTCCCTGAGAGAGAAACCAAAACCTGAGTCAAAGGCTGCTATGAAAACAACTTTGGCAGCATTCTGATGAGGCTTCATATCAGCAGGGAGGTTTAGATATAACTTATTAAATCTCTTGATAAATTCTGACACCCCTTCATTATGTTTCTTCTTGAGTGTATTGAACTCAGTGAGACACTGACCGTGGTCTTTCTTTTCACCCCATTTTCTGAGAAAGGTACTTTCCATATCGTCCCAAGTGGTTACGGAACGGTTTCCTAATGTTTTGAACCATTTTCTGGCTTCACCGTCCAAAGATTGCACAAACAGTCTTAAGACCACATCTAGATTTTCAACATTAAAGTTTTCTGCAAAAGAGTAGAAAGTCTCAAGATGTTTTTGAGCATCTATCTCGTTTTCCCCAGTGAATCTAGGCAATATCTTTAAATAATCCTGGGGCATATCATTTAACACTTGAGGCAGTGCTAGGGGAGCATATTTGTTTAACAAGAAAGCTGGAACATTAGCCATTGGAGGCGGAGGGGGTTGTGCAACAATTTGGTGTACAAATGGAGGAAGAGGAGGAGGTGGGGTATGAATAACAACAGGAGTATACTATACAGCAGCCTGAGGTGTAGCTGGGAATAATTCCCGGTTAACAGCAGAAACTTCGGTTACTTCCTTGACTTCTTCGACCTCAAGAGTAGGGTGAGGTTGAGATTTAATCCTAGCACTTCCCCTGGGTGGGCTATCTGAGTAATATTCAGGATTTTCCTCAGTGGAGTCGGGATTTTCTATTTGGATTTCTTGAGAAGAAGAAGACGAATAATCTTCTACCAAATATTCAGGGATTTCAGCACGAACTGATTTCCTTTCTTTCCAACTTCTTCTATGTATAATCTTCTCAGGGTTAGACACTGAAGGTGTCTTTGATTGTGATGTATCTGACCTCAAATGTGGCTTACGAGGAGCCAGGACTACCAATAGATTTATCAAATGAATAACAGTGGAGTCACCAAGGTGAGAGATATGCAACTCTTCAACTCTCTATGCTCACATGATTAGAGAGTGAATATGATTTGTCGAGGCCCAGGGAAATTGATATTCTTAAATTCGTCCTTGGCAACGGCGCCAGAAAGATGTTGTCGACAGATATTGTCCCTCCTAGAGACAGCCTAGAGTTGCCATAGACCAGTGCCTAGGAAATCTTAGCATAGCAAGGAGCATATAATAAAGCTGGGGTGTCAATCCAAAACTCTCCTGCTATCTCTTGTAAAACAAGGAAATTGATTTAAATGGGACCAGGACTTACAGAAACTGCCACAGGGAAAGTAATGTTGCAGAGACAAGATGCAAAACTCCAACACAAAAGCATCAGACATTTAAGAGACAATTTATTGTAAAGAGGTCCGATTCAAATAATATGCCATAGAAATAAAGTATCAGAAGGTGTATGTAGTGAAAGAAATATAAGAAGATATTAGTTAACTTTGGTCTGATACCCAGATACACAACAGAACCATGTATGGGCTTATCAATCTAAGAATCCATACATGACAATGGCGTTTTAAAAGCACCCTCCCAAAGCAACTAATATAGTAGAAAGATGGATGAAATGAACATGAAACAGTATATCATGCCTGATCCATATTTAAAGCGCTTAACTAATCCAAGTATGGGCATCAACTAGGATGAATCCTTACCTAAAATCAGTGAGCCACTCGCATTCCAGTACATGATACAAGAAGATATATGAAATGAAATGTTGTATTAATCACATAAGAGAAGGTTACATACTGTGAAATACCAAAGACCAGAATCCTCATTATAGATAGAACTCCTCCTCACTGAGACCCTATGGGCTCTGAGCCTTCATACAGAAGCTTTACAAAATGTATACAAACGTGCCTTTCACTGCAAAATTTTCTGATACAAGTCTGGAACCCTTACAATGTTTTTCTTTTTCCTTTTATAGAGGAAGGAGAGGAGAAACTAATAAAATAAGTAGGTGAAAGCAATTAATTGTTTAATTTGAACAAAATGGCGGAAACATTCGCGCCCATGTGGCTTAATTAATATGATGAGCTATAGGTACTCTGAGGCCGGCTCCATGAAGTAAATGTTGTAGGTGCAAATTTCTCCAGGGATAAGACATGAAGAATAAAATCTGTAACATTCTTGTACCTTCCTGAGGGAAAAATCTATTGAAATTAAAACTGGAGGATATGATTTTTGTGCACTTGTACTCTTGTCCTTCTGAATGCTGAATTGCTATTTAAAATCTTCGGCTCCAGACGTTGAATTTCTCGCTCTCTGACTGATATTCTTAATCTACACCATTAATAATTTCATCTACAAGAATCTACCTTTTAAATGGTTCTTGATGGTTGGACATATCTGAGTCCCATTTCTTTTAATGAAAGTCGCATCGAAGCAACTACCGAGGACCTTCTTCATGAATTTTTCATTTAAAAACCGGTCCTTTGACGCACCCCTGACCTTTGCAATAAGGGCTGTGAATTATGGTTAACCTCCGGCGCCGAAAAACCTGCAAACATCCACACACATGTTAGGAAAATAATGCATGAGAATGCAGACACGGTGGGGATAGTGGGGTGGAAACTGCTGCATGGTCGACCAGTGAAAAATTTTAGGGCGATGATGAGAAATGTAACGTAACAGTGTGGAGCGGTTTGGAAGAGAAAGCAAACATAATCGTGAAAATGCATTGGAAATGAAGCGATGAGCTTAAAATAGACCCATGGTGGCAGAATGCACATGGAGTGAAATGAAGGACAGGTGGTACTATAATGGGATGACGGGCATAGATGATGTGGAGTGATGACTATAGAGTTTGGTCAACGGCGAAGTGCATAAATCATAACCGTTCGATCTCAGGTGGAGATTGACGGTTGGAAACACACCAGGGACAATAGGCAGTGGGCCAGGGGCGTCAATAACCCAGGTTAATATTCGAGAAGCTTCAACGAATGATCGTCGTAGGATTAGAGCCCTCAGATCGGACAGTTTACATTGATTCCGCTGCGCGTCCGTGATAGAATGTTAATGTGCGAAATGGAGCGGTTTTGGCATTGTACAGAAGGACACACGGCGATCAACGTATGGAATCGCTGGCCGAAGGGGAAATACTGCTTGCCCAACAATGGTAGTGCGGAAAAATCAGGCTGGTTTTAGGGGTAAGGCGCGGTGGGGACCACCGGACAGGGACAAGTTGCGGATCGTCGATCTGTGGAATGATTGGACGGCGCAAAATGCACCCGATGGCCGTGTATGGTAAGCGCTTTTCATTTTGGCCCATGGGCTAGCTCCTGCGTTGCGTGGAGAACAAAATGAAGGGGGCTGAGACCAGAGGGAGCTAAGACCAACATATTTCTGAATATGGGTTTTTTGGCCATTTTTAATACGGTTTTAGGAATGAAAGGTGGCAACGGTAGGCAGGAGACGAAGGCCTTAGGCCATGATGGGGGTTTCAAACAGATTCAAACGGGACAGTAGGCCCAAAATCATAATGGGGGGGGGCTAATATAGTCAATAGACCCAAAGTGATCTCTACTATCAGTAGCCCACGATATCCACGTATAGCATGATGGGCTAATTCGATGAAGAGGCTATGTGGTGGCGAAGTCCCTAGAACTACTTGGGATGATGATTTCTTCCTGTGGTGGGGAGAACAAGTGATCGTTGTGGAGAATTACCCCTATGCTGGCATGGACTTCAAGGGAGATGTTGATCTACCCTTACCGCCTGGTGCAAATGGGGAGTGATTGGTAAGATCACATTTAAATGATTTTTTGATTATTTTATTTTTTTGGATTTTCAATAAAGATATGAAATTGAGAAAATATTTTTGATATGACAATATAATTACAAATTTATTGATTATTCTATAGATATTGGACCATTCAGACCCGAGGTCTTCCCCAGGCATAGGCGCTGCGGAAGAGAGGTTGAGGATGCCGCAGATGATCGTGGGAGAGTTCTCCATGTTATTCAGAGGAACATGGAAGTTTTGACCTGCCATGTCCCTATGGCTGCAGTAGATGACCTCCCTGAGGTAGTTCAGAGACGTGTGGCTGGTGTACTGCATGATTGGGTGTGACTATTCCTCCATGTGGCTACTACCATAGTGTTCTTCCGTGACACCTATCTAGGGTAGGGCCGGCCCACAGGCATAGACTTTTAGGATGACCATATGACTTCGCTATTTTTTGACGATGGATATGATCAAGCATAAGCCCCAATTTTGTAGGACACAATTGTCCAATTTTTGAACACAAATCTGATTTGTATATATGTAGAACAATTTTATGATGTGATTATCTCATAAATATAATGATTATTGATGTTTTTTGATATTTAATGTACTAAATTATTAATATGCCAATCAATTTATTGATTAGCTAATGAATCTGTAAACAAATTTTATGAACGTGGAATGTGAATGTATGTAACATGATTAAATGATCTTTGCAACACACGCACTTTCAGAAATAAATGATATAAAAATGGATCTCTGACACGATAGATGTTATTTAACTGTGAAACCACCAATTTTGAATCTAGGTACACTACTAACGAAACAATACCAAAAGACATTGCTTCTGAAAGTAGATTGATCACAATAGTATATTCTGCAACAATGTTTGAAGCAAGACCAATACATATGCCCCTTGAGACTAGAAACTGACCATATCGATAGTAGATTACCCAAGCCACGGAAGGAAGATTATGGGTATGACAACTAGAACCATTAACAAATCCAAAATGACTCATATCATCCACAAGCACCTGCCAAAGTAGATCAAAAACATCTCGGTCACACCAGAATTCATAGACATATATGCACAAAAATACAATATATACAACCAAACGAAATGCTAGGCAACTGCCTAGGCATAATACTTCTTAAGATAGAGCCCATTTTTGGGCTTTTCCAACTCGTTTATGTTGAATTCAACCAAAGCATAAGCTCCCTTCTTAAGGACTCTTTTGACAATGAAAGGGCCATACCACATAGATTTGAATTTCCCTACCCCTAAGGCATTCTTGTTCTGATCATAGACAAAAACGAGGTCACCTTCAAAGAAAACCCTAGGTTTGACAACCTTATCATACTAAACCTTCACTCTTTTCTTATGGGCCTCATTAATCATAGCTACATATCGGCGTTGCTCATCGAGACGTTCTAGATAGACAAGGAGTTCTTCGAGACTTGAAGTGTCAGGAAGAAGCTCAACAACCATATTAAGGGAAGGAATATCACACTCAACATGAAAGATTGATTCCAAAACATAAAATAGTTGGAAAAGAGTGAACTTGGTTACAGTCTTAACTGACATTTGATACTCCCAAAGCACATGATACAACATGACATGCCAACTGGACCTAGCTTTATTGATTTTCCTTTGAAGGATAACCTTTAAGGATTTATTCATGGATTTAACCTGCCCATTTTCCTAAGGATAATACAGAGACAAATGATCCTACCAAAAACCTAATATAAGATCCAATTCAACCATCATGGAGTTTTGAAAATTATTTCCATAGTCAGTGATAATCTCTTTGGGAATACCGAAGTGAGAAATGACTTGCTTGAATAGAAACAGGGCTGCTGTTTCACCATCATTTGAGAAAGTAGGCATAGCCTCTGCCCACTTGGTGAAGTAGTCCACTGCTATGATAATGTACTTGTGAACTTTTGCCGAAGGCAGGTTACAACTAGTAAAATCAATTCCCCACTTAGTGAACAGACCGATAGTGATAACAGGAAAAAATGGAGTTGGATGAGCGTGCATCTTCTAAGTATAAACTTGACAAGGATGACATTTTTTGACCGCCTCAACACAATATTTGAAAATAGAGGGCCAAAAATATCCGGCAAGAAAAATGTTTTGAGTTGTAGCAAGCCCAGATAAATTACCACCACAAGCTCTACATTGGCAATCATTCAACACAACCTCAACCTCTTCGAGAGTTAAGCAATGTCTAAGGATCGAGTTGACCCTGCGCTGATACAGAGTGTCATCAATAATCAGATAAATTTTTCCAAGTGATACAACTTTCGACGCTCATATTTCGAAAAAGAAAGGGAAAAATTTGAAGTCTGGAGATAAACAGTGATATCCCCATGCCAAGGATCTTGTGAAGAAATGAGGAAAATATGTTCATCAAGGAATGAATCCTCATAGATAATCTGATCTCCATAAGGAAAGTCAGAGATCAATCTGCAAATACCAACGATTTATTGGATTTTGCAGATAGGAATTCGAGATCAAACTCTTGTAGAATGACAATCCATAAATTGTATTTGCCCCCAATCACTCGCCTACTGAGAAAAAATTGAAATACATTGAACATTGCCAGAACATAAGTTTTGCGGAGGAGAATGTAATTCCTGAGTCGCTGGACAACATGGAAAACTACCAAATCTAACTTCTCAATGGGAGAATATCGCAATTCAGGACATAATAAGCCTCATCTTAGATAATAAATAACATGCTGACAAAGAGCACCATCCTCCTGAACCAGAACCATGCCTATATTAGATTCTGCCGCGACGAGATAAAAAAGGAAGTCTTAGCTACAATCGGGTGGACTTAATAAAGAAGCATAGGTCAATTATTTTTTCAAATAATCAAACGAGTGTTGAGAAAAGTCATCCCACAAGAATGGAATTCCCTTCTTCAACAATCTCATAAATATTTTCGTCACCTCAGCGTAGTTAACGATGAATCTTGTCAAGAAATTAGATTTTCCTTGAAGAATTTGAAATTGAAGAATGGAATACGGGGGAGGAAACTAGAGTATTGCTTCAACCTTGAAGGGATCTACCTAAATCCCTTCAGCAGACATAATGAATCCCAACAACCAACCGGATGTGACAACGAAAACACACTTATTAGGGTTCAACCGGATTTTATAATAATTACATCTTTCAAAAATATGTCGAAGATGATATGGATGATCAATTCTCTTTCGAGAAAGAGAAACTAAATCATCCAGATAATCTTCGATGATATGCTTGACATCATGGAAAGAATAAGACATGGCTCGCTGGAAAGTAGCTCTGGCATTTTTAAGACCAAAAGGCATATTTCTGTATGAAAATGTACCCCAGGGGAAAATAAAAGCAGTATTTTGTTGATCTTCAGGACATATGGTAATATAATTGTATCCCGAGAAACCATCCATGAAGGAGAAAAGTTCATTCCACGCAAAATCATCAATAATTTGATCAATAAATGGTGTGGGATAGTTATCCTTCAGACATGCCTTATTCAAATCCCTAAAATCAATGCAGACACAAATTTTTCCTTATTTATTGTCCACAAGAACTGGATTCGAAACCCACTCAGTTAAAGGAATGGGGCATATGAAACCCACCTTAAGCAACTTCTCAACCTCGGCCTTGATAGTTGCATCTTTCCTAGGGTTTACCGGATGAAGCTTCTGTCGTATAGGCTTAACATTCTCGCAATTATTGATCTCATGATGGACAATAGATGGATCAATTCCAGGCATTTCCTCATAAGACCAAGCGAACACATCATGAAACTCCTTAAAGAGATCGGTATAAGTCTGAACCTATTCATGGGAACATTCAACTTCTATGTAAACATTCTCTATAACGTTGGGATTATTGGAAATGTTCACCGGGATAGTCTCCGAAATGACAACCATGTTCCCTTCAGCGAAAACCTGTGCTTGAACCAAAGGGTTCAAGATCAAATGAAAAAATATAGAAGACACAAGGCTATACATTCTTGACTCAACTTCTCGCAAATCGGATAGAAAATAAGACTGATGATGCAAATCATCCCATGGTCTTTCCACACCAATCATTGCCTCGAGGATAGACTCTTTAGATGGTAGAGAGGTATCAAGGTAGTCTTGAGTAGAAGATGAATTAAGTGTCCATGCCGGAGCCACATCTTCGTCTAAATCCTCCGGTGAAAGAGAAACTGGAATGAAATCTGCAGAGTCAACAATAGATTGATAATAAATCTCTGCTGTAGATATAGGAAATTCCATTCCCCCCACTTGACCTTCTTCTAATGTGGTATTAGGAGAAGGTAACATCCAAGGTTCCAAAAATAATGAGTTTGGAAGAACTCTCTTCGAATAGGAGCCATGGAGGATGAGATAGCATTAATGTGAACAAAAGGAGGCGGAAGATCAAAGGTACCCATCAATGAGGTATACATTCTGATCCATAAATTCTCCACAAGTTGCTTGACATCATTCACCAAGGGAACAGTAGAGTTAGAAGATGCATTTGGATCTATCGAAGAATAGTCCATCTGATAAATAGTGACAATCCTCCCTTCATTGGGAAAACACAGGATGTGAAAGAATGATGAAGAAATATCATCCATCTCATAAATAAAATTCTTCCATAATATAAGGTTGTAGTCCAAATTGGCATCAACTATCTTGACTTCAATATTGATAACTTTACCCCTAACACAGATGGGCAAAGCCAGAACAATGCCATGTGGCCTGTGAGAATGGCCATTAAATGTAGTGATAAGAGTAGGTGAAGGAATGACTTGAGGAGATCTAATGGATTTCCAACATGAGATAGACATGACACATGTGGAAGTGCCCTCATCAACTACCATTTGACACATATTAATTTTCCGATACATAGATTTGAGCTGAAAATCCATGTGATGAGAAAGTCGCTTCTTAAGACTTGACATATCAAATGTGATGATAGGAGAGTTCTCTGGATCGATTGCCCCGATCATAGTAAGAAATACACTCCTTTGTGTTGGGCATGACTGGAGTACCTCCAATGCAGACATAACACAAGGACTCTGAGCCAGATCTTCTACAATGGAGTAGTTCTGAGCTTCCTTGGCATTAGGGTTGATTGTTAAATGTTTATCAGAACCTTTTGGCATGCAAGGTATAGGATCGACTGTGGGTCTCTCAATATGGAGTGGTTTACAAGTATCATGATCACCCTTAGATTTCAAGGACTTAGATTCACCATAATCACGTGATATCGTAGCGACATCAACGTGAACACTCATCATATATACATTTGAGGTATTTTCCCCTTCCTGGTTTTCCCCTGTGAGAGCTCTAGAATTTGCATTCGCGCTAGAAAGAATTTGTTGTGCTCTGGGAAAAGGGTTAGTCAAGACAGCCAGGTAACTAGAGGAAAATTGCTAAGCTAACAAGTTCTGAGCATCCTAAATCTTAGGGTAGAGATGGGTGAGATGGTCTCCAGTGTATAACTTGCATGGAAACTTAAATTTCTTATTTTCCTCTCTCTTACCTTTCCAACGTTATCGTTTGATTTGTTCGCATTACCCTTCCCATCCTTAACTTTTTCATTTTTATTCCGTCCCTTATTCTTCCGATCGGATTTTTGATTTCCTTTAGGGTTAGAATATTGAAAAACATTAATGGTTAATGGCTGGGAAGGAGTAGACACCGACAGTGTAGCCTGAATAGAAGGATAATATTGTAGAGACAAATGTTGCAGTTGATTCAAAAGGTTAGATGTGCCACTATCGATCAAACTGACAAGCCCGTCAGCATGAGGACCTGGATTTGGTTTGGCTAAATCCACTTTGGAATGAAGAGCATCAAGTAAAATCTTATTAAGAATCCCAAACTAAGAATAGATCAGTTCCAAGTACTGGGCTCTAAAGATAGCTTGCTCCTCAGAATATACCTTGGAAAGAGATACATCCTTCGAGATTTCTATCTGTAAGGATTTAAGGAACAATTTGAGAAGGAATTCATTAGGAATATGGGCTTTAATGAGCCTCTTCTTTCTCCTCCATTCCGAAATATGGTCAAAAATGTGTGTCGCCTTATCTTGTTGAAAATTGGCCAGAAGATCAGTTCCAACATCATATTGAATGGGAAACTGAAAATGGTTCAAAAACATGGTAGCCAACTCACCAAACAAAGCAAAAGTGCCCCCAGTAAGCTCAATGTACCATTTAGAAATGTTTCCAGTTAGGGTGCACTGAAATAGTGTAAACCTAATCAAATCATCAATGAGGGAGTTCGACGAAGCCCATAAATGGAAAGTGATAACATGGTCGGCTGTATCCTGACCAGTCTTCCCTTCAAATTTTGAAATATATGATGGAAGTTTAGTAGGGACTGGAGGCCAACCCAGGTTGTATCGAATAGGATCATTAGTCAATTTTGAAAAATCTAGAAAATTTCGGGTTGCTAGGAATGGTATGCATGGAGGAGATTGAGAATTCCATCCACCAATGGAAGCATTCCAAATATTCTAAAAATAATAACCTATATTTGTTGAGGCACCATGTTGCCATGCATTTTTCATAGAAAATGTTGAACAATAAGAGAAACCTTGTGGCCCAGAAGAATTCAGAGTAGGACCCCCTCCCATCGTAGGGTTACCATAATGTAATATTCCTAAATAGGAATAACAGGAATACAGAACATAAATATGGAAAATGCAGTAAACATAAACACATCAAATACATGGATAGATTAGCTAAGAAATTTTATTATATTCAAGAGCATAAATGAAGTCCAAGAGCCTGATAAAGAGACACTCAATATAGGAAAAACAAGCTTGAAATGACCCTATACATCAATACACAATATGTTGTTGTTGCACCAACTGCTGGGAGGCTATGACTACACAATCCAGCTGATGGAAACTAGGAATGCATAGACATAATGACTGGGTGCTCAGAAAATTCTGGGATCAAAGATCTGGCCTTTCTAACACAATTCCAAGATAACCTAGAAATGGTTTCTAGAAATAGCACTGATGAAAAATGCAGCCCTAGGGCTGAATTACGCACTGAAGCTAGGATACTGTTGGGAGGTGGCTGATATGAAGATAAAAATTATACTAATCCTCCTCACTAACTTCCCGGATGAAGGGATGCTCCCCTCATTGGATTCTGAGATCGAAAACTGGCGTTATGACCCCTCCACTGGATATGCCCTCTTGGATTGCACAATTCCTAAAGGAGACTGTGCTACTAATAGGGGCTGAATAATGGCCTGATGCTGGATGATGAAATGAAGCTCAAAAAACCTCTACTGAGTGGTCACTCAAAGTCCCCTGAGGATGAGGGTGGTATTTCTGCTCGGAAACACCCTTGTGCTAAACAACACAACAAGCTTCGCTAAACAACTGAAGCATGCAGAAAGTCAAGAAGACAATACATAAAAAATATTCAGAATGCTCTCTATGCTTCCACCCCTTTCCTTATATGCTTTGTGAGCCTTCACCCCCTTGGCCCCACTCAATAATTATGCTACTCTCATGGAGACTCCCCTCCATTATGAGTGTGCTGTCCTCCACTATCTCCACTACCTCCATGACTGCACTGTTGATTTGGTCAAACTGACCCCATCCACATGCATTGAACCCCATTCACACCAAGGTGTGATTTATTCATCTTGATCATATCTAGATGCATTTATCCACATTCATATTAGAAGTGGTTTGTTATGTAACCAGCTCCAAAAAAGGAAGAAAAGAGAGATCAACGTCTAAGAAATCAGCCACTTCGAGGGGGCGACCTCTAATACATTACATAAATGAACAATTATTGGATGATACAAATGAAAAAAACTCCTTTCTATATATAGGAGGCCATGGGGCCACAATGTAATCCTAGTGGGGCCACAATGTAATGCTAGTCGACCTAACAATAATAATTGAAGGGCACAATAATAACAATATGGGGGTTATAGGGGTACAACAATAACAATAAGGGGGTTACACTAACAACAATAAGGGGCTATACTAGTAATATAGGGACCTAACATGCTCCTCTCCTTAAAAAAAGTGTTGTCCTCAAAGCTTGAGTAGCTCCGGGTGCTTTTGTATGAAATTCTCATCCTCCCATGTAGAATCTTTAGTGGGTAAGTTCTTCCATTTGATGAGATACTATAAAATTGATCTATTTTGTAGTTGTTGAGTTCTTGTTTTCGCTATTGCTTTAGGTTCCAATATGATTTTTCCTTCCTCATCAAGTTCTGGAAATATTGTTTGAACTAGAAGTTTGTCCCCTATAACCTTTTTTAAGCATGAAACATGGAAAACTGGATGCGCTCGCAAAGAAGCAGGAAGCTCCAATTTGTATGTGATCGTACCAATCTTTTGCAGAACCTTGTAAGGACCATAATAATTTGGCGATAATTTATTATCCTTATTAGCTTGCTTGAGGGACATTTTTTTATATGGTTTTAGTCGTAAAAATACCCATTCTCCCACATCAAAACTTCTCTCACTGCGATGTTGATCTGCCTGTTGTTTCATTTGATTTTGTGCCAAATTTAGGTTATCCTTGAAGAGTTGGAGAACTTCTTGTTGATGCTCAATGTGATCCTCCACTGCGTGAACCCTAGAATTTTCCCTTAAAGAATATGTGATGGATGGTGGATGATATCCATGGAGTGCCATAAATGGGGTAATTTTTGCTGCAGTATGGAAGGAAGTGTTATACCACCATTCAGTGAGAGGTAACCACTTGACCCATTGTGCTTGCTTATCAGATACAAAACAAAAAAGATATCCTTCCAAACATTTATTCATTATCTCTGTTTGGCCATCGGATTGAGGATGATAAGATGAGCTATGAGCTAGTTGAGTACCCAAACAAGAAAATAATTCCGTCCAAAAATTTCCTGTAAAAATGGGATCTCTGTCACTTACAATAATCTTCGGGTTTCCATGTAAATTTTGAATTGTTTCCATAAATGCAGTAGCAAATGCACTTGCTTTAAATGGATGAGATAATGCACAAAAGTGTGCATACTTGGTAAGTATATCAACTACCACCATGATGACACTACTTCCTTTGGACTTAGGTAAACCTGTGATAAAATCCATCGAAATCTCCTCCCAAAGTTGACTTGGAATGGATAAAGGTTGTAGAAGACCCGAGGTCTTAATTGTCTGAACTTTATTTTGCTGGAAAACCAAACATTCCGCCACAAACTTTTGGATATCAGATTTAAGGCCATCCCAAAAAAAATTCTTTCTTCACCATGTGGTAAGTTTTTAAAAATCCTGAGTGTCCTCCTAAAGGAGAAGTGTGCAATTCCAAAAGAATCTTTTGTTTTAGTTTGGAATTCTTGCAAATATATAAGCGATCATTGTACCATAAGGAATCATTTTTCCAACTAAATGTATCAGATGTACTAGGATCTTGCTGCAACTTTTGAATTAGAGTCCACACTTCTTCGACCTTCTTCCATTCATCCCTTTCGTCGGTTATCCAATCTGGTTGGATAATTGAAATGGCACAAAGAAATGCTTCCACCTCTTCATCCTTTCTTGAGAGTGCATATGCAACAACATTTAGTTTCCATTTTTTGTAAATGATTTCAAAGTCATAACCTAATATCTTTGTGACCCATTTTTTCTGCTCTTTTGAAGATAGTCTTTGTTCCAAAGAGTGTTTAAGACTATCATGATCACTTTTTACCTTGAAGTGTCTTTCCATTAAGTAAGGTCTCCATTTCTTTAGTGCATGTAGTATTGCCAACATTTCCTTCTCATAAATAGCCTTTTGTAAATACTTTCCTTTGATTGAATGACTTTCAAAAGCAATGGATCTTCCTTCTTGTATTAAAACAACACCAATTCCATTTCCTGAGGCATCACATTCCACAATAAAGGTTTTTGTGAAGTTTGGCATAGCTAAGACTGGTGCTTGGCACATTTCCTCTTTAAGATGTTCAAAGGCCTTAGTTTCTTCAAGAGTCCATGAAAATGCATCTTTCTTCAATAATTTTATTAGAGGTGTTGCTATTCTCCCATAATTCTTAACAAACTTGCGATAATACCCTGTTAACCCCAGAAATCTGCGCAAATGCTATATGGTTGTGGGGAATTTCCATTCCTTAATGAATTTAATTTTGTTAGGGTCTACCTTAGCACCATCATGAGATATAATATGACCCAAATATTCCACCTCTTGTACTCCAAAGAAACATTTGGATGTTCTTGCATATAATTGTTTCTCCTTCAATAGTTTGAGCACCCTTTCAACATGTTGAACATGATCCTCATGAGTTCGAAATGTTTTTTTCAGAATATCTTCAGTCTTCATTCTAATTTGATGATATCCTGAACAAAGATCCAACTTGGTAAAATAAATTTCTCCATGTAATTCATCCAATAATTCATCAATCACAGGAATGGGAAATTTATTTTTAATAGTGAGCTTATGAAGCTCCCTATAATCTAGAGACATGCGCCATGATCCATATTTCTTGTGCACCAATACTACTGGAGCAAAGAAAGAAATTTGAATAGGTTGAATTATACCATCCTCTAACATTTTTGCAATCATATGTTCAATTTCACTCTTTTGGACATAAGGATATATGTAAGGCTTGATGTTTGGAGGAACACTTCCTAGAATCAAATGAATAGCATGATCATGATCACGAATAGGTGGGAGTCCTTTGGGAGTATCAAACACCTTGGAATGATTGTCCAAGACTTTTTGGAGATCTGGAGAAATAGATGATTTTGATGTTGGAACTTCCAGTGAGCATAATTGTGCAATTATGCCCTGTTGTTCTTTCTTCAAAAGCTTAGTCATCATTAGAGCTTATCATCTTTCCTGGCTTCCATGCGATACCCCATAATTCGATTTCCTTTCCTTCCGAAAAAAAATTCAAGAAAATTTCTTGAAAATTAAAAGCTACCGTCCCCAAAGATTGTAACCATTATACTCCTAGTACAACATCAGCAACTCCCATTGGGATGGAGAGAATTGGACTATTCAATACATATTCCCCCATGGTTAGCTTGATATTATGGCATTTTCCAGAGAAATTTATTTTTCCTCCATTCACAACCATCACTTGACATTTTGGTGCTAGGTATAGGAAACAATTCAATTCCTTGGCGACCTTATAATGAATAAAATTATGGGTACTACCCGAATCAATCAACACTATTACCTTTTTCTTCTTGATATGTCTTTCTATCTTGAGAGTTTGAGGAGTGGTAATTCCTACCAATGCATTACATGATATGGTCGGACTCATTTATTCTTATTCTAGGGTTTCTTCCTGGTGTATATCCTCTACTTTTGAAGTTTCTTCTTCATTTTCTTCCTCCTCTTCACAATCTATGTAAAATAATTTCTTCTCAGCGCACTTATGACCTTTAGTGTATTTGCTATCACAACTGTAGAAAAGCCCTTTTTCTCTTTTTTCTTCCAATTTTTGTGGTGTCAACCTTGTAGGTTGTGGAAGTCTAGGAGTGGCAACACTTCCATATTTATAGATGTGAGTGATAGGCTTCCTTGTCGCCATAATTTTACATTCAATTTTTCTTGCCAACCTGAATGCCCTCTCCAATGAATCAGGTTCACAAACACGAACTTCATGTTGGATGTTATCCTTTAAAGTACCTATGAAGACATCAATCCCGTGTTCCTCTGGAATATCAGTTACCCTTATATTCAATTTTTGGAAGTCCTCAATGTGCTCTGGCACTGAACCATTTAGTTTGAGATTTATCAATTGGCTAAAGAAGGTTTTGCTATTTGTATCCTCATAATGTGCTATCATTTCCTCCGTAAAAATTGACAAAGTGAATTTTTTTTTACGAGAGAAAAGCCATCGATACCATAAAAATGTATTTGGTTCTAAATGTAAAGTTGCAATGTGTACCTTTTGTGTGTTTGCACATTATTGAGATCAAAATATTGCTCCATATGTAGTATCCATGTTACGGGATCCTTGCCATCAAACTTCCTCATATCCATCTTTGGAATATGGTGGTTATTCCATCCAAAATTAGAGTTTATGAAATCATGATTAAAATTTATTTGGTTCTCATCATGAGTTTCCTCTACCATATTTTTGCCATTAGGAAACATTTCTTGTATTAACTTTGTCAAACCTTCCATGTCTGCTTTTAGATCATTTTTCATGTTTTCCATGTTGTCTTTCATTTTTTCTTCCATGTCATCCATCTTAGCTTCCATGCCAGCTTCCATTCCATCCATATTAGCTTCCACACCTTTCTTCAAACCATCCATCTTCGCTTCCATGCCTTTCTTCAAAACTTCCATTTCATTTTTTGTTTCTATTCGCGAGAGCGAAATTTGGTGCACTTGCTCTTGTAATTTTGATAGATCATGTTGCAATTATTCATCTTAATGAGTCATAGTAGAGTACTCTGAGGGCTTAATGGGTGTTGATTTCTTTTTAGGAGGAATTTCAGAACCCAATACTGAAATATATGCTTAATAGGCCCTTGGAATCACTTCAAACTAATTTTTTACACAAGACTTATGCAATTCAGGAAACAATACACACCTTTTTCTTGCTTTTGAGGAGCTCGATATTGAAACTAAATTATCTCTATGATTTTAGGTCTTCAATATATGATTTTTTCCCTAAGGTAGCCCTCTGAATCCTATTTTGAATGCCACAGTTCTAACCTGATTTGGATTCTTGAAGAAAAATTTGTGTCCAATCTCCTATGATAACCTAATTATGGACTCGTTCAATAGATCGAATTTGTACGAATTGCCACGTATCACTGTTTCCTCCTTCAGCTTTGAAATTGATAGAAAAAAAACTACAGTCTGTGTACTTGTGGTCACTTTTTACAGAATTAGAATATGATGCTCAGAGAGATACTTATGAATATTTTCCCACGATCACCTCTTTGAGATGAAATTCGGGAGCCTGAAAAAGACCTAACTTCCACAGACCATATCTCTGAAAATATTGTGAACCAAGCTTTGAAATGTTGCGATGATATTCCTCATGATTTTGGCTTCGCGCTCTCCAAATATCAGCTTCTAGATATTCGCAGAAAAAACATTATAGCGAAAATGCCGCGATGACATGTTTAGGTTAAATTCAGAAGCCTACAAAAAGCCCTAACTTCCACAAACCATATCTCAAAAAATATTGCGAACCAAGATATGAAATTTTGCGACAATGTTTGTCAGCATTTCGGCTTCGCACTCTAAACATTTCAGCTTCTGAAACTTCATATAATTGTTTTTATAGCAAAAATTCCACGATGACCTATTTGGAGTAGCGAAACCCTAGAAGCCAAAGCTTTGATACCAAATGTTATGTAACCAGCTCCGAAAATAGAAGAAAAGAGAGATAAACGCCTTAGAAATCAGCCACTTCGAGGGGGAAACCTCCAATATATTACATAAATGAACAATTCTTGGATGATACAAATGACAAAACCTCCTTTCTATATATAGGAGTCCGTAGGGCTACAATGTAATCCTAGTGGGGCCACAATGTAATCCTAGCCGACCTAACAATAATAATTGAAGGGCACAATAATAAAAATATGGGGGTTACAGGGGTATAAACATAACAATAAGGGGGTTGCACTAACAAAAATAAGGGACTATACTAGTAATAGAGGGACCTAACATGGTTTTATTCATACTAAAGAGATTTATGGGTCCCTCTACCCTCTTATTCATCTATCTTATTGAAAAAAAAAAAATTTAATATTCTAACTAGCTAATAGCTAATTAGGAATATTACAGTCCTCCCCTCCCAATTGTTTCTTGTCCTCAAGCATCTGCAAGGATGGATGTTGCAAAATCTTCTCTCCTTCCCAAGTAGGATCCTCATCCAGTAGATTCCTCCATCGAACCAAATATTATTTAATCACCCTATTCCTTAGTTTCCTCTCTCGAGTACCAAATATAGCTCACAGTTGTAAAACTAGATGGCCCTCATCATCAATAGGCGGGAGATCCATAGTGGCAACTACATGCTGTCCAATGGACTTCTTGAGGCATGAGACATGAAAAATGTTGTGGATCTTACTCCCAATGGGGAGCTCCAAATCATATGCTACTTCCCCAACATGATGGATCACCATGTATGGCCCATAGAAACTGGGCTTAAGCTTCTCAGCCCCCTTCTCCTTCAGTGTAGATTGCTTGTAAGAATGAAGATGAAGATAGACCAAATCATCCACCTAAAATTGTCTCTCCACTCGACCACGATCTGCATACAACTTCTGCTAATTTTGGGTTGTAGCAATGTTGTCCTTAAGAACATGGAGTATATCCCAACTCTCTTGGATCCAGTCTTTGGCTCTAGGAGCCTTGCTTTCTCCAAAAATCATATCAAAAAATGATAAAGCATCATAACCATATAGAGCCTGAAATGTAGACATACTAGTCGACATATGAAATGTCATATTGTAGCTATATTCTCCCAAGTGGAGCTAGTGAAACCATGCTCTCTGCTGCCCCAAAACATAGTTTTGAAAGTAGCCTTCCACCCATTTGTTTAATATCTTTTTTTTCCCATCTGTCTGGGGGTGATAACTGGTACTCGGTGTTAACTCGGTACCCAACAAATGGAAAATATCTTGCTAAAGGCCACCCATGAAGCGGCTATCTCTATCACTAACTATGGTCTTAGGAAGACCATGAAGTCTAAAAAAATCTCTAACGAAGATATCAGCCACTTGTGAAGCAGTGTACCATGAAGAGATGGAGAATAAATGTCAATACTTTGTTAGTCAATCAAGGACCACAAAGATATAATCCTTGCTTTGTACTGCTGGAAAACGGGTAATGAAATCCATATAAATGCTCTCCCATTTCCCCTCTGGGATAGGAAGTGGCTGTAACAACCTTGCAGGATGGTTATTCTCTCCTTTATTCTGCTAGAAAACTATGCACTCCTTGATGTGTTGGAGCACATCCTCCTTGAGACCCTTCCATGAGAATCTCTCCCTAATGGCCTGATATGTCTTTGTGAAACCTTAGTGGCCTGAGAGTGGTGAATCATGTGCTACATGAAAATTTTTCTCCTTGAGCTTATAATCTCTAGTCAAGAAGATCTGGTCCCGGTAATAGATGATCTCATCGATCACTCTATACCTCGCATCGGTCACCTACCCATATAGTATCTCACATGTGAAGCAATTTGGAATACTCCACCAACAACTAGGCCTTCCAATATTTGTCCACACTCATCAATGACAGCACTTCTGGTCTCCGTGAAAAGGCATCCACTACCACATTACTCTTCCCTTTGACATATTCCATGTCAAAGTCATATGCCTGGATTTTTCTAACCCATTTTTGTTGCCTCTCTTGCAGCTGCTTCTGCTCAAGAAAATAATGAAGAATGTTGTGATTAGTCTTCACTCGGAATCTATTGCCCACCAAAAACTGCCTGAATTTGGCCAATGCATGCATAATGGCCAAAATTTCCTTATCATATATGGGATACAACCTCTCATGAGGCAGCAACTTCCAACTCCCAAAAGCTATGGGGTGGCCCCGCTGCACCAAGACTGCTCCAATGCCCTCCCCTGAAAAATCACATTATAGCACAAAGGGTTGGGTGAAATCTGGAAATACCAACACTGGACAAATGCTCCTCACGTCCTTGAGCCTATCAAAGGCCCTCCGAGCAGTATCTATCCAAACAAAGGCTCCCTTCTTGGTCATATCTGTGAGTGGTACTGCTAGTTGGGAGAATCCTTTGACAAAATTCCAGTAGTAGGTGCAGATGCCTACAAACCCCTAAATTTTTGTTACATTCTTTGGCTCTGGCTAATCCAAAATAAAACAGATCTTCTCCTCATGGACCCTCATCCGATTCACTCCAATGATGTGGCCCAAATAAATCATCTTTGTGAGACCAAAATCACATTTGGACAACTTAGCATAGAACTGTTGCTCCTCCAGAATGCGTAATATTGTCTCAATATGCTGTAGATACTCCTCCCATGTGCGATTGTAGATACTAATGTCATCAAAGAAAACCAACAAAAATTTCCTCAGCTGACCATGGAAGATGTGGTTGATACAAGACTGAAAAGTAGCCAAAGCATTAGTCAACCAAAAGGGCATCACCAAGAACTCAAAGTGGCCATAATGAGATCTAAATGCAGCCTCGGGGATATCGTATTCCCTTATCTTGATCTGATGGTAATTCAACCTCAAATACATCTTTGAAAAGAACTTGGATCCCATTAGCTCATTGATCCTGGGAATTGGGTACCTATTCTTCATTGTCTTCTTATTCAAGGCTCTACATTTAATGCACATCGTCAATGCACCATCCTTCTTCTTCACCAAGACCACAGAATAAGGAAAAGGACTGGTGCTGGGTCGGATATGTCCTAAAGCCAAGAGCTCCTGAATAGCTCTTTCAATCTCATCCCTATAGCCTTTGGGGTGCCTATGGGGTGTGGTGATCACTGCTTGGATCCCCTGCTCCAACTCAATAGTATGTTCAAACCCCCAGTCTGGTGGCCTTCCCGGTAGTATGTCCCCAAATACTATAGAATAGCGGTCTAGAATAGATTGCACATCGAGGTGGACTGATGCACCCTTGCCTCCTGCCTCTGACATACACATTTATCCTGCCCATTCTATGTCTCCTTCATGCAAATCAACCTCCATCCTATATGCTGAGACTACCTAAGGTGGATAGGTGTGCATGCCTCTGATCATTTAGTGCTTACCCCTCTTCTTATCTATATATTCCATATCCAAGATTTCCCAAACCGTGGTGACCTTTCCCAGTGTGATCAACCATTGTACACCCAATATCACATTGGTGTCGGGAATATCGAACACAAAGAAATGAAATGTCAATGTGTAAGTCCCCAAAGTGACAGTCAATGCTAAAACATACTTCACACACTGCATGGTTCTAGCTCTTGGAACCAAAACTGAGAATCCTTCAAAATCATTTGTGGGAATGCCTCTCCTATGCACTAGTTGGGTATCAATAAAATTGTGGGTAGCCCCACTTTCTATCAATACCGACACCCACTGCCCCTAAACAGTGCCTCGGACTCTCAATGTTAGATACTTAGGAAATACCCGCAAAGCTACAAGGGCTCCTCCAGTGGGAGAAAATGCTCCATTCCTACCTCCTAGTGGTGGTGGATCTTCTCCTTGTGCTACAACACTCATATCTCCTTTAAAATATTCTTCTTATTCCTCTTCACTATCATAGAATACTTCAATATAATGTGCCTTCCTGAGAACACATCGGTGCCCTGGTGCCCATGGTTCTTGGCAAGTGAAGCAAAGCTTACTCCTTCTCAAATCTCTCCGGACATCATCACTAATAGGCCCTTTGCCTTGGTTCCCCTTTGGGGGAGGAGCCTTCACATATTTCCCCTTTGACTGAAAGGTGAGTCTTTGCTGGAATGGAGCTCTTGCCCTTGGAAAAACATCTTGTAAGTCCCTAGCCCTCTCAATGGCATCTTGGAGCATAGTTGGTCTAGTGGAATTTACCAACCCATGCAAAGGCTCTGCTAGCCCATCAATGAACATGTATACTCTCCTAGTTGTATACATATCTAGCACCATGACATAAATTTCTAGGAATTCATAGTTATAGGTATCGAATTTCCTGACTGCTTAAGCTTAGCTAGCTCAACAAAGTGTGCTTCTGGATCTCTTCAGTCAAATATTTCTACCAAACTCAGGGTGAATTCTACATATGAAGTCACACGTGCATGCCCCAATGTAGATAGATTGTGAAACCACCATTCATGTGCTTCACCTTCAAGGTGCATTGCTATCTTAATAGCTTCAGTCTCTGATACTTCGTTCAGCTGGAAATATATGTCTAATTTTTCCACCCAAGCCTTGGATGTGCACTTAGATGACCCATCAAAAGCAGGCAGAAATAATCTACCCATATTATGCTATAGATAATTGTTCTACATGTACCCTCCACTTCTATTTTTATTACGAGGTCTCCTATTATCCTTGATCTGACAGAACTCTTGGAAGTTCAGATGCTCTTTGAACCTTTGAGATTGAGTTTCATATTCCAGGAAGTAGTCACCAAGAGCTTCTTGCTCTTGGGCTCCTCCAGCCCCATTTCCCACTGCAAGGAATGTAGGCATGGTGGAGCGTTGTGAAACTTGCTGCACTTCTAGTTTCTCACACCAATGATGTGAAGTGCTAGAACTTTCTCCATGTTGTAACCCTCTTGGGGTTTCCTTTTGTATTTCCACCCTCATCTCCTTGATTTCTTTGGAAATATCCTCCATATTTTGGAGAATAAGCTTTGGAAACTCTTTCTCATCCATTTATCCTAATATTGGAGACTTGCCTTTGTCTTCTTCGTTGCTTTTATAATAAAACTTTCAACCTCTATTAATATACCACAAAAACAAACCTGAAATGACTCTATACATTAAGACACAATATGCAGCTGTTGCACCAACTACTGGGAGGCTATGTATGTGAAATCATACTAGAAAATACTGCTGCTATAAATTAAGAATGTGTGTATCTAATGATTGGGTGTTCAGACAATGCCGGGATCATATATATGGCCTTTCTAGCACAATTTCAAGAGAACCTAGAAAGGGTTTCTGGAAATAACACTAATGAAAAATGTAGCCCTAGGGATGAATTACGCACTGCAATTAGGATACTGATGGGAGGTGGCTGATCCAAAGATAAAAATGCTGCTATTCCTCCTCACTGACTTCCCAGATGAAAGGCTTCTCCCCTCACTAGATGCCAAGCTCAGAAAATGGGGTTATGACCCCTCCAATGGATCTTCCCTCTTGGATTGTGAAATTCCTGTAGGAGACTCCATTGCTGTTAGGGGCTAAATAATGGCTTGATGCTGAGTGATGAAATGCATCTCAAAGAACCTCTCGCGAGTGGGCACTCAAAGCCCCCCGAGGTTGAGGGTGGGATTTCTGCTCGGAAACACCCTTGTGCTAAACAACAAAACAGACTTTTCTAAATAGCTGAAGCGTGTAGAAAGTCATAAAAGACAATACATAACAAATATTTATAATGCTATATATGGCTGCCATCCCCTTCCTTATATGCTTTGTGAGCCTTCACCCCCTTGGCCCCACTCAATAATGATTCTACTCTCACGGAGACTACCCTATGTTATAGGTCAATTTGGACATCATTCCCAATGACTTGGTTAACTGGACATCATCTCCAGGACCAATGAATAGGGTCTATCATCCCCTATCATTTTAGTTGCTACATGCCCTAAGACAAAGAACAAGACAAATCATCCATGACTTTCATTTGCAAAGGTTTCCAAGATTTGAAGTTTATAATATATCATGTGAGATCTCACCAACGCTGCCTCTAAAGGGACTAAGTGTGTTGCATATGAAAGTAACCCCATTCAAGGGTGCTCTGCAAAGAAATTCTTGACATTCAAGGGTGCATTGATCACATTGGGAGAGAAATTCTCATTACTCTGGAATCACCACTTGGCCAGTGCCTTCTAGAAGATTTCACATGTGTCAAGCTTTGAATCCATGTGTCCATTTGACATCTACAAGATTGGGAACATGTCTTGCCTATTATTGGAAAGTCATTGATTGTAAAACTACCTTCAGCTCCTCTATAAATTGAACACAGATATTAGTGTTTGAGAGGGAATAATTTCAGTAGAGAAATGCTGGTGGAATTTCAATTGAGGAATTGATTTGAGTGACATGCTGCTGGAGAGATGTGCATTGCGATGAGGCTGAGATGCTGTTGGAGATGGTGACACTAAATCAATCACTCGGTTGTAACCTCCCCTTCTATCCATTAATAAATATTGTTGCTTACTTTCCCACATATGTATCTATATAAGCTCATGTATTTCATATTATGAATTCTTATTTGATTCATATGGTTCATGTTTTATTGATTTACTAAATAACTAGAATAGACATCTATATTATTGCTATCTTTTGCTATTTATTGTTCATCTTTGCAGTGAATATTTTGGCGACTTAGCTTGGATTTGAAGCTACAACAAAAGAGACAGAAGGAGAATATGAAGTGCTTGGACTCCAAGTAAGTTCTTTTATCTGTTATGTGTGTTTATTTACAGTTAGGAAAAGAGAATTGTGACTCCATTATCAAGAATAGTACATGGGAGATTGTCCCAAGACCGGTCGACAAATCAGTGGTTGGATATAGATGGATCTACAAGTTAAAGAAAGTTGTTGATGGGAGTTTGGAGATTTACAAGACCATATTTGTGGCCTGGGGATTCTCATAGATTGAGGGGATAAACTATGATGATAATTTTGTACCAGTTGTAAGACACTCTTCCATTAGATCCATCCTTTTACTCTCAATGTAAATGGGGTGGCACATTCATCATATGGATGTGAAAATTGCATTTCTTAATGGAGTTGTTGAGGAAGAAGTGTACATAGAGCAACTAGAAGGTTTCGAGATCTTCGACAGTGAGTCGCATGTGTGTCGACTCAAGAGAGAACTGTATGGGTTGAAGCAAGCATATTGTGCTTGGTACACTTGGATTGACAACTATTTCACTGGATTGAGCTTCACCAAAAGTGAAGCTGACGAAAACTTGTACATGATTGTAGTTGAGAGTAAGCTATTGATTATTGTACTTTATGTTGATGATGTAATTTTGACTGGTGATGAGAAGCTGATACACTCATGCAAGGAGGATATTGCAAGGGAGTTTGAAATGAAGGACATGGGACTCTTTCATTATTTCCTTGGTTTGGAAATATGGTAGCGGGATGGTGAAATTTTTGTTTCTCATGGAAAGTATGCCAAAGAGATACTGGGTAAGTTTCACATGGAGAGATGCAATCCCATGGAAACTCCTCTTCTAAGAAATTGGAGGAAAGAGGATGCTACTTCAGGAGAGGTAGTGGATACTACTATTTACAGGCAGTTAGTTGGTTCACTGATGTATCTAGTGAACACCAGATAGACATTTTCTATGCAGTTAACCAGCTAAATCAAGCTATGGTTAAGCCTACCAAGATATTTTGGAAGGTGGGGAATCATGTATTGAGATAACCAAGGGGCACATTAGAGTATGGATTATGGTACAAACAGATAGAGGGAGAGAAGCTTCAAGGATTCATAGATGTAGATTGGGCAGGCAGTCCATTAGACAGAAAGAGCACATTGGGAGGGATCTTCAGCATAGGATCGAAAACATTTTCTTTGTACAGAAAGAAGCAGCGATCTATGGCACTTAGATTAATGGAGGTATATTACATGGTAGAAAGTTAGGCTACATGTGAGGCTATCTGGATGAGAAAGATATTAGTTTGTTTGTTTGGTTCTTAGATGGATCCAAAAATGATAGATTTTGATAATCAGAGTTGCATTAAAATTGATTAATATTGTGTTTCATCATAGGTCCAAGCACATAGACATCTGGTACCACCATATTAGATATTACATGTAGAGGCACATAATTTTACTTTAGTACATTCCCAAGGAAGATCAGGATGTAAATATTCTAATGAAGGCGCTCACCAGGAGCAATTCGAATACCATAGAGGCATGATTAGGGTGAAGGATAATCCCTTTCTTGTTGAGAGGGAGTGTTGAAGTTCAACAATAAATTTCAGCACCTACACTAGTGTGGGACCAGGAGGTCTAAGCAGCACCTACACTAGTGTGGGACCATAGGTCTTAGCAGCACCTACACTGGTGTGGGCTAAATTAGGTGCATGCCTATTTTAGGTATCCCTTAATTAAGATGGACAATAAAATGTAATCTAATATCAAAATAACTTGTAGTAGTTAACTGAGTGTGATAAGCTCAGTTAACTCATGAATTTGGAGTTGAGGGTAGTTGGTGAGTCATGCAGAGTAATTCTATTTGTAACCAAGTTTGAAGTGCAGTGATGCATTAGTTAATGTAGGTTATAATTAGTTTAACTCAGTTAAGTGAGTTAAACTCAATTGTGCTTGTTGTAACTGTTTGATACACTAGTGAGAGATCAAGTGAATTAAATATTATTTAATTCACGGTCAATGATATCACATGCAACTAAGGATTTACTATTATTAGTTGCATGCATGTCAGTTGCAGTGGAGACCCGGTTGAGATTTAGGTGAAAGGGAAGTTGACTATCAGTTGTAGGATTATTATGTTGCACCCATGCAACCAAACACCCATTGGATTTCCCATGATCCTTGCGTAGTCAAGGAATGAAAAAATTCCTATTCCTTAGGGATTGCATTCCACATGAATTGCACAAGCAAGGTAGGTTGTTTAGAGGTTGAGAATTGGCTAAGTGTTGGTCATTTTTTTCCAGGACAGTGTGAGACAATTACCTGAGTAGAAGAGGGATCTTTTGATAAGAGTTTTATGTAATTATTTCATGTATCCATACCGAATATCTAATAGAAGATAGTGGGGTTTTGAGAAGCAAGCTTTCCCCAGGAAATTATCTGTGTTGTGGCTTGATTGATTCTTCTTTTCTTCATGTGATTGGCGATTGTGTTTTTAACTACGCAATTGATTTGTAGAAGTGTTTTAGTATCTAGCTTTAATACATTTTTAGATCGGATTGAATCCATGATATACATGCATGTTGTATAATTTCTACAACAATAGGCTTGGATTTATCATCAATCCTCTTTGACATGAGATTGTATCTACTTTTATGATCAACTGCAATCATGGAATGATCATAACTCACTTCATTATTTTGAGTATATGACATGAAGTATTCATACTCTTCTTGTGTAATATGAATCAAACCTTCTTTATCTCTTAGAAAATTGATATCGAAACCTTTCTGTAACCCTTTAGCTTCCTATTCGTGTTCAAATATAGAATTTTGAAATGGGGGTTGCACTTTTTGATCATCAACATGTCTTCTTTCTCGCTGCAATATTTGAGGAGCATTAGATCTTCTAAACTGCTGCCTATTAGGTTGATCAAATGAAAAATTTCTAGTAGTATCTAGTCTTGCTTCCATATTGATCTTGCACGTCTCAGTGGTCAATGAATTGAACATCTTGGTCAGCTCATCTAGCTTAGGATCCATGTCAGAAGTTCTTGAAGATGAAATTTTAGCTTTTTTCTTCCTTTTTCTCTGTCAATATCTCCTCTGAGCCTATCAGCTACTAATAAATTAGATTTTACCTCCAATGCATTGTCCTACATTTGTGTTAGTGTTGTAGATATTCTTTCTCTCTATAATAAAAAAAAATCAGGATCAAAGGAACGAACATAAGTGATTTTCGCTGAAGCTTCAGTAGGCTTGATTTTAGTAGGTATTTTTCTATACATCTTATTGAATCTATTAGAGAAATAAAAAACTGATCCTCTTTTCCTTTTAATTTCACCAAATTCTGTGATATAATACAAAAAATATTTTTTATCACCCGATTTCCTTAAAAATGTGTCATCTAGGGTTTCAATTCCAGTGATGCTACTAGCTGTCAAAGATCTGAACCGTTTCCTAAAATCACCCTCAAGGCTCTGAAAAAAAACTTTCATCCAAATATCTTCATGCTCAATATTTAGATTGTCAACATAAGCATAAAAGTCAGCAAGGTTTTCTTCAACTGTTACCTCTTCCTCACCACTAGGTTTAGGCATATACTTGAGATAATCTCCTGTAGGTAATGCATTCATAGGTTGTGGTAAAACTAAAGGGGCATACCTAGCAACAAAAATGCATTTGTTTGGTTACGGGGTGGGTTTTGACCTGCCATGGTATGAGTTGCTGGGATTTGTGGAACAACAATTGGTGGGTTGTGAACAACAGATGATGACCCACCAATGTTTGATTTAGAGACTGTTTTTTGGCTAGAATACAAGGGAGGTACAAAATTTTATGCAAAATCAAGGGAAAAAGTTTGCAACACTTCTTTAGGGACAACCTTTGAGAAAAAAATAACAGAGGGAAAAAAATTTCATTTAGTATTTTTATTGAATAGTTTCTGAGGATCAGGGACTAGGATTCTCAAAGGGGAATATGGGTTAGGCATGGTTCTAGCCCTTCTAGGATCCAACACTTCAACAATGGAGTCGCCAGGTGTAAATTAGTCTAAAAAGATAGCTAGAACTGTACACCTCAGAATCAAACTTATAACTTTGTCATTCACCCAAGGATAACTTTTAATTCACCTCCAAAGAAATGAAACCAAAGATATTAGTGCAAGGATTCACTCCTCTGCAAAGGAGTAAGCCTTACACATCATAGTTCATTTCAAGGTAAAAGGTTTCGAGTGATGGGATGGCTTCTTAAAGAGTTTGAAATGATTTTTACTCTTTTAGACTTTCATGAATTTGGAAAGTTGTGGCAAATATAAATTGTATGGATAAACTGGTAGTATAGGGGAGAAAATTGTAACAAATGAAAGGTGAAAGATGGATGTTACACAATCTAAGAAATATGCATATTCTAAATCAGTAACATAGCTACAAGAGTGGAGTTTTTTACATAAACTCTATTTTATGTAAAGGAAATGACATTTAGAAAGCATAATACACCCATAAATAATTTCAAAAATCCTTCATGAAACCTTCAATAACATTCTCTACACAACATATAGATGATTTGTAGAAGACTAAACAGTAGATAATTAACTATTAGATCCTCTAACAATTCTCTTGCTCATATTCTGCTAGCTACTGCAACTCATAATTTAGAAGAATAAAACAAGGAGATAAATACACCATACATTATATAGTCATTGAAACGCAAAATAATCTAGCATGAAGTACAAAAATGAGTTTTATTTATCATGAAAAGCCTTTAGGTCGACCAAAATCCAACCCTGAAATGGCATTTACAAATGATATTTATAGAGAGAGGCACCAACTCCATCTCTCCTAAAAATACGGATCCAATCTTCCTCACATTACATAGGAGTTTATAGGACATTAAAGACATATCCTATCGAAATATAACTAACAATATAGATGTAGATAGGAAGAAATAATAAAATTTGAACTGTGTTGCTGAGTGTGTTGGCAACCTGCCTCCTTTTCTGTTGATTTGCCTCTCCGTGACCTTGGTTCTTTAAAACCCATGTGTCTTCATTAAACGTGACTTTTAACAACCTCAAAACCACTTATAAAACATCACTTTACATGTCCATATCATTAGGAGTCCTTATCGTTCTTGGACTAGCTTGAATATTCTGCTAACAGCTGTAGAAAATCATTTAAAATAGATGCTACTAGAACTTCTATTAAAAACCTGTAACTGTGCAAAAACTGTAGTGCTACCAGAATTTATGGTAACGCTAAGTTTCCTTTTAAAAAATTCACAGAAATATACTTGAAAAATTATGTGTAGACTTAAAAATTATGAAGATTTAGCTATTCAAAAATATAACTAGTAGGCAAAAAAAGTATTTCACTAGGACCTCCTTTTACCTCTCATCCATATGAGCTGCAACTTCTATAAGCTTGTCTAAGTTTGTTTGTATGTCAACTATTTTTTTTGACCTTGTGGTCTTGGTGGCTATCTCTTTTGCAATGGTCTTTTTCTCTTCTAAACTCTTCTCGATTTTTCTTCTTTTAGAGGATCCTGTTTTGTAGTCTAAAGGGGATTTACCCTTATCTTTCTTCCTGGACCCAATAGACTCTGAAATTAAACGAGTTACAATATATAACCATTTAGAATAATTCTAAATATATATAACTTCTATCAATAAACTTTGGTTATGCAGGGCTTTGGATTTTAGCTTGAATTTGTTGCTGGCTCCTATGTGTCTTTTCCTGCTACCAACAACTTGTCTTGCATATTTTTGTCTTTTCTTGTCGATAACATCTTACCCTACATCCTTCAGGAGCTCCTCATCTGATTTAGTGGGTTGATAATCCTTCTGAACCTTTTGTTGTATGTTCACTTCCAAAACTTCTGGAAGCACTTATTCTTTTGATTTTTCTGCTACTACAATTCTTCCTCTCTGTGCTCTAGCATATACCTTGGGAAAAGGAGAAATAGGAGGCACAATCTTCATTGATTTGGGATTTATAGTAGATGATACTTCTCCTTTTTCCAACTTCTCTTCAACTTTGGTTGGGGGAATGTTTTCCTTTTTTTCCTTACTCTTCTTGTAAATATTCACCTTAGCTTTTCTTTTAGTCCTTTTACCAACTAATGAAGTAGTTTGTTTTTGAATTTTTCCCTTTTGATTGGCAGGTTGAGAATGTTGCTGGGAGGCTAGATATTGCTGAGCAGGAATGTTTTGTGTAGGTGCAGTTTGGCCTGCCCTATAAAATAATAAATGCTCCCAGGAATGGTTTCTTCTCCTTAGTTCTTCAACAACCAACACCTTGATAAGAGCTTGATGATATATACTATACTCTAAAGCTGTTGGATGGTTTTGTATCCTAGCTAGCATCTTAGTCAAAATTTTCATCATAAAGAAAGGTAGGTTGAGGTACTTCATGCCTACAATGTGAAACAAAAACCTCATGTGATACAGAAAAAAAACAATATACCTCCTCTTACAAGTAAGCTAAATATTAATGAGCTTGATAGTTTTAGCCCAGTCATCCTTGAGATAATAGATAGGAGTCCCTTTAGCCCATCTAGGGTCTCTGTATTCATCCTCAATGAGGCTGTTGAGGTCTCTTCCACTCATAACTTGGATTTTTAAACCATTTTTCTCCTTCCCATGGGAGGTGGAAAGCTTCAACAATGGATTCTCCTGATACCTAAAATCTGAGGCCATAGACATTTGATTCTTGCCCATCAAATGAGAGGGAAAATTCCTTAGCTACTACTAGATGAGAGCTTCCTAACCTTGAAAAAAATGGATACCATGCTGCCTGTAAAACGAACCTCTTCACATTTAGATTTTCATCTATTAAATAAGCTCCTTGAGGTTCAATAAATTTTAGTTTTCCTCCTTTCTTAGTCATTTTTAGGAAGAAAGAAGGTTGTATGCTATAATCCAATAGGTGTCAAGATTAGGAAATCTTACTTAATAGGTGTTGTTGTGTCTTCAATGCAAATTTTCTAAAAACTGAGTCTCCCTCTTCAAGCTTCTCATTGGAACTGCTCATTCACCAACAACTGAACTCGAAAACTAGTGGTTTTCCCTTTCTTTCAGCGATTTAAAATGATATGTTGGTTCGCCTTTCCATGCATGATATTTTTTCATAATGGGAAATATCCTGGACTGTATAACACACCTCGTGATATTCATGATTAACTTCAGTTGGCTTCTTTGTATTATATTATTTGCTACAGGTGGCTGAAGCTGAAAGGAATTGGAGTTGGCAGTCACCTCCATCGTATTCTTATGACATGCCTAAAATTCTGGTAGTGTCCATGCCTGATCAAACCAAATGGTCACCATAATAAATCATAGATCCATGATTTATCTTGACACTAGATACATACCTTGGCATGTGGATATAATGACTCAGCCTGACAAACATGATGTTAGCCCCCCTGTAAATTTTTGACAGGAAAATAGGGGGCTAAAATGTTCTTGAGTCTTCAAGGAATGCATTTCCCCTGAAAACACATCATCCTTGAAGCCTCCTTGTGCCTTTTGTCCTTTGATAAAGTCCCCTCTACTGATTTCCATTATAAAACCTCTATATTTGTGAAGAAATGCCCAAAGGCCCCCTTTCCCCTTATTTCACCCCCACGTAGTCTCTATTTTGTTCCCCCCTTGTCTCCCCTTATATTTCCCTTTTTACCCTCTAAACCTCCCAAAATCCCCTTTAAATTCTACCCTTTCCCTTTGTTTGGCTAAATTTCCCCTTATTCCCCTTATCTTCCTCTATCGTTACCCTTTCCCAACTTTGAGATACATTAAAAATGGGCTAAAAACCCACTTTTCCACTTTATAATAGGGCTTAGCTCCTTTCCCGCTAGCCCCTTTCAACCACTTCCCCACGTAACCATTACCCAGGACCAAGCGCTCAAAGCCTTGGAAGCCAATTGCAATCGGAGTATCAAGCGGGTGCATTTCCTTTGTTACAGTCAAAAACCCCGACGCGATTGTATTTTTTTCATAAGTCCCGCGACGCGTTTTAGACCGTTGATCTGTCATGAAGATCCGACGGTGGAGCGCTAATCGCTCTGTCGCAATCGTGGCATTCAATCGCATTCCCTCTTCTGCACCCCCTGATTGTGATTGCTCCGATCAAATCCTAGTCGTTCGTCTCCCCGCCTATCCGATGACCATCACTTTCTCCACCCAATCGCAATCGCAAGCCCATATCCCCGATCCCCGATCAATCGCAAGCCCGTCACTCCAATCCTCGATCAATCGCAAGCCTTTCCCTCCGATCCCCGACCACACTCTCCCTCTGATTGAATGATAGCCGTTGATCTGATCTCTGGATCCAACGGTCAGCGCTCAATCACGCTCCCACTGCCGATCGCAATCGAAACTTTGAAAAGTGACACCCCTGTCCCCCCTCCGATTGCGATTTCCCGATTCGATCCTGACCGTCCATTGGGTCTAAGATCTATTAGTAGAGATTTGATCACCCTCCGCCTCCGGCTGGGTCCCACCTCACCGCATTTCATTGCACTTCCTTTGCATTTCTTTGTATTTTGTTCAAAGTCCAAAGTTTAAGACTTTGCACTAAAGTCTTATATTTCATGGTTGTTCCTCCCACTTTCATATAGCTGCTCGATCTCCACCATCGATCTTTGTCCCATGACCGTGATCTAACCGTATGCGCTGCATTCTACCACCAAACCCTATTATTCATAATTTCCACCATTTCGTTGCATTTGGTCACCATTATTCAATGAAAAGCCACCGCTCCGCCGCCGCCGCATGACCATTTCTTCCGTCACCCTGCATTGTTTTCACTGTTCTCAACTGCTCCACCACCGCTTCCATAGGCTTCCGAAGCATGCTTGTGCCACCACTACCCGGGTTTTGTAACAGGTTTATTTCATTGTGTAGATAGCATAGAGAGGCCATTTCAGCATCTACCAGCGGATCAGCAGGAGTGATTCAGAGGGGGTTAAGGTTATTATTGATATTATTAATGTTTGACCCCGCAATTCAAATGAAAGGTGTAGTTTGAAGACCAACACACACGCAACAGTCTTATCTGTGTTTAAGGCCAGCATAAAATTTTCTCTAGACATACACCATTCCTACAACGCCCGCCATGCCTCCTCGAGCCCTTAAAACAAATGTTATGAACAGAGGCTTATTTAAGACTGTTAGAGCTGCAATAATGGACGTATGGAGAAGACTCGCAGAATTTAATACAATTAACCAGATTCAGAAGGCAGCGCAGAGTTCCAGATTCATGTCTTGGAGGGTTTGCTTCATCCACATGACTTGTGTACAACATGTTGTTGTTGCTATATATTCTGCTTCTGTTGTAGACAGAGAGATAGATGTTTGTTTCTTGCTTAACAATGCCACCAGAATTTCTCCTAAATAGAAAGCACCTCCACTTGTGCTTTTCCTGTCATCCACATAGCTGGCCCAATCTGCATCTGTGTATGTTGTCAAAGTGAAGCATTTTCCTTTAGGATACCAAAGTCCATACTATGATGTTCCTTGTAGATATCTGAATATTCTTTTGACCACAAGAAGGTGATTTTGTTTGGGTGTTGCTTGATATCTAGCCACTAGTCCTACTGCTAGCATGATGTCTGGTCTTGATGCTGTCAGATACAATAGACTTCCTATCATGGATCTGTAGATTTTTTGATCTATATCAGCAGATCCATCATCAACACACATCTTACATCCCGTGATCATGGGAGTTGACATAGGTTTGCAGTCCTCCATTTTGAACTTTTTCAACATTTCTTTTAAGTATTTTTCTTGTGAGATGAATGTACCTGTGTTCTTTTGCTGAATTTGAAGTCCTAGGTAGAAACTGAGCTCTCCAATCATAAACATCTCAAACTCTGTTTTCATCTCATCAGCAAATCCTTTTGCTAGTTCTTCTCCATTGCTTCCAAACATAATGTCATCAACATATACTACAACAATTAGGAGTTCATTTTCATGGGATTTTATGTACATATTGTTATCTACTCCACCTCTCTTAAAGCCTTGTTTTTTCAAATATTTATCCAGTATTGAGTACCAAGCACGAGGAGCCTGTTTTAGTCCATATAGAGCCTTCTTCAGTCTGCACACATAGTCTTCTTTATCTGTTAAAGAGAAACCTACTGGTTGTTCCATGTAGACTTCTTCTTCTAGATCTCCATTCAGAAATGCAGATTACACATCCATTTGGTATACCTTGAAGTCTTGGTAGCCTGCAAAGGCCAGAAAAATTTTGATGGCTTCCATTCTAGCTACAGGAGCAAATGTTTCATCATAATCAAGTCCTTCAATTTGTGAATATCCTTTGCAAACTAGTCTGGCTTTATTCCTGATTACCTGTCCTTGCTCATTCATTTTATTCTTGAATACCCATTTTGAGCCAATGATATTTTTCTCAATTGGTCTAGGAACTAGTTCCCAGGTATTGTTCTTCTCAATTTGGTCCAATTCTTCATTCATTGCCTTTACCCAATACTTGTACTTGCTGGCTTCTTCAAATATCTTTGGCTCTATCTGTGATAACATGGCTATGTATACCTATTATGTTTGTTCTGTTAGCTGCCTTCTTGTCTGGACCCCTGCTTTCTTGTCTCCTATGATCTAATCTTTAGGATGATTCTTCTGAGTGTATCTTGAGGGGGCTTTCGAGCTCAGCTCTGCATCTTTTGTTGTCTTGCTTGTTTCATCATAATTCTGGTTTTCTTCTTCATGGTTGTCTGATGGACTCTAGCAGTCTGTATCTCTTGTATTGTTTGGAAGTTCTTCATCAAATCTCACATCAATACTTTCAACTATTTTTCGAAGAGTCTTGTTGTAGCACTTGCACCCTTTACTTTTGGAAGCATATCCTAGAAAAATCCCTTCATCTGCTCTTGCATCAAATTTCCCAAGATTTTCATCATTATTCTTTATATAACACTTGCTTCCAAAAATTCTAAAATGTTTGATTGAAGCTGGCTTTCCATTCCATAGTTCATAGGGAGGCTTGTCACTGCTTGGCCTTAAGTGAGATTTATTAAGGATATGCACCACTGTATGTACTACTTCTGCTCAGAAGGTTTGAGGAATATTACTCTCTTGCATCATGGCTCTAGCAATTTGTTGAACAGATCTATTTTGTCTCTCTGCTACTCCATTCTGCTGAGGTGTCCCTGAAATAGTAAATTGTTGTTTTATGCCATATTCATTGCATAGATCTGCAAATTCATAATCTGTGAATTCACCTCCTATGTCCGATCTGATGCATTTTAGCTTGCATCCTGTCTAATTTTCTGCTAATGCTTTGAATATTTTGAATTTTTCCAAAGCTTCTGATTTATTCTTAAGAAAAGAAACCCATGTCATTCTAGAGAAATCATCTATTATCAGCATAAAGTAGGATTCTCCAATTGGTGTTTTAGTTCTTGCAGGTCCACACAGATCCATGTGCACAAGTTGGAGTGGTCTTCTTGTTGATAAATCATCTTTGGCCTTAAAGGATGTGCGGGTCTGTTTACCCAATTGACAAGATTTGCAGATGGTATTAGAAGGCCTTTTTATTTCTGGCATGTCTCTGACCGCTTTCTTCTTGCTCATTCTGATGATATGATCGAAGCTGAGATGTCCCAATCTCCTATGCCATAACCATGAATCCTCAAGTTTACTAAGATGGCATGCTTCATCTTCCTCTTTCACGATGTAAACATTTCTCTCTGTTCGAACAACTTTGAGCAGAGTCTTACATGTGGTGCTTGATCTGACTTCACAGTCTTATGCTCTGAAAAGAAATTCACAGCCTTTATCACACATTTGACTAACACTCAACAAATTTTCCTTCAGCCCATCTACAAATAGTACATCTTGGGCCTTACCTCTACAATTATCTAAGCTGACTGAGCCCTTTCCCTTGGTTTTTCCTGATTTATCATTACCAAAAGTAACATTACCAGTTTTCTTTTCATCAAAAGTTATAAATTTTCTCCTGTCTCCAGTCATATGTTTTGAGCAGCCACTGTCCATAGACCATTGGCTTTTCAGATCTTGAGCAGTTAGAGCCAGGTCACACTTATTCTCCTTCTTTTTCCACTGGAGGCATCCTTTTGTTTGGTATCTTTTGTGAGATGATGAAGCACATCCTTTCAGAGGAAATTTGGAAGGCATATGTCCAACTTGATTACATATACGACATTTGATCATAGTTTTTGCAGAATTGTGAGAATGAACAAAATTTCTTTGATTCATAAACCTCCTTGAGGTGTTGAACATCAATCTTTGTCCATACTTTCTACATTCAATAATTTTATGGCCAAATTCCTTACAAATTTTTTTTTTTCTAAATTACTCTATTTCTATTATAAACATTAAAATACAAAACTACCTCGGTTCAGCTGAGGAAGCCTGAGACCGGGCTTGAAATCCATTGTTTGTCTAGCTATGAAGCTGCCCTTTAACGGGAAACCAGCTCTTTTGTCAAAGTTGCCACCGCCCAGGAACTGGGAAACCGGTGCATAGTCACTTATATCCCTTACATGCAGATTATCATAACTTAAAAGTGCCAAAAAATACATGCAGCTTTGTCTGATGTGGGTGACTATAGAAAACAAAAATTTATCAAAAATTCTAACACAGAAATCATACTGAGAATCGATCCTGGAGCAATTAGTCGGATTCCGGATTCTCTTCCTCGATTCGGCAGCCATAGTGATCTTCCGCATCCTCTTCATCGTTCTTATCAGCATCTTCACCAGACGGGCCAACTTCCATCAGCAAGTGCGCCTGTCCTGAATGCGCAGTTGCAGAGACAGGCGGGAATCTGAGGGGGCGCGAGCTAGGACCGGGAGCAGGGCCAGAGGGGGGCTCATAGCTAGGTTTAGAAGGGGGGTGCACAGGGTTACGCGGTTGAACAGGAGGGAGAGTGACTTCTTCCCGCAAAGAGATCGAAATGAGGGCAATAATGGAGGGTCGGTCGTCAGCATAGTCGAAACGCAGCTCCACTTGTTGCGTTGAATGCGTAGTGAAATGACTGCCAGGGCGAAGAGGGGGGGCGGAGGCCTGAAGCGGGGGAGGCGAATGAACATTCAGAGCGGGAGCACGAGGCGGGAGCGAGGGCTGAGGAGGCGCCGGGGCAACGCTGTCATGGAGACGACCAGCAGGATCAACATACAGAGGAATGTGATGCTCTTCAGCATGGTCCATGGAGTAACCTGCAGTAGAATTGGAGGGTCTCTCGCTCATGGACCTGCCTCTAGAGGCACTTTTCCTGCAAGACATTCTTTGCCTGAGCCTGGGCATACTGAAATTACGGGAGGAATCCGACCAGTTGCCAGAAGGAGCTGCAGGAATGGAGTTAACTTGACCAATATTGACAGGAGAAAAATGCGAATTGAACAGAACAGGGCAGAAGTTACTATAAGCAAACCGATGGCCTGGAAGCGCGTCCAAACAACAATGCAGAGAGCGTCTGCCACCAGAACCAAAGCACGCCTCACTGAAAGCACAGCCGCCCGGGCAATGCGAGCGCAGAGGAGACGAAGGTCGGCGAGCAGAGCCGAAGCAATCCGAGGAATGCAAGCAGTGGTGCTCCATTTGAGGGCTGGTGCGGCGAGCAGGACAATTCGAATGACGGCGAGGAGGAGTAATGAGCAAGTGCTCGAGATTAATGGGCATGCCATTAATAACACCATGGGGGGCCATGTGGCCACCCCAGGTGAACCTCCTTGGTGTGTGCGCCAGGCCTAAAGGCCTCTTAACCCATATTGACATCCGCATCCGGAAGCCAAATTCCTTACAATAAAAATAATAACCATAGAAATTATTTGCATACCTGATGTAAGGTTGTTTTCTCCATTTGTTTGTTTGAGACAGTTTATTCACTGTTTGCATCTTTTGCTGGTTTAAATTACTCCTCCTTGCATGATAATATGAGGCAATGTGTCCCTACTTGTGGCAGACATAACAAGTGGCATTCTTCATAGGAGGGAATAATATCCTTTGATGGCTTTCAAATTTGACATACTCAGGGGCATATAAATCTTTTCCTGTTGTTTGAGTATTTCTTTCATTCTTTGTTATTAGAGGATTTTTCTAGGTTCTGTCTCCTTCCTTACAAGTTTCTTCTTTTGTAGGAACTATTTGAGCTACTTCATAATCCTTCTTTTCTTTTAAAAAAATAATCTCTCTGTTTTCCTTTTCTTTGTTTTTACTTGATTCTCCTTCATAGCCTATTCCAGTTTTTATCATAGGCGATCTTTGAGCAACCAGAATTTCATTCAACTTACTAGAGCTTGTTGTTTAAGAAGAGTTTATAACCACTTTCCTTTGAGCATTTTCTAATTTCTTCCTGAGACATACTACTTCTTCTTCCAAATTTTCTTGTTCCTGAGTTTTTTCCTTGATTTGCTTAAGTAACATGTCCTTTATCTTCTTGGCTTCTTCAAGCTCTATCTTTAGCTGCATCAGGACATTTGAATTCTATTCTTCTCATACATACTTGAGGAGAATGTCCTTTTTTTTTTCCGCATTTTAGCTTGAATATATCAATCTCTTCCAGAGCACTTCTTAGCTCCCCCTCAAGGTCGACTTCACCTTCTTCTTCTTCATCTTCTAGCAGGAGACCTTCAAGTTCTTCTATAGCCATCAATAAAAATTCAGAGGTTCCATCTTCACTTGAGAGTTCATCTGGATCTTCAGATGTACTGCTGTCTTGTTGAGCATAGAATGATTTTCTACTGAACTTCTTTCCTTTCTGCCAGTTATTTGATGTATTTTTCTCTGACTCTTGAGCCTGATTCCTTACTTTCTTGTGAGGACACTTAGCAGCATAGTGTCAAACTCTTCCACAGTTAAAGAATTTGAAAGGAAGTTTACCTTTGTATTTACCTGAGCCTCTATCCAATTTCTTGACAAATTTTGCCTCTTCTTCATTCGAGCAAGAGCATATGTCTTCCTCTTCTTCTTTCTTCTTTTCTGTTTTAAAGGCTGCCTCCCTCGTACTTGGCTTCTTCTGTGGGAGTCTCATCTCGTATGTTGTTAAATTTCCAATTAGTTGGTTCATGGTCAAGGTCTCCCAATCAACTGTTTATTCTATTGCAGACACCTTGGGATTAAACCTGGATGGAAGATATCTTAGAATCTTTTGCACAATTATAATTTTTGGCATGGTTTCTCCAAGAGCTTTCATATTGTTAACAATTTCTGCAACTTTTAGGAAGAAACTATCAATGTCTTCATCATCATTCATTTTTAAGTTCTCAAACTGGGCTCTATAGACTTGAAGTTTGGCAGTATTTACTTTCTTGTCTCCCTAATGGATGTTCTCCAGAGTATCCCACATCTCTTTGGCAGTGTCTTTGTGCATTACTTTGATAAAATCTGCTTCACACAATCCATTCAAGATGGCATTCATGGCTTTTGCATTAGCTACAAAATCTTGTTTGGATTCTTTCTCTGAGTCAGTTTCCTTTGGGGCATATCCTAATTCGACAGCACCCCAAAATTATATTCCTAGAGACATTATGTATGTCCTCATCCTGATTTTCCAGAAGGCATAATTTGCACCTATAAAGAAAGGGGCTTCATTGGTTGAGCATCCTTCTTTACTAGCCATCCTAAGAACCTAGAATCTCCTTTCAGTTGTTAAACTGGTACAAAGGAACCTTCTTCGATACCAATTGTTGAATTTTAGTTGAACTGAGAGGGGGGGGTGAATCGGTTCAATACATACATGAGCATTTTTCAACTTTTCATCAGCTTATTTATAGCTTAATTTTATAATCAATCTTAGTATATAAACAGTCTTAATATGTTGCAGCAAGTATTAAATTAATGTGATATTAAAATTACTATGAGAGAAGCAAAAATTAAGCAAATTTGATAAATCATCTCAGCACAGAGGCAACATAGATAGAGACAGCAGATATAAGTGGAAACCCATAAAGGGAGAAAACCACATCTTATTATTGTTGTGATGCAAAGGCAAGCTCCAACTCCCTCTCACCACGGTTTTTCTGCAGGCACCAACCCACAGGAGGCTCCAACCTCAATTCTGCAAGCTACAACTTGCAAGGAAGCTCCAACTCCCTTCAATTTTCTGCAGGCACCAACCTACAGGAGGCTCCAACCTCAGTCATGTACAACTAACAACTATCAAGCTTCAACTTCATAGGGAAGCTCCAACTTCCTCAATTTATCACAAGAAGTGTTTGCTGATTTACCTCAGATATCAGCTCTGTTCTGCAGAATATCTTTCTGCTCCTCTCTTCCTTATCTTCTCTGCCTCAATCTTCTATTCTTTTCTTTCTCTATTCTTACTCTCTCTAACCTCTCTATGCATATCAAGATGATATTACTTATAGAGAATTCCTGATGACTGTTTGTATTCGTCTAGGAATTCGAAATGGATAGTCATACCTCTTGGTCTTCAGCCTTCTCATTTCTTTTCATCTCACTCAGAAAAATGTAACTGTAGGTGCTTATTTTAAATATTACAGTGGGATATTTTCTCTCTTCTGGAGACTTGCCAATGAATCACAACAATATAAATCAATTAAAAACATTTACATTCAATTACAATGAAAACTCAAACTCAACTCATTCAGCCTTCAGGATCGCTGCGCATTTGTCTTTTCTTTGATTGTGTTTGTCCCTTTCTCTCCTCTATATGCCTTTCTATTTATAGCTGCTGCGTAACTCCTGTATTTATGTAACTACTTTTTTTATATAATGCGAATTTGTAACGACGCCTTTTATATATTTAACGCTACCTCTTATATATATAACCCAATTTCATTTCTCAACATAATTATAAAGAGTCTAATCATACAAACTGCCTTTTAATACAACTTAAATCAACTCTCGGTGTAATAATAAAATCCCTTTTAACGTATAAAATTCCCTTTCGGGCCCACCATTTGAACTTTGTTTTGTGCTCCGATGCGATGAGTTTCCTCCAGATATTTCCGATTGTGATTGATCGCAATCGAAAAATTCATTTACCAGTTCTGCTGTGATGCCTTAACTCCGATGCGATTGACCACTGTTCATTTATTTTGCCGATGCGATGGGTCCGATGCGATTAATCACAATCGCAAATTCCATTTGCATGTTCCGATACCCTGCATTAATTCCGATGCGATGTAACATTGTTCTGCCAGAATTCAAACATATATGAACCACTGTTTATATTCCCATCAGATCCGGGCTTCAATTGCAATCGCAAGTTTTGGTTGGATGTTCCGATATGCCCATACTACGATGTTCCGATGCGATTAGGCCAGAATTCAAATACATATCGATTATGGTTCATTAATCCATTGGGTCTGGACTTTCATCGCAATCGCAACTCTTTGTTTACATGTTCCACTGCACAGTTTTTCTCTGATGTGATTGGGAAAGGGTCCCACCATATAAGGCTTTGTTACCTTTGGTTCTTTTGATCTCGGGCTCAATAATATGATACATATACTTTGTATTGTAGTCCTTGTCCTTTGTGTATAAACCACTCCATATAAATAAATAAATAAATAAATAAATAAATATATATATATATATATATATATATATATATATATATATATATATATATATATATATATATATATATATAGAGCCTTGTATTTTAACCATTAGCACGAGACATTATGATGTATTCAATTCACGGGCCCACAAATATTTGATAGACTTCACACCTTTAATTCATTTAAATGCCCGCGCCCTTTGAACATATAAACCCGCATACAGATGCATTATATAAGATTTGATCTTTATATATATATGTCAATATATTATAGACCAACACATATGTATATATATACTCTGCATAGATCAAAAGTTAGGCCATGTATTGAACAAAGGCGCTACCCTTTGTTTGATATATATGTATACTTTGCCAATGGTTCAAACCATAATAATACACTTTGTTAAATCCGCAAACCTTAACACATGCGTATGGCCCCAACGCTAACGGTCGTCTCCATTCGACGGTTTTTATCGCGTCGCACCGCCTCATTTGATTGGACGGATATCGCTCAGCAAAGATGCGCGAACAATAACGCGCGATGGCGCGCAGTGAGAGCGATTTTGCAAATTCGCTCGGGGACACGTGTTGCCCGTCTTGTGGAATCACTCACAATCTCTTGATTACTTCTTGCCTATTGAAAGTAGTGCGATGAAAACCATCAGGTGTTCTAAACCATCGTCACTGTTCACACCTCGTGGTTCCTTTTAGTTGCGCTCGAGGTTTCGCTTCATTTCTTAACTTCATTCTTCTATATGTTTCAATGCCTTTGTTGATATAAACTTCGCCCTCTCTTTGTCTTCACATTCACATTACTTCATCTAATATGGACATCACCATTGTATAACTGAAGGTCCTTTCCTTCGTTTCTCTTCAATGAGGCTTCCTCCATGACTTTGTGGGACACACACTTTCTCTGCATTTACTGTTTAGTGTATCTACCAGCTAGGGTAGTGATTCTCGGGACAATGGCTCGCCTCTTCCTCTCGCTCTCCTCGCAAATAATGGCTCGCTCGCTCTACCTTCTCGCGATAACGCCCGCTCTCGCCTCGTCATTTCGTACCTTTGCCGCTTCCCTGTCTAGTGTAAAAGTCTATAAATTTCCACTGTCTTCGTTGTCGTTTTTGCCTATCTCCCGGCTCTCGCCGTCTTCTTTTTCTATCTCTGTCTTTTCTACCTCTATTGCCATCAATGACAACATTTCCAACAACATCCCCCATTTGGGATATTACAATGTTCTACAGATCGATTTCCAATTTCGAAAGAAAATTCTTGATCTATTAAATGAAAAAAAAAATGACATTTTATATAAAAATAAATCTATTATAGAAAGCAGTAAATCAAGCCACACTTTCAGAATAAAAAATCAAACTTAATCTAATGACAAGAAAGTAAATCTATGCTAATGCCATGAAATTAAATCTAATTTAGAAAAGTAGGAAATATAATCTATCATGCTTCAATAATTGAAAAGCACACCACTCATGAAATGAAATCTATTCTAATGGTAATCAAGGAATTAATTCAAATCTATAAAATTAAAAACAATTCAATCTTAACTATACAAATTAAATGAAAGCAAAGTGAAACAATCAATATTAACCTGCAAGAACACATAAATTAAATGAGCATATGAAAGCAATAAAACTTAATCTATGAAAGCATATAAATGAAATTTAAACTAGATATAAAGAAATGAAAATAATATGATACATATCATATTCATTAGATGGTCAATCCAAAGGACATGAGGATGGAAAGTTGAGAGGCTCCAAATGCAAGCATAACCAAATCAAAGTGAATATCACTCATTAACATGGTGCCAAATCCAACTTCTTTATTCAAAACATAAGCATTTCTCAAACTTTACACATGCCTTTGAGAGGAGAAGGATCTCCTATTTATACAAGAACATAAGAAGCTACCTTATTAATGGAAACCAACTATTTTCTCCCTAGATCCACAAAAATATCAACCAATTAGACACATATTCCTTTATCCATGATTTTTCTCCATGAGATATTGTTTATTCCTATCCCAAATATTCTTCCAATATTGAAGAGAATTCAAAATTGATCCTTGGAGGCCTTAGAAGAGTGTCTTGGAAGCTTCCAAATGACCTACACATGTCATCAAACTCAAGCCACTTTTAGGTATAAGAAAATACATGTTATTTTTCTAATTTTTAATCATAAATTCACTATAAATACATGAAATTAATAACTTTGTAAAATAATAATATGAACCCAGATGGTAATGAAAGTGTAGGGTTATGTAATGGCAAGGTTATGAAATGACGCAATATAAATTAGAATGAAGGTGAAAGTGTATGACATTTTGAAGACATTTTGGAGGACCAACAAGCACTTTGTTGTCCTTAGAGCTCAAAAACTTCTAAGTGTGGAGAAGTTGTAGAAGTTGCATTGTCGGATGAATACTGAAGATTTTATTCACATATTCAAAGATAAATGTTTAACAGGAATCATGGAAGAAGCCACATTTTATATACTCGGAGAGTTAGTTGAGAAGACCACAAAAACATCATGACAAACTAAAAACCAGACATCTTCACGAAACAAATTGACCAAAGAACAAAGAATGAAGAAGAAATGGGAAAAGGACCTGTCAAAGAACCGAAATAAGTAAAAGACAACAAGGAAGAAACATATCAGGTACAAATGGAAATGGATAGCGTTGCATTTTTGTCAGCTCCTCTACCATATATTCCACCTAGAAAACCAAACTCAAAACTAGTAAAATATTTGAAGGATGCGAAGTATGGAACCTTTACACCCCTATTGCCAAAATCAGTGCCATTTGTTGGAGAAATACCAAGGAAATTTTGGAGCTGAAATTTGTGTACTATGATTTTAATGACAGGAATAAATACCAATTGTGCGCACCTGGAAGATTATATAAAGAAGGTACACTACCCTCACAGTCATGTGACGAGGTTAGAGCCGCAACAATGGTAAGCTGGATTAGCATTTTCGGGGTTATTGAAAATGTTGAATGTGCCACACTTCAGTAGAAGTCCAGGAAGCACAACCTGTGTCAAACAATTGCTAGTGCTCGTGCACGATGGATGCCCGTGGATGGGAAAAATGATCCATATCAACGAAATTTTGATATGGAGAATAAGAATACTTCCATATCAAGGATGGAATCTTGTAGAAGAATTTGTTGGAAAAGACCAGGACAAAGAAATAGTTGAAAACATGAAGAAGAAGTTTGGACTGAAAAAGGGGAAGAAAGGATATGATATTAGCTCAATAAATGACCAGGGAGTTCACTTCGCAGCACACATATTAGCTGGAAATATTATGAGAAAGTGTCAGGCTAATGAATTTGTTGTAGCAGTAGTTTCATTAGGTACGCAGTGCACCAACAAGATTCAGTACAACTGGGCTACATACCTTTGCAAATAATTTCTAGATGACTGCTATGAGGTTCGGGAGGAAGGTACTACATTTCATTATGCATGGTTAATTTTGATAATAGCGATGCTGACATGGAGAGAGACAGAGGATTCATAATTTCCTCGAGTAACTTCATATATTTGTGAAGCTGCGTGGTATGCCTCATTGTGGTATACCAATCAATCGTTGCGAGCGCAAGAAAACAAGATGTTTTTTGTGTTATATCATATCGACTTACACATGTTGGTGAACCAACACCCTTGCCTATCACTAAGCCTATACAGGAAATATCAAGCTATCATGAAGTTCAAGTATGACTTCCACATAATTTATATACAGGCTCACAAAGACACAAGCAAGACATGGCATCACCTGCCATATTTGGTAACATAACATGATATCTTTGCACAAGAACAACAATGGCCTGTAGAATGGATGATTGCACCAAAGACTGAGGTAGAAGATAGCTTGACAGAGAAGGACACATCATAGCACGAGGAATCGAGTGGGAAGGATAAATATAAGGATGAGGAAGAGGTAGAAAAAGAGGAGCAACATGATAGGGGTCATCAAGATTCTCTTGGAGGAGATGAGAAGAAGAAAGAGTGTGAAAAGACTAAGACATGCCCTTCAATTGCAGAGAGGAGGAAGGTAGGTGCCAAAGCTTCCAAAAGACCCAAAAATAAGTAGAAGGCAGACAAGATGAAGTACACAACACTGTTGGTACTCAATGATGGGGACTTGGATCAGATTGGATAAATGATACAGGAAGCTACGATAGAGTTATGGAATAGGTCAGAGGATCGCTACAATGCACTTCTAATTGGTGTCGAAGAGTGCATCGTATAATTAAAGATACTGACACAGACAACCAGACAACTAGTAGAAGAAAAATAAAGAGAAAGTCTTCGAGGAGAAATATTAGTAGAGCCCGTACTTGGGGCAAAAATAACACAGATTCCTTCGAGAGCCTTGAAGTTTGACTCTGTCGAAGTATAGAAGTAGGATAACGGATGGAATTACATGAACATGAACTTCGTTGTGTTGCCACTTCAAATATTACATGATTTTAAACAGGAGATTATAGATGAGTCTAAGCAACATGAATAGGTCACGTCAAAGTTGAACATTCAGGTAGAAAGAGAGTGAGCTTCGTTGAAGAAAAAACTTAAACAGGCCATCCAGGAGAAGGAACATGTAGTACAACAATGGTAGAAGCTGAAGGAGGTGATCAAAGCCACATTCCATGAGGTTTCGTACATGGATGTGTAAGAAGAAGAATCAATGGAGGACAAGTTTGGGATGCTTGGCCTTGCCATAAAAGGATACAAGGAGAAAATTGTAGAAGTGAAATTCTCATACGAGATGAAGATCAATGAGTTGCAAATGAACACAAAACCAACTACACCACAAGAAGTGTGGGAGGATAGGGAGGTCGACCTAAATACTGCAGTAGCCTATTCTCTGTGATAGTGGCAGATTGTGGGAAGCTGCTGGATGAGAATTTATAGATTTGGAATTTGCTGCAAGAAGATCCAAATATGAAAAAAATACAAGAAGACATTCGACAGAAGTAGAAGCTTGCCAAGATCAATCAAAGAAATGCACTCCATAGAAAAATAGAAGAGTTGAGGAAAGAAGAGCAGGTTTTTACAAAGAGAACTCAACCATAGTAGGATGAGGCTCTCTAACTTTCTTAGGAAGTGGATGTGAAGATTCAAGAGCTTCAACAGAGAGAAGAAGAAGTATTGTAGAAGAATACAGGACCAGTGATAGAAGCACTACTAAAAGAAGTACACAACGAAGAAAAGAAGCTCTAAACCATTTTGCAGAAATTCAACAATGCCAACTATGACAACATTGCAACAAATATTAGAGGAAAATTGGTTGAGTGACTCGAGACGAGTCGCATGTGAGTGTTGGGGGCATGTTCGGCGCAACCCAACTTGGCCTAGATTTTGGCTAAGACTTTGCATTTTGTGGGGCGGAGAACGAAGTGGACCATGTAGTGGATAATTTTAAATATATCGTGCAGTCTCATAGGGGTTTCAGGGCGGATCAAAGCCCTTCCTTTTTGTAAAGTGAACAATTTTGTAAAACAATTTTGGCCATAGTTGCATAGGAGAGCCCATGGTATTTATACCATGATATTGTAATGATGTATCCCTACGATGTAGTTGTATATAAAGGGTTGAAATGCTATGTTTAGAACATGATAGATCTAGAGATCTATTGGTGAATTGTTGTAATTTGTATTTTGTAGCAAAGGGAAGTCTTTGTAACTGAGTGCTCAGAGGCCTGGTAAGAGTCTGAAGCTTAGTGCGGAGACAACCTGCAACTTAGTGTGCAGTTCAAGACTGGTTGTATTCAAGGATTCATCATAGTAAAAAAATAGTTTTGTGGATGATACTTTGGTGTTCATGTGTGCTTAATGTGTATATTTTCTTATTATATGTTGTTGCATTGTACTTCAATGCAGTAATGGTTTACGATTTTATATTTCATGTTTATGAGATTAATTGAATGTGGTGAAGTGATTTATAAGTTTTAAGCATAATATAATAGAGAAATACCACATCTCCTAGTCCCTTAAGGCTTTAGAAACCTGGTTCTGCATCCACCCATAGTCACTTCATGTGAGACTTCGATCTTCTTGCAGGTTGTTGCCAAAAGGGCTAGTGATCACGAGCTTAGTTGGTGCGCAATATAGATCGAACCTAGGTTAGCCAAAACTAATACAATAGCAGTTTCTATTATGGATTACCTTCAGACTTAGTAATTTGTTTCATTGTCATGGCTTCATTGTGAGAAAACAATTTCTGTTGATTATTCTCCATAAATTTTCCTTGGTGCCCCTTAAACATATTCCTAGAATTTTCAGTTTTAGTGTTTCTATTATTTTGTACATTTATTTGTCCCTTATTGACTATCCAGCTTTTGTTGGTATCCTTTTTTTTCATCTACTAATAGAAGATTCACGCTTTTCTTACAACGTCATCGATGTTCTGAGGGTTGTCAAACTTGAGTCGTTCTTTCATATGAATTGGTAAGATGTTGATAAACCTCTACACTTTCTTTTTCCTCACGTATGTAGGGTACATATCATAACAAAGAGGTAAACTTGACAACATATTCATCCACAGTCATTTGACCTAACCTCAGATCATTAAAATCTTTAACCTTGTCACCATAGAACTTCTGTGTTAGGTAATTATTTTTAAATTTCCTCTTGAATGCATCCCAATTAATTGACTCCTCATAAACCCCATGTACCACCTTCACCTCCTCCCACCACAAGGTTTCTTTCTCGTGCACCTGGAAGATGGCTAGTTTAGATTTTAATTTGTTGTGTAACCAGCTCCAAAAAGAGAAGAAAAGAGATATCAACGCCTTAGAAATAAGCTACTTCGAGGGGGCAACCTCCAATACATTACATGAATGAAAAATTCTTGGATGATACAATTTACAAAACCTCCTTTCTATATATAGGAGTCCATGGGGCCATAATGTAATCCTAGTGGGCCACAATGTAATCCTAGCCGACCTAACAATAATAATTTAAAGACACAATAATAACAAAATGGGGGTTACAAGGGTACAATAATAACAATAAGGGGGTTACACTAACAACAATAAGGGACTATACTAGTAATATAGGGACCTAACATGCCTGTCTCCTTCAAAAAAGTGTTGTCCTCAAAACTTGAGTAGCTCTGGGTGCTTTTGTATAAAATTCTCATCCTCCCATGTAGAATCTTCAGTGGGTAAGTTCTTCCACTTGATGAGATAATCTGAAATTGATCGATTCAGTAGTTGTCGAGTTCTTGTTTCCGTGACTGCTTCAGGTTCCAATATGATTTTTACTTCCTCATCAAGTTCTGGTAATATTGTTTGAACTCAAATATTTTCACCGATAATCTTCTTTAAGCATGAAACATGGAAAATTGGATGTACTCGCGAAGAAGTAGGAAGATCCAATTTGTATGCCATAGTACCAATCTTTTGCAACACCTTGTAAGGACCATAGTACTTTGGCGATAATTTATTATCCTTCTTTGCTTGCTTGAGGGACATTTGTTTGTATGGTTTTAGCCGTAAAAATACACAATCTCCTACATCAAAAATTCTCTCACTGTGATGTTGATCTGCCTGTTGTTTCATTCAATTTTGTGCCAAATTCATGTTATCCTTTAAGAGTTGGAGAACTTCTTGCTGATGCTCGATGTGATCTTCCACTGATTGAACCTTCATATTTTCCTTTAAAGATGATGTGATGGATGGTGGATGATGTCCATAAAGTGCTAGAAATGGGGTCATTTTTGCTGCAGTATGGAAGGAAGTGTTATACCACCATTCAGCAAGAGGTAACCACTTGACCCATTGTGTTTGTTTATCAGATACAAAACAACGAAGATATCCTTCCAAAAATTTATTTACTATCTAAGTTTGACCATCAGATTGAGGATGATGAGATGAGCTATGAGCTAATTGAGTACCCAAACAAGAAAATAACTTCGTCCAAAAATTTCCAGTAAAAATGGGATCTCTGTCGCTCACAATAACCCTTGGGATTCTATGTAGCTTTTGAATTCTATCCATAAATGTAGTAGCAACTGTACTGCTTTAAATGGATGAGATAATGCAAAAAAGTGTGCATACTTGGTAAGTCTATCAACTACCACCATGATGACACTCTTTCCTTCGGGCTTAGGTAAACCTATGATAAAATCCATTGAAATCTCCTCCCAACATTGACTTGGAATAAAGTGGAAACAATTAAGACCCCTGGACTTCTAGAAGTGGAATGGATAAAGGTTGTAGAAGTCCTGGGGTCTTAATTGTTTCTTGAGGCATCACATTACACAATAAAGGTTTTTGTGAAGTCTGGTGTAGCTAAGACCGGTGCTACGCACATTGCCTCTTTAAGACGTTCAAAGGCCTTAGTTGCTTCAAGAGTCCATGAAAATGCATCTTTCTTCAATAATGTTGTTGGAGGTGCTGCTATTCTCCCATAATTCTTAAAAAACTTGCGATAATACCCTGTTAACTCAAGAAATCCTCGCAACTTCTTTATGGTTGTGGGGACTTTCCATTCCTTAATGGTTTTAATTTTGTTAGGGTCTACTTTAACACCCTCGTGAGATACAATATGACCCAGATATTCCACCTCTTGTACTCCAAAGAAACATTTGGATTTTTTTGCATATAATTGTTTCTCCTGCAATAGTTTTAGCACCCTGTCAACATGTTCAACATGAACCTTCCAAGACATGCTGTAGATTAGTATATCATCAAAAAATACTAGCACAAATTTTCTAAGGAAGGGTTTGAAAATGGAATTCATCAACCCTTGAAATGTAGAAGGTGCATTGGTAAGGCCAAAAGGCATGACAAAAAATTCATAATGACCCTCATGAGTTCGAAATGTTATTTTTGGAATATCTTCGGTCTTCATTCTAATTTGATGATATCCTGAACGAAGATCCAACTTGGTAAAATAAATTGCTCCATGTAATTCATCCAATAATTCATCAATCACAGGAATGGGAAATTTATCTTTAATGGTGAGCTTATTGAGCTCCCTATAATCCGGACACATTCGCCATGGTCCATCCTTCTTGTGTACCAATACTACAGGAGCAGAGAAAGAACTTTGACTGGGTTGAATTATACCCGCCTCTAACATTTCTGCAATCATACGTTCAATTTCGCTCTTTTGGAAGTAAGGATATCTATAAGGCCTGATGTTTGGAGGGACACTTCCTGGAATCAAATGAATAGCATGATCATGATCACGAATAGGTGGGAGTCCTTTGGGAGTTTCAAACACCTTGGAATGATTGTCCAAGACTTGTTGGAGATCTGCAGGAATAGATGATTTTGATGTTGGAACTTCTAGTGAGCATAATTGTGCAATTACGCCTCGTTTTTATTTCTTTAGAAGCTTTGTCATGACATTAGAGCTTATTATCCTTCATGGCTTCTCTTCAATACCTCGTAATTCAACTTCCTTTCCTTCTGAAAAAAATTTCAAGAAAAGTTCTTGAAAATTAAAAGCTACCATCCCCAAAGATTGTAACCATTGTACTCCTAGTACAACATCAGCACCTCCCATAGGAATGGAAAGCATTGGACTAGTGAATACATATTTCCCCATGGTTAGCTTGATATTATGGCATTTTCCAGAGCAATTTATAGTTCCCCCATTTGCAACCATCACTTGACATTCTGGTGCTAGGTATAGGAAACAATTTAATTCCTTGGCTACCTTACAATGAATAAAATTATGGGTGCTACCTGAATCAATCAACACTATTACATTTTTATTCTTGATTTGTTCTTCTATCTTGAGAGTTTGAGGAGTGGTAATTCCTGCCATTGCATTACACGATATGGTCGGATTCATTTCTTCCTCTTCTAGGGTTGGTTCCTGGTGTATATCCTCTTCTTTTTCATTTTCTTCTTCCTCTTCACAATATATGTAAAATAATTTCTTCTCGGCACACTTATGACCTTTAGTGTATTTGCTATCACAACTGTAGCAAAACCCTTTTGCTCTTTTTTCTTCCAATTGTTGTGGTGTCAACCTTGTAGGTTGTGGAAATCTAGACGTAGCAACACTTCCTTCTTTATAGAATTGAGTGGTAGGCTTCCTTGTCGCCATTATTTTACATTCAACTTTTCTTGCCAACCTGAATGCCTTCTCCAATGAATCTGGTTCCAAAACATGAACTTCATGTTGGATGTTATCCTTTAAAGTTCCTATGAAGAGATCGATCTTGTGTTCCTCTGGAATATCAGTTACCCTTATATTCAATTTTTGGAAGTCCTCAATGTGCTGCCCCACTAAACCCTTTTGTTTGAGATTTATCAATTGGCTAAAGAAGGTGTTGCTCTTTGTATCCTCATAATGTGCTATCATTTCCTCCGTAAAAATTGACCAAGTGACGATTTTTTTACGGGAGCAAAGCCATCGATACCATACAAATGTATTTTGTTCTAAATGTAAAGTTGCAATGCGTACCTTTTGTGTGTTTTGCACATTATGGAGATCAAAATATTGTTCCATATGTAGTATCCATGTTACAGGATCCTTTCCATCAAACTTCCTCATATCCATTTTTGGAATATGGTGGTTCTTCCCACCAACATTAGAGTTTATGAAATCACGATTAACATTGATTTTGTTCTCATCATGAGGTTATTCTACTATATTTTCACCATTAGGAAACATTTCTTGTATCAACTTTGTCAAGCCTTCGATGTCTGATTTTAGATCATCCATCTTAGCTTCCATGCTATCTTCCATGCCATCCATCTTAGCTTCCACGCCATCCATCTTTGCTTCCACGCCTTTCTTCAAAACTTCCATTTCATTTTTTGTTGCTCTTTGCGAGAGTGAAATTTGTTGCACTTGCTATTGTAATTTTTATATATCATGTTGCAATTCTTCATCTTCATGAGTCATAGTAGAGCCTTCTGAAAGCTTAAAGTTGTGTCCAATCTCCCACAATGACCTAATTATGGACTGGTTCAGTAGAGCAAACTTGTACGACTTGCCACGTGTCACTGTTTCATCCTTTGTCTCTAAAATTGATAGCCAAGAAACTAAAATCCATGTACTTATGACCACTTCTTACGGCACTCCAATCTGATACCCAGAGAGAGTTATTGAACTTTTCCCATGATCACCACTTTGAGATGAAATTCAGGAGCTTGAAAAAGCACTACCTTCCACAGATCATATCTCCAAAAATATTGCGAACCAAGCTCTGAAATTTTTTGATGAATTTCTTCAGGATTTCAACTTCGCACCATAAGAATTTTAGATTCTGAACCTTCGTAGAAAAAAACTTATAGCGAAAATGCCACGATGACCTGTTTAGGAGCCTGAAAAAAGACCTAACTTCCACAGATCATATCTCCGAAAATATTGCGAACCAAGCTCTGAAATTTTTAGAAAATCTTCCTCAGGATTTCGGCTTCGGACCCTAAAAATTTCAGCTTCTGAAACTTCGTAGAAAAAAAGTTATAGCGAAAATGCCACGATGACCTGTTTGGAGCAGCGAAACCCTAGAATCCAAACCTCTGATACCAAATGTTGTGTAACCGGCTCCAAAAAGAGAAGAAAAGAGATATCAACACCTTAGAAATAAGCCACTTCGAGGGGGCAACCTCCAATACATTACATGAATGAACAATTCTTGGATGATACAATTTACAAAACCTCCCTTCTATATATAGGAGTCCATGGGGCCATAATGTAATCCTAGTGGGCCACAATGTAATCCTAGCCGACCTAACAATAATAATTTAAGGGCACAATAATAACAAAATGGGGGTTACAAGGGTACAATAATAACAATAAGGGGGTTACACTAACAAAAATAAGGGACTATACTAGTAATATAGGGACCTAACATAATTTTTTGTCATAATCATAAGTTTGGAAGTACTTGGTCATATTTATCAACCAAGGTTATGCCTTTTCCTAAGTTTCACCGTAATAACTTGGAGGCTTTATGTTTTTGAGCTCACCTTACAGATACAATTTTTGTGTCTTCACTTTTTTGTGCTCATCACTATCTTAGGTATTCTCAGATTCTTTTTCCTGAGTGTTATGGTTTTCTTCTTACTCCTGTATTTGGCTTGCTTCTGGCATGATTTCCTCCCTTCTCTTATGATATTCTGCTCGATTACCATTATGAAATCCGGGTTTAGAGTTTCGATGATTTTGTATATCTGTCAAACTTTTCGTAATATGTTCCTATTCTTGTACCAAATGTTCATTTTCCGCACGGAGAGTTGCCATCTCATTTCGAAGTTGTTTTATTGTCTCCATCAAGGATGAAGTTGTATTGCGGGAATGATTTTCTAGTTGAATCCATAGTTCAGGATTTTTCCCCTCAACAGGTATTGACCTATGTTCTCCACAAGGTCCTCTTGGTGGCGTGAAAGCCAGTTCACCTCTTCTTCTCATGGTGTTATCTCTCTGTAAGTAATAAACACAATTTTTCCTTCACCCAGTCAGGCCTTCAGTATAGAAACCTAGGCTATGATACCACGTATAATGTCCTCAAGCACAACCACAAAAAGAATTTCTAACCCCTTATTTTGTTAACTTTTATTAGCATAACATTTCCACCTCATCAAAGGTTCGAGATGTAATTTAATCATAAACATGTGACTAGCTGAGATGGTGGTTCAACATCAAATCATAACATTATTAAACATGGTTTTGTCATGGTTAATGAAAAATGTTTTACATTTAGTGCATACACATGGTTCAATATTGCACATTAACCTAATTTATGGATTCATAGGCTACTCTGTTATTTTGAAATTCAAAATACTTGTTATACTCGTGTAACTTTCGGCTTGTTCCATAGTCATATATTCATAATGTTGGAAAACTCATTAGCAATCAATGTTGCGGTATTAATGATAATTAAATTTCCCTTAACTATGGGTTGGAAATGGTTACGTTGTCTAACTCAGACTCCTCGAACCCTCAAGAAGTTGCTCCACGCGAAGACTTCTTGACACGGGATTTGAGGAGGATCAACGACTCATAGAGACTTTGGGTTTGCAACCACATCAACAGTGGATTGTTTCTTTTGGATTGAGGTTACATTGACAGTAGATTAACTGTTGGTGCCGATTCGATGGTGGAGGATGAAGGGAGGGTGTTAGAGGGTAACTACCTGTTGATGCCTGGGACTGTCCTGGCTCAACCTGTGAGAAAATTTCCCAGTGAGAATCCCAAGTAGAATCTTTTCCATTGAAATAGAAATCCTGACTAGTTTGAATGGGTTTCCAGTTACCCATGTCTTAGAACTAACTTAGGTTAACCTAGTGAATGCTATCTAAACAAGTATGTACAATATGGACAAGAATGATCCTCAGTCTACCTATGAGTGATGGTTTTCAGGAGTTAAAAACCGAAGGGAAAAGGATTCATATTGTATGATAATGTTTAGGTGAGATGATCCTTAACGATTTGACTGAAACCAGGGCCTAGCCATGCCACTGTTAGGCTTGCTCCTTCTCAAGGAGTCTTGAAAAATAAAAGAAACAAATGCAACTAGTTTTACAGAAAAGGAAACCTCTCTTAACCAAGCACAATATCATCTCATCCCTGGTCAAGAGCTAAAGTGTTCTAATTGGAAGAGAGATTGTTGTGTTTGATCTTAGAATGAAGGCTGTAATGTTCCTACTTAGCCTTAGCTAAGAGGAGACATTGAATTTTGATTTAATTTATGTTTTATGAATAAATGAATATAGGAGGACATGTAAAACTCCTAAGAAGTCAAAATAAATCAATGCCCGTGTGAACAAAGACAAATCAGGGCTATGTAAATAATCATGTGCAGGTGTAAAAGAGGTTTTGAGCCAAGATTGGGTCCACCTTGACCAAGTCAACTGCGCTGTCTAGGTTCATTGCATCTCCAAAAGGGACTTCGCAGTCCTAGAAGGGAGCCTCTAATTTGAAAAGGACCAACTCATCAAAGTGTTTTAGGGTTTGCAAGAGCTATCTCACGTTATAGAAATGAGGAGAAGGCACATGAAGAGGTTGTTGATGAATTATATTTCTGAAGTATTTGTTTGCTTATACAAATACCATTCTCTGTTGTTTAGTGGAGGATTGTGATTGGAATTCCTGTTTAGGGGTTTCAAATCTTCCCTTGAGGATCACTGGAGGATTTCTTTGCTGAAGTGAGACACTATCTAGTTTGAGACCAAGCTCTATCTTTCATGAGCAGCACTGGCCCATTCATGGTTTTGCAGCTGCTATCTTTTGTCGAAAGTGGTGTTCTAGATCTGCTTAGATCTAGATCTTTTTGAAAGGCTTTATCTATTGGAGTGTGTTCTTCAGCCTCCAAAGAGCTAGCTGATCCATATTTTGTATCAGATTTGTAATTTCATTCAAGTTATTCAGTCTCCACCCTCTGCATATTTTCTGCTTAATGCTGCGTTATTTTGTGAGAGGGCTTTCTTGTTTCAGTTTCTTATCAGTTTCGAGGAAGATCTCTTGGTGTTAGGCTTGCCTTCCCTTGGTGATCCATGGATTAGTTTTTTGATCCATGTCTCTATAGATCTGATCTATTTCAGTAATAAAATTTATCTTCAGAAATTTTTGGGTTTTCTATAGCACTGCAATTTGTAATTCATATCTACAACTTATTATGCAATATTTTGACGTAATTCCAATTGGATCTTGTTCTTAAAGTCTTATAGTTTCCAAATTTGTATTAGATATTATGTTTCATCCATACATATGTCAGAGATATTAAATGTAATGTACAACAGCTGAACCATTTGAAAAATAACGCTGTCTATGTATTTCTGCAGTTTATTCCTAGTTGCAGCTCTAATTTCTGAAGGGTTTTTGCCCTAGTTCTCTTTGTAATCAATTTTAAAGGCAATAAGCTCGAGTATAAAGCTTATTTACTGCTATATCTATAAATTATAAGATATTTTTCTATCCTCCTCTGAGTCTCAGTCAAAACTGCGCAATTCTATTAGCTGGGGTTTTCATGTTGCAGCAGCCTCTCTCTTTGGCTGATTTCTAGCTAGTCTTGATTTCGAGAGATCTGTTTAATGTGCTTAAAGTTATTTTTTTTCTAATAAAATTTCATATGTAAGTAATATACAGCATAAGTGATGGGATCCCAGCCCCGATTTTCATTATTCTTGCTCAAATTTTCTTATACAACGTTTTCATTGGAGACCTTGTTGAGATTCCTCAAAGGGATTATTCCAAGTTCTATAGGTAGAGTCTACAGTTGTCCAGGTAGCCTCTGGTTCTCTCCCTTCTTTGGAAGGAGACATAACCATTAAATTCTTCTGTATTCCATCTCTGAAATAGAATCTTGAGAATCCCCAAAAAGGAATATTATAGTGGTATCAGAGCTCCACTCTTGGCATAGCTTGTGCTAGCATTGGAGCCACAGTCATGCTGCATTCCGAAGATGAAGATCCTCTTTCTGAGAGGGAGAGGAGATACCAGAATAGAAGTCATAAAAAGTATGACTATACTACTGTTGACCTTGGCAAGGGTCAAGACAAGGGGAAAGCCCCTGAATTGAATGATAAAGATAAGGAGGCAGAAGAGTTTGCAAAAAATCTCTTGGAAACCATGCAAGATCTGTCCAAGGAGATAAATGAGATGAGGATAGATATAATTAGGGAGTCCCTTGGAAGACTCCATCAAGGAGAAAGTTCTGAAATGTCTCAGTTTGGGACTGGTCAACCTGTGAGCTTGCCACAAGTCCCACAGATCTCTCAACGCTCTACAATTCCTACCTTCTTGGCTGTAGAGAATGAAGGGCTTCAAGAGCCAATCTCTTTGGAAGGCTAATTTTCATAATATGATTCAAAAAGTCAAAGGTTCAAGGATAACTTGAGCTTTCAAGATTTCTGCCATCTGAAGGACCGGAGGAGGCCATTGAAGTAGTTTAGAGATGGAGGGTTCCTTCATGGGAGGCACCACAACATGTCAGGTTTTTCTTACCTAAGTTTGATGGGTCACCCTCTTTTTCCACTAAAGCATGGGTGGAGAAGTTGGACATCTATTTCCAGCTTAATAAAGTGCCTGAAGCACAAGCCATTAAGATTGTTGCGCTGCATTTTGAGGGAGAAGCCCACAACTGGTGGTTTCATGGAATTTCCACATTGGGACACAGCAATGTGTCCACTTATGCTGATTTCACTAGGAGACTAGTGGAGATATTTGATCGGAAGGATCCAGAGGCCCCTTTCATAAGCTGTGAAAAGCTTAAACAGACGGGAGATGCTGAGGCCTATATCTTTGACTTCCTGAGTTTTCTGTTATGGTTCTTGATCTTTTAGTAGCAAGGAGAGTCTATATGTTCATTGATGGCCTGGAAGAAATTTTGCATGGTTTGGTTAAGTCTACGAAGCCCACCACTCTGCATGATGCCATTGAAAGAACTAGAGATCTCCAATATGCCTTGCCAAGGGCAAAGGAAACCCTCTTGAGAAAATTCACTCACTCTTCCAAGGGAAAGGAGGGTAAAGGTGCTCCACCTAAGGAGAGCTCACTGAAGAAGCTCCTCAACAATGATCTCCAGAGGGAGTTGAGGAAAAATAAATTATGTTTCACTTCTCAAGAGCCATGGGTGCCGAGACATAGGTGTGTTGTTGGGAGAGCACACTATATTGAAGTCTTCTCTGATTGTGAGGAGGAAGAGGGAAATAATAGACCTAGGAGAGGTCATAGCACTGGTGATGATGAGAAGGAGGATCCATCATCATCTAGAGAAGAAGAAGGAGAATTTTCTCCAACTAGTGAGACTCTTGCTTCTTTGAGGGGAGTGCCCAAATATTTGACTCTTAAAGTGCAGGGTTCAGTTATGGACCAAAGAGTATCTATTCTGATTGACAGTGGGGCAACCCACAACTTTATTGATGCTCACTTTGTGCAGAGGAGAGGGATACCTACTGATTCTTTTGATGGGTTCTCTGTTTTGGTTCCGGGAGATAGAACTATGCAGTGCATGCAGTATTTTCCATCACTTTCTGTGACTATGGGGACCTACACTTTGAGGGAACACTTCTTTGTAGTGGACATACCAGACACCAACCTCATCTTGGGTGTCCAGTGGTTGATTACTTTGGGAAAAGTCACCACTAATTGGAAGGCCTTGCAGATGCAATGGGTGGATTTGAAGAGTGGGAAACAACAAGTTATTCAAGGCATGCACGCCTACCCTTCACTTGATGTCACTACCCACACAACAGAGATGGAATTGCGCAGTGGGGGCAAGGACCTTACAATTCCTTCTCTCATGTTTATGAGAATGCTGTAAGGGACATTCCTACATCATGGAAAGCCGCTTGGGGTGCCATTAAATTCTATGGGGAAAGCTTCACCAAGTGCTGAAAAAATGGAAGAAAGAGTCACAGCACTGTGGGAGGAAGCAAGGGGGAGGATCAACCTTCCCACGAAATTTTTTGGCATGCATAGTGCCAAAGAAACAAGCAGCAACAAGGCAAGCACCACTTTAGATACATCAACAATGTTGTCTTTGTTGAGAAGTGTAGATTCATATTGGAGATCTCAACTGATTGTGGAGTACTCCAAAGATCTGCACATCGGGATGATCTTAGATGGCATAAAGCAAGGAGGAGGCTATTTGGTCCATGAAGGGGTCATCTGTAATGTTCCATTTTTAGAAACATTGTCAAATGACAAGGAAATCTATTCCAGAGATGGACTAAAGGGGCATTTACTGGATTTGTCACCTTCTAAAGGAAGGATGAACTTGAGAGGCTTCCTGGCCCACTATCAAACTCTGTCTATATAATTTTATCAAGGGAAAATATTCCCAAGAGGGAAATACAACAAGATTGGGAATCTCTCAAGATAACCCCAACATTGCAGCTACAACAATAAGCAAATACATAAGCTAGAAATACATGTAAATAAACATCAAGACAAAATGAATGAAAACCATTGAGCCATTTTATTATGAATATCAGCAGCAAATGATACAATGAACATCTCAAGAATAAGGAAAGAAGCCTTCCATGAAAACGTATGCCAAAATACACAATGCTGCATCATAGCAGAATACCAATGAATAGGAATTGCGCAGTCATAGAAGGGATACTGTTGTACTGAGTGTAAAACAACATATATTTACATATTCATGGCCCATACATCATTGGGAGAGAAGATCTAAGCTCCCAATCACTACCTCAAGTCAATCCTGGAAGGATTGGCTGCAATATGCAAAATTGCTGAAATGTCGGAGTTGCTGGGTAGCTGCAGCAAATCAATACATAGAATGGAATGGAGAAGGATGAGTGGCTAAACTGATGAAGAGCCCTTATCCTCTAGAAATTTTAAGTGCAAGGCTTATCCCTACACCAAAGATCTCATCCTCTGAAAAGCCTGCAAAACCCTCACTACAAATGTGCTCCAGCTAGAACACAGTCTATGAGAGTATCTGTGCTATGACTGATGGAAATGGTTGGAATCCTACCAATGATAGTAATTATGATCAGAAACCATCCACACTAACCGCCCGGAAGTAGATAAATTCCCTCCTCTAAAATAACTGCTAGAAATGGTGTTGTGGGAAACCTCCAGCAACACCCAGCTACATTGCACAATAATATGCAACAGACACTACACTGATGAAGATGGCTGATGCTATGGTCTGAATTCCAGAATACGGAGGATGAGTGAAATCCTTCATGAGATACTCAAGAAGGAGAGGAAATCCTCAACAGGACTCCCTCGTGCCCGAGGGCACTGCAGCTCTGCTGAACAACAAGAGGCAGCAATTTGTCTCTCTAGAAAAATAATAAAATGATCTAAGATAATCTCAATGGGTTGCCTTGCCTCTCTTTTAAACACAATGAAGCCTCCATATTTCTTCCTCTATAATTTTCCTCCCTCATGAAATATTCCTCCACTAAAACTGCGTTGTCCCACCTAGTGCTTGCCAACTCATCCCAACGCAGTTTGACTTGGTCAATTAGGCCTTGTCCATTTGTAATTTAACCTCTTTCACACATGAGGGTGTGAAATCTAGTTCCATGATGATCCATTTTCACACTGTAAGGGATTTTATTCTTTTTTATTACATAAATGGGTCACTTTACCCATTTTTATTCAACAAAATAAAAATGTGCAACTATAATATTCCATTTTAGCTTGAGGATAAAATTGGGAACATTACAGTCCTCCCTTCCCACATGTTGCTTGTCCCCAAGAAACTTCATAGAGAGAACAAAATTCCTCCTTCTTCTTCTCTTGTGGCCTCCTCATCCATGGTCCCACCACTGCTCAAATATGCTGCAATAAATCTTCCCTCCAATGCTCTCTCCCAAATATGCAAACTGAAAATGATGCACCTCATGGGAGGATAGAAGGTGTAGTGGAATCCTCCCTGCTGGAATGTGCCCTCCTTAAGGTAGGAGTGATGATATGCATGGTATAGTGCTGCTCCCAATGATGATCCTCTCATCCATGCTATCATACCATGAAAATACTAGCCCCCGGTTTCTGCAATGTGTTGGGGCTGAATGGAGAGTGTGCTTGTGCTTCCCAAGATGGTCCTCTCTCCATTTGAGTATTCATGGGGACACATGTACCCTTGGGCTGAAATATTATGGCCCAAGATACCCCATCAAGAAAATTTTCCATGAAATTCCTCTGCAAATTCTCCAAGTGGTCCCTCCCACCAGAAGGTACAACTAGGAATGTGGAAATCACGGTTTTCCCATGGTATCTCCTCCAACATAAAACATGTATAATGGGGAGATTCATTCTCCCAATGGGCTGTACATACAATTCTCTCCAAATAGTACTCCTTAATAAATATACAATCATCAAAAATTCATAAGGAGCAATATGCAATAGAAACAAGTTGTCAAATGACAATCGGAGAGTGGTTCCAAATTCCACTCATGAAACCGGCGCAGTGTCTCCTTGGCTTGCCTCAAAATCAAAGTAACAAGTGCTATACTAGCCACTTTTTTGCTTCCACCACATCTCCTCATAGGATGTAAGCATGAAATACCATTTGGTGCTAATGGTGCACACCATGAAGCATGTGGCTTCCCCCACAACCATCACAAAATTAGCCAAAATCAAGGCTACTAGTAGCTAAAAGTACATCATAACAAATTCAAGAAGGAACGATCCCCCTTGATCAATATGCTGCTCATATAAATTAAAGAGGTATTCAATGTGAAACTATACCTCCTCTACCATGTACTTGAGACCTTGAGCTAAAATGGCTCATCATGAATGCTCTCCCTCTTCTCCAATGAGTAAGGGGAATGGTTGTGCCATCCTCTCTGAAATCAACCAAGCTATGCATCTATCCATATGCTGATGAAGATTATGATGAATTCCCTCCATATGAACTCCTCTAGCCAATAAAATTATGCATCCAAGTGCATAGCTAGGAAGCCCTCCCATGCTGCATGTAAATAATTTCTCCTTGAGACTAGAAACTCTAGCCAAGAAGAGTTTTCCATGATGATAGATGCTCATATCATCCACTAAGTATCTACCACCCCCATCAAGGCCATCCAAAGTCATGCATGCATCATGATCCTGGGACCTCTCAACTAGAAGCTGAGTCCTCCAACATGGATCAAAAGCCATGATGATGTATGCTCATATCATCCACTAAGTATCTACCACCCTCATCAAGGCCATCCAAAGTCATGCATGCATCAAGATCCTGGGCCCTCTCAACCAGAAGCTGAGTCCTCCAACATGGATCAATCCTCCACATAGACAACGCTGGTATTCTACAATAAGGTGCTCCATCACGCTGTTGCCTGCTACCTTGACATCGCCTCATGCCAAATTCATCCTCCAAGTTGCTTCCATGCCATCATGCAGCTTCTCATGCTTAAATAGAAATAAATATCTTTGAAAATGAGCCTCCCATGAGAGACTATGACCTCCAAAGAATCTCCCGATCCCGGGAAATATAAGCATGAGTGGCCCCCCTCTACTCCAATGCCTCAAAGAGTCCTTCCTCAAAGGAAGTACTATCTCTCTCACCAAATCTATGGAGAATCCATCATGCATCATGAAGATGCAATCCTCTATCCTTGCAGCAACATCTACCAGCACAGTATGACTGATGAGAGTGGGTGATGCTGAAAATGAGAGGGTGTCTCCCTCCTCCTTGAGTCTATCCCAAACTCTCTGTGCTGTGATAAAATCTTCCAAGGTTTCCACCTCCTGAAATCAAGGTGTGAGGCCCCCAAATGTGGAGCATCCAACCTCCTCTACCGATCTAGTGGTCTCCTTGGTGCAATGTCTCCATGCAGTGAGACATCATCATCAAGAGATGAATGAATATATGAATGGAGAAAACCCTCCATGCTTCCACTGCATAATACAATCATCATCTTAGGTGCTTCAAACTCATAAATAAACAGGGGTGTGTGCTCCTCATCACATGATATTGATCATCCTCCCTATCTCTTCCTTCTATCTCCATAGCTCTGCACCCTACCATCAATGGCACAAATTTATCATGAGTTGTACCTTGATCTCTACATGGGAGATCCTGGGAATTTCTTGCAAAGACACAAGAATCCCTCTATGTGGAGCAAGAGCTCCTCTTACCTCTGCATGAGGCACTGGATCAACTCTAGCCATTCTAGTGCAGTTGCCCTCCTCCTCATCAACATGTAGGGGAAACCTCTCAAAAATCTAATCTCCTTTCGAAAAAGAGACCTCCATGCTCTATTGTGAAAGAATATGAGATGGATACCTTACCTCCAACAAGGTGTGATGCAAGATTTCAACCTTCTCATCAAGGTTCTGAAGTGGATATGAGTTTATGTTTCCTTCCCTTGCATGGAAAGTCTGGTTTGTTTCTCTACATGTATTTCATATTTTCTTCTACCAAATATTTCCATCATTGCTTTAATGAATTTTAAATAGAAAGAAGTATTTGCATCCTCTAAAGAACACGAATCAAATATCCACCATGCATAGGTTTTACCTATCAAGTGCAGCGCTGCAAATCTGATAGCATCTCCTTTGGAAACTTTGTGCTGCTGCAGCATGGTCTTCAGCTCCTTTACCCATGCTTTGGCTGAACATTTAGGTGAACCTATGAAAGTAGATAGAACAAATATATCTTACTGTTGGATTTCCTTCACTTTATACTTGCAAAATTCCATGAAAGTGAGATGATCTCTGAATGTCAGAGTGTGAGACTCAAACTCCTTCTGAAAATCTTCAAGATTTTTCCTCTTGATCACGTCTCCTTCTTTTCCCATCTCTTCCATGACAAGTTGTACATGTGACTATGCTGTGCATCAAAGGATGTGACTGCATGCTCACATTCCTCATCAGAAATCATAGAGTTTGTTTCTGTTTCGAACCCTTGTGGAGATTCTTCAAATCTCTCCCTTTTCTTTGGCTTGGGGCTCCCACGAAAGCCCTAGATGTATTTAGGGAGGAGTTTGGCTAGATCATCTCCTTTTCTTTCTGCTTCTTCTCCACAAAGTGGAGTCTTCCTCATCTTCTTGGATGGTGTCTTAGTGAAGTTCCATAGGCTGAGCCAAGATTATGCTCTGATACCACTGTAATGTTCCTTTTTTAGAAACATTGTCAAATGACAAGGAAATCTATTCCAGAGATGGAATGAAGGGGCATTTACTGGATTTTTCACCTTCTCAAGAAAGGATGAACACTAGAGGCTTCCTGGCCCACTATCAGACTCTGTCTATAGAATGTTTTCAAGGGACAATATTCCCAAGAGGGAAATACAACAAGATTGTGAATCTCTCAAGATAACCCCAACATTGCAGCTACAACAATAAGCAAAGACATAAAATGGAAATACATGTAAATAAATATCATGCAAAAATGTATGAAAACCATTGAGCCATTTTATTATCAATATCAGCAGCAAATGATACAATGAACATCTCAAGAATAAAGCAAGAATCCTTCCATGAAATCATATGCCAAAATACACAATGCTGCATCATAGCAAAATACCCATGAATAGGAACTGCGCAGTCATAGAAGGGAGACTGCTGTAATGAGTGTAAAACAGCATGGATCCGCATATGCATGGCCCATACATCATTGGGAGAGAAGATCTAAGCTCCCAATCACTACCTCAAGTCAATCCTGGAAGGATTGGCTCCAATATGCAAAACTACTGAAATGCCAGAGTTGCTGGGTAGCTGCAGCAACTCAATACATAGAATGGAATGGAGAAGGCTGAATGTATGAACTGATGGAGAGCCCTTCTCCTATGGAAATTTGAAGTTCAAGGCTGATCCCTACACCAAAGATCTCACCCTCTAAAAAGCCTGCAAAACCCTCACTGCAAATGTGCTCCATCTAGAACGCAGTCTATGAGAGTATCTACGCTGTGAGTGATGGAAATGGTTGGCCTCCTACCAATGATAGTGGATTATGCTAAAAAACCATCCACACTAACCTCCTGGAAGTAGAGAAATTCCCTCCTCTGAAAGATCAGCTAGAAATGGTGTTGTGGGAAACCTCTAGCAACACCCAGCTACACTACACAATAATCTGCTACAAACACTCTGCTGATGAAGATGGCTGATGCTATGGCCTGAATGCTGGAATATGGAGGATGAGTGCCTTTATTCCTATTTATTACATAAATGGGTCACTTTATCCATTTTTATTCAAGAAAATAAAATTGTGCAACTATAATGTTCCATTTTAGCTTGAGGCTAAAATTGGGAACATTATAGTCCTCCCCTCCCACATGTTGCTTGTCCCCAAGCAACTGCATAGAGAGAAAAATTTCCTCCTCCTTCTTCTCTTGTGGCCTCCTCATCCATGGTCCCACCACTACTCAAATATGCTGCAATAAATCTGCCCTCCAATGCTCTCTCCCAAATATGCAAACTGAAAATGATGCACCTCATGGGAAGATAGAAGGTGTAGTGGAGTCCTCCCTGCTAGAATGTGGCCTCCTTAAGGTAGGAGTGATGATATGCATGGGATAGTGCTGCTCCCAATGATGATCCTCTCATCCATGCTATCATCCAATGAAAATCTCAACCCCCTATTTCTGCATTGTGTTGGGGCTGAATGGAGAGTGTGCTTGTGCTTTTCAAGATGGTTCTCTCTCCATTTTAGTATTCATGGGGCTGCCTCTACCCTTGGGCTGAAATATTATGGCCCAGGCTACCCCATCAAGAATATTTTCCATGAAATTCCTCTACAAATTCTCCAGGTGGTCCCTCCCACCAGAAGGTACAACTAGCAATGTGGCAATCATGGTTTGCCCATGGTATCTCCTGCAACATAAAACATGTATAATAGGGAGATTCATGCTCCCAATGGGATGTACATACAATGCTCTCCAAATAATACTCCTTAATAAATATAAAATCATCATAAATTCATAAGGAGCAATATGCAATAGAAACAAGTTGTCAAATGACAACCGGAGAGTGGTTCTAAATTCCACTCATGGAACCTATGCAGTGCCTCCTTGGCCTGCCTCAAAATAAAAGTAACAAGTGCTATACTACCCACTTGTTTTCTGCCACCACATATCCTCATAGGATGTAAGCATGAATTACCATTTGATGCCAATGGTGCACACCATGAAGCATGTGGCTTCCCCCACAACCATCACAAAATTTGCCAAAATCAAGGCTACTGGTAGCTGCAAGTACATCATAACAAATGCAAGAAGGAATGATCCTCCTTGATAAATATGTTGCTCATATAAAGTAAAGAGGTGCTCAGTGTGAAATTATACCTCCTCTACCATGTACTTGAGACCTTGAGCTGAAATGGCTCATCATGAATGCTCTCCCTCTTCTCCAATGAGTAAGGGGAATGGTTGTGCCAACCTCTCTGAAATCAACCGAGCTATGCATCTATCCATATGCTGATGAAGATTATGATGAATGCCCTCCATATGAACTCCTCTATCCAATCAAAGTATGCATCCAAGTGCATAGCTAGGAAGCCCTCCTATGCTGCATGCAAATAATTTCTCCTTGAGACTAGAAAATCTAGCCAAGAAGAGTCTGCCATGATGATAGATGCTCATATCATCCACTAAGTATCTGCCACCCCCATCAAGGCCATCCAAATTCATGCATGCATCAAAATCCTGGGACCTCTCAACCAGAAGCTGAGTCCTCCAACATGGATCAATCCTCCACATAGACAACGTTGGTATTCTACAATAAAGTGCTCCATCACGCTGTTTCCTGCTACCTTGACATCCCCTCATGCCAAACTCATCCTCCAAGTTGCTTCCATGCCATCATGCAACTTCTCATGCTTAAATAGAAATAAATATCTTTGAAAATGAGCCTCCCATGAGAGGCTATGACCTCCAAAGAATCTCCCGATCCTGGGAAATATAAGCATGAGTGGCCCCCCTCTGCTCAAATGCATGAAAGATTCCTTCCTCAAAGGAAGTACCATCTCTCTCACCAAATCTATGGAACAACCATCCTGCATCATGAATATGCAATCCTTTATCCTTGCAACAACATCTGCCAGCGCAGTATGACTGATGAGAGTGGGTGATGCTGAAAATGAGAGGGTGTATCCCTCCTCCTTGAGTCTATCCCAAACTCTCTGTGCTATGCTGAACTCTTCCAAGGTTTCCACCTCTTGAAATCAAGGTGTGAGGCTCCCAAATGTGGAGCATCCAACCTCCTCTATTGATCTAGTGGTCTCCTTAGTGCAATGTCTCCATGCAGTGAGACATCATCATCAAGAGATGACTGAATGTATGAATGGAGAAAACCCTCCATGCTTCCACTGCGCAATCCAATCATCATCTTAGGTGAATCAACCTCATAAATAGACAGGGGTGTGTGCTCCTCATCACATGATACTGATCATCCTCCCTATCTCTTCCTTCTATCTCCATAGCTCTTCACCCTATCATCAATGGCACAAATGTATCATGAGTTGTGCCTTGACCTCTACATGGGAGATCCTGGGAATTTCTTGCAAAGACACAAGAATCCCTCTATGTGGAGCAAGAGCTCCTCTTACCTCTGCATGAGGCACTGGATCAACTCTAGCTATTCCAGCGCAGTTTCCCTCCTCCTCATCAACATGTAGGGGAAACCTCTCCAAAATCTGATCTCTTTTTGAAAAAGAGACCTCCATGCTCTATTGTGGAAGAATATGAGATGGATACCTTGCCTCCAACAAGGTGTGATGCAAGATTTCAGCCTTCTCATCAAGGGTCTGAAGTGGATCTGAGTTTATGTTTCCTTCCCTTGCATGCAAAGTCTAGTTTTTTTCTCTGCATGTATTTTAGATTTTCTTCTACCAAATCTTTCCATCATTACTTTAATGAATCTAAAATAGAAATAAGTATTTGCATCCTCTAAAAAAAATGACTCAAATATCCACCATGCATAGGTTTTACCTCTCAAGTGCAGCGCTGCAAATCTGATAGCATCTCCTTTGGAAACTTTGTGCTGCTGCAACATGGTCTTTAGCTCCTTTACCCATGCTTTGGCTAAACATGTAGGCAAACCTCTAAAAGTAGATAGAAAAAATCTATCTTGCTGCTGTCTTTCCTTCAAATTATACTTGAAAAATTCCATGAAAGTGAGATGATCTCTGAATGTCGGAGTGTGAGGCTCAAACTCCTTCTGAAAATATTCAAGATTTTTCCTCTTGATCACCTCTCCTTCTTTTCCCATCTCTTCCATGAAAAGCTGTACATGTGACTGTGCTGTGCATCAAAGGATGTGACTGCATGCTCACATTCCTCATCAGAGACCCTAGAGTTTGTTTCTGTTTCAAACGCTTGTGGAGATTCTTCAAATCTCTCCCTTTTATTTGGCTTCGGGCTCCCATGAAAGCCCTAGATGGATTTAGGGAGAAGATTGGCTAGCTCATCTCCTTTTCTTTTTGCTTCTTCTCCAAAAAGTGGAGTCTTCCTCTTCTTCTTGGATGGCATCTTGGCGAAGTTCCACAAGCTGAGCCAAGATTATGCTCTAATACCACTGTAATGTTCCTTTTTCAGAAACATTATCAAATGACAAGGAAATCTATTCCAGAGATGGACTGAAGGGGCATTTACTGGATTTTTCACCTTCTCAAGGAAGGATGAACTCCAGATGCTTCCTGGCCCACTATCAGACTCTGTCTATAGAATGTTGTCAAGGGACAATATTCCCAAGAGGGAAATACAACAAGATTGGGAATCTCTCAAGATAACCCCAACATTGCAGCTACAGCAATAAGAAAAGACATAAACTGGAAATACATGTAAATAAAAATCATGCAAAAATGTATGAAAAACATTCAACCATTTTATTATGAATATCAGCAGCAAATGATACAATGAACATCTCAAGAATAAGGCAAGAAGCCTTCCATGAAAACATATGCCAAAATACACAATGTTGCATCATAGCATAATACCCATGAATAGGAACTGTGCAGTCATAGAAGGGAGACTGCTGTACTGAGTGTAAAACAACATGGATCTACATATGCATGGCCCATACATCATTGGGAAAGAAGATCTAAGCTCCCAATCACTACCTCAAGTCAATCCTGGAAGGATTGGCTCCAATATGAAAAACTGCTGAAATGTCGGAGTTGCTGGGTAGCTGCAGCAACTCAATACTTAGAATGGAATGGAGAAGGCTTAATTACTGAACTGATGAAGAGCCCTTCTCCTCTGGAAATTTGAAGTGCAAGGCTGATCCCTACACCAAATATCTCACCCTCTGAAAAGCCTGCAAAACCCTCACTCCAAATATGCTCCAGCTAGAATGCAGTCTATGAGAGTATCTGCACTGTGACCGATGGAAATGGTTGGAATCCTACCAATGATAGTGTATTATGCTCAGAAACCATCCACACTAACCTCCCGGAAGTAGAGAACTTCCCTCCTCTAAAAGATCAGCTAGAAATGGTGTTGTGGGAAACCTCCAGCAACACCTAGCTACACTGCACAATAATCTGCTACAAACACTGCGCTGATGAAGATGGCTGATGCTATGGCCTGAATGCTGGAATATGGAGGATGAGTGTAATCCTTCATGAGCTACTCAAGAAGGAGAGGAAATCCTCAACAGAACTCCCTTGTGCTCGAGGGCACTGCAACTTTGCTGAACAACAAGAGGCAACAATTTGTCTCTCTAGACAAATAATCAAATGATCTAAGATAATCTCAATGGGTTGCCTTGCCTCTCTTTTAAACACAATGAAGCCTACATCTTTCTTCCTCTAGAAGTTTCCTCCCTCATGGAATATTCCTCTACTAAAACTGAATTGTCCCACCTAGTGCTTGCCAACTCATGCCAACGCAGTTTGACTTGGTCAATCAGGCCTTGTCCATTTTCTATTTAACCTCTTTCACACATGAGGGTGTGAAATCCAGTTCCATGATGATCCCTTTTCACACTGTAAGGGATTTTATTCCTGTTTATTACATAAATGGGTCACTTTACCCAATTTTATTCAACAAAATAAAAATGTGCAACTATAATGTTCCATTTTAGCTTGAGGCTAAAATTGGGAACATTACATCATCTATCATCTTGGTAAAGTATTCTTGTCTCAAGCCTCCAAGCTTAAGAAAGAAATGATACAAAGGGCACACAAGGAGTTCCTTTCTAGCTGCATGTAGTCAGCAAAAATCTACTGCCTAATCTTGAATAGTTTTGATTGGGAGGGTGTGGAGGAAGAACTACATCAGCATTATGATTGGGAGGAACTAAATCAACACTTACAAGAGTGAAATAGTTATTTGGAGATGGGGCAGCCAAGGGATCCTCTGCAGGAGACATTTCAACCATCTCTTTCTCCTCTCAAAAGAGGGGAAAAGCCCATGCTTAACTCTATGTGTGTGGGAAGATTGTATGGTAAGAAATTTGATCTTATGGAGCAAGTTTTATTTTTCTGATTTGGCACATTCTCTTACCATATGTATGCAGGCCATGGCTCCTACAAGGAGTAATATTACATGCAGATCTCATTGCAATGATGAGGCCAAGAAAAATTCCAAAGCTGGCCACTCCCTTGAGGTGCAAGGGGAGATTTCTTATCATGATGGGTGCTTCCCAAAAGCACCTAATGAGGGTTTCAATTTCAGCCATGTGAAAGTGGCCTATGCATCAAAGATGTGGTGGGAGTACCACCTATCACATTCATATCTACTTAAAAAAAGGAGTGCACTATGATGGTACCTCATGTGGGATTGTGACCCACCTCCTCAATTGTGAATTTCAGTTTTCCTATATGTGACTTTTCTTCCATACATAGATGACATATTGATATTGTTTATGGGTATGTATGGGAAAAAATTAAGTAGTGTACATGTACCACATGGGATGGAACTTTATCCTGTACTTCATGACACATGTTTCAGATGTGACATTGGCTCACCCATGTTTATTTTTGTTGAGTTTTACACTCCTGAAGGGGCAGACTATGTACCTATCATGTTAGCATTGGAGGAGCAGTTTTTGATGTATTGTCTTGGTGAGCACTTACTCCATGATGAAATCTTGATTCTTGATGGTGCCATCAATGGATAAGGAGAAGAAATATAGCTCTTGCCCTACCAGTTTCTTGAGGACAAGCAACATTTTAAGGGGGAGGATTGTAATGTTCCTACTTAGCCTTAGCTAAGAGGAGACATTCAATTTTGATTTAATTTATGTTTTATGAATAAATGAATAAAGGAGGACATGTAAAACTCCTAATAATTCTAAATAAATAAATTCCCATGTGAACAAAGACAAATCAGGGATATGTAAATAATCACTTGTAGGTGTGAAAGAGGTTTTGAGCCAAGATTGGGTCCACCTTGACCAAGTCAACTGCGCTGTCTAGGTTCATTGCATCTCCATAAGGGACTGCGCAGTCCTAGAAGGGAGCCTGTAATGTGAAAAGGGCCAACTCATCAAAGTGTTTTAGGGTTTGCAAGAGCTATCTCATGTTATAAAAAGGATAAGAAGGCACATGAAGAGGTTGTTGATGAATTATATTTCTGAAGTATTTGTCTGCTTAGGCAAATACCATTCTTTGCTGTTTAGTGAAGGATTGTGAATGGAATTCCTATTTAGGGGTTTCATCTCTTATCTTGAGGATCATTGGAGGAGTTCTTTGCTAAAGTGAGCCACTATCTGGTTTGATACCAAGCTCTATCTTTCATGAGCAATGCTGGCCCATTGAGGGTTTTGCAGCTGCTATCTTTTGTAGGAAGTGGTGTTCTAGATCTGCTTAGATCTAGCATGTTTTGAGAGGCTTTCTCTATTGGAGTGTGTTATTCAGCCTCAAAAGAGCTATCTGATCCATATTTTGTATCAGATCTGGAATTTCATTCAAGTTATTCAGTCTCCTTCACTCTCTGCGCAGTTTCTGCTCAATACTGTGTTATTTTGTGAGAGGGATTTCTTGTTTCATTTTGCTATCAGTTTGGAGGAAGATCTCTTGGTGTTAGGCTTGCATTCCATTGGTGATCCATGGATTGGGTTGTTGATAAATGTCTCTATAGATTTGATCTATTTCAGCAATAAAATTTATCTTCAGAAATTTCTGGGTTTTCTGCAGCACTGCAATTTTTAATTCAGATATACAACTTATTATGCAATATTTTGATGTAATTCCAATTGGATTTTGTTCTTAAAGTATTATAGTTTCTAGATCTATATTAGATCTATTTTTTCATCCATACATATGTCAGATATCTGAAATTTAATGTACAACAGCTAAACCATCTGAAAAATAACGTTGCCTATGTATTTTTGCAATTTATTCCTAGTTGCAGCTCTAATTTCTAAAGGATTTTTGCCCTAGTTCTCTTTGTAATCAGTTGTAAAGGAAATAAGCTCAAGTATAAATCTAACTTACTGTTGTATCTCTGAAGTATCAGATCTTTTTCTGTCCTTCCCTGAGTCTCAGTCAAAACTGCGCAATTCTAGTAGCTGGGGTTTTCATGTTGCAGCAGCCTCTCTCTTTGGCTAATTTCTAGTTACTCTTGATTTCAGGAGATATGTTTAATGTGCCTAAAATTATATTTTTCTGATAAAATTGCATATGTAAGTCACATACAGCATAAATGAAGGGATCCCAACCCTTATCTGTGTTATTCTTGCTCAGATTTTCTTATACGACATTTTCATTGGAGACCTTGTTGAGATTGCTCAAAGGGATTATTCCAAGTTCTATAGGTAGAGTCTACAGTTGGCTAGGTAGCCTCTGGTTCTCTCCCTTCTTTGGAACGAGACATAACCAGTAAATTCCTCTGTAGTCCATCTCTGAAATAGAATCTTGAGAATCCCCAAAACGGAATATTACAAAGGCTTACTAATAAGTCCCAAAACAATTTGTATATCTACGAATGTCTTTAAAAAAAATGTAAACAGAATAACCCTTACATAAAACTATCAAGATAACCTTACTTACATACTTAAGATCAATTATATAAGAAATTTTTTTTTTTAAGGAATTCTTTTTCTTATAGCAGCACAGAGAATAATATTCTCAACTTCATATTAGACAACACTAAAAAAAAATTGCAAAAACAAAGTAAAAAATTATTTATCTAACAAACAAATCCCATTAAACTCTTTTATATAAAAAAAACATAACAATATTATATTATTGTCTATGTTCATTTAGGTAATTTTTTTAAACATTAAATTTAGATATAAAAATAAATTATGAAAACAATTCTCTCTCTCTCTCTCTCTCTCTCTCTCTCTCTCTCTCTCTCTCTATATATATATATATATATATATATATATATATATATATATATATATATATATATATATATATATATATATATTACAAATTAATTGTAAACCTAATATGTTATTATATAACAAAGCATAACATTAATGTGAAATATATATATATATATATATATATATTAAAAGAATAATATGATCTTTATAAGTTATACAAAAAAACACACTTTGTTCAGCATAAAAAAATATGCAAGACAAGGGTATTCCAACCACGTTGAATTATGAAAGTGTTGAGAAATAGATTTGGCATGGAAGAGAGAATGTAATTCTAGCCACCCTAGTAAGTCAATTTGACTCTCTAGCAAACCAATTCGATTCTTCCTTCTCTGCATTCTACCTGTCCTATCAATAATGACTGTCGAAACCTCTGCAAAAAATTTCGAACCTCCTCCCTTCTGGCTGTCAGCCACCCGAGAGTGTTCCTCTTCCCAAAGGCTGTGCTCCTTTAGCAACCTACATTGCCACTCCTCTTGGTTGCATCCTCCTTTAGCAACCTCCATTGTTCCAGAGCCTATGTTGTTATCCACACCGTGTCCTTGGCACTGTGTTCGTACTCCCCCAAAACTAAATATCTAATGTTGGATTAAATAGCCAAAACTATCCCAGACTCCATATCTACTCACCGCCTTCATCAAACAAATCGAGCTTAATTTTAAAACCATCTTGATGGCAACAAACTAGTTTTTTTACACCACATTTTCTCAGTTTCCCACAATTTTGGTTTTTAATTCATTTACAGGGCATGCCTTCTTAGTGAATTTACTGATCTTGTAATAATGTTACAGTTGATTCCTTTTTAGTAAATAAATCTCAACAACAATGTTATGCATGTCATATTTACATAAATATAATATATAGGTTATAATACACACACACACACACACACACACACACATATAGATATAATTCGATGAAAAATTTATGATAATCCAACATTTAAATGATTAAAATGGAGTTCATTCATTAAGGCATTATTGCTAGGATGACGAAACTAATGGAAAAATATTTCAATGTTTAATTTAGAGAATGAAGTCAACTTATGGAAATGTTGTTGGAGAACTCATTGTCCAGGTAAAGAAAACCAAACAAGACATTAGAAAAATATTGCAAAAGGGTACCCATAAGTATTGGGTTGTTGTGTCCACAACACTATCGAAACCCTCCACTCCCCCAAACCCTCATTTCGCTCCTGGGTTACCTCCGGTGTCGTCTTTGAAAATATTTTCATTTCCAGGCAACTAAACCTCACAAGCACTTCCAAATGCAACACCAGAATATGCTTAAGGTTCGTGGCTATTGGCCAGATAAATCGATCTTGCAGACAAGATCGATCTCCCTAGTGTCAGAAGACAATCTAGCAACAAACGAACAACTAAGTTTGTCTCTCTCTAAATATATTCGTTTTACAAATAAATGATATGAAGGTGCCGATCCTACCTTAGATCCAAATGCTTATTTGTAGTTGTAAAGCTTCCGTCGCATCAATAGTTATTTTGTCGCAACAATAGTCCTTCCGTCGCAGCAAGAGTTGTTCCGTCGCAACAATAGTTCTTCCGTTGCAACAAAGTGTCATCTTTTCGTCGCAACAAAGTGTCATCTTTTGTCGCAACAAAGTGTCGTCTTTTTTCGACCTGAAATCACAAGCAAGAAAATATTAAATAACACCTGTATAAAAAATAATTATAAAACATAAGTATCATAGTGATCAAGGAATCTATGAAATAAATGATCAGATGACAACTTTTTGAAATAAACAATCGAACGACAATTTATTGAGAAAAACAAAACTTGATTGTATTAATCTTAAAAATAACAGAAGAACCTTACAACCTTAGCCTTGATGTTTGAAAGGCCTTCCCAATGTCCGAAGCAAGAGTCTCCTCTACTTTGATAAGTCTTCACTCTTCCTCCAGGAGCATAAAGAGGTATGTGATCTTTCCTCTCAAAATCTCAGCAGAAAGAAGTCTAAATATCAATAGCACTTCAACTCAATCACACATAAAGCTTGAACTCCCTTTGAGGCTACCCAATGCCTCCTTTTATAGAATAGATGAGGAGGTTAGGGTTCCACCTTTGAAGGGATAGAATCCTCCATCAAAGGGATAGGCTCCTCACATCAAGGGATTAATTCCTCAAGGTGTGGGATACATGCACCTTATCAAAGCGTACTCATCCCAAAAAATTCTCATCTAGAACCTTCGAGAATTGACCTCAAATCAGTTTTTTGACTTTAATTTCTTGCTTTTTTAACTTTGGAGGGGGTACACAGGCATTCCAAAGGAAAACTACGTTCTGGAATGCAGGTAAGTAGTGTATTACCTACGTACCCAAGCCAGGAACGCAGGCGGGATTCATGTTACCTGTGTACCCTTTCTTTCAGAGGTTTTTAAGGTTTTTCTTCCTATTTCAGGGCTTTACATGAGGAGTAAAGGTTGTAAGACTTGCAGAGGAGGTATGTATGAGTGTTAATGAGCTCATACAGTCAGCAGAATGTTAGGATGACAGTTTTTAGTGTAACAGATTTCCCCCTAAAGTGTGAAGTCTGGAATAGATGAATATGAAGTCTGTCATATATGAAGAGTGAAGTACTTTATGATTTCAAGGATCATCCTATGGAAATCCCAGTCAGAACCTGTAAAAACAGCCAATGAAAAATATATATATGTAAACATATCATCGCTGAGGTAGGAATTCCCATACTGAGATCAAAACTAACTAGAAAAATGATTTAAATTGTTCTGATACAGGAATGATTTTTGATACATCAACAATATAGACATATGTAGACACAGCATGGACACAACCATCTGTTTATGAATAGTCTACTGTATAAATGAATAAAAAAAATTCCTTGCAGCTTGGATGGTGGAAACTAGATCCAGGGTCTTGATTTCCACTTCTCGAACCAGTACGATTCTATCCATGTGAATAAATGTGTCGAAGTCAAACATGGTAGAAACCACTTGATTACCAATAAATAATGTAAACTATTAACAAGTGTGAGAGTAACCACCAGTAATGTTAATGGCTCTCAAAGTACTCAGTACAATCCATGAAATGTGAATGAATGAGCTGAAGTCAAACATGTCACAGAATCATTCAATCGAAGGTCAATGATGCAACCTGTCATCGAAGGTGAGAAACCTGCCATTGAGGCATGTAGATTTCAAGGTACTAAAAATTTCTGGATCAACTTCCTAGATAAAGAGTTGTCGTCGATAGAAAGTGATCCGTCGTAGGCAAGCCCACAACACGAAATCATAGATCAAGTTTTGAAGAAATATATTGTCAAGGACTGACTCGGGGATGGTCAAAATGGATGGCAGATATTTTTCAGATGAATGGTTTGTTTGAACTATCCTCTTGAACACATAACGACACTGCAGATGGTTTGGTGACAGTTGACCCAAAGCTAATACCCAGAAACCAGATGAAGACTTTCAATATGGTTTGATTAAATGTTAAGCAAAGGATTTCCCAACCCAGGTGAACAAAAGTGTCATGTTCAAGAGTGGTTAACGGTTTTCAAAATAATCAAAATGTAACAAACAGGTTCGTTTTTCTCTCTTTTCCTCCACCATTTCTGGCATGTACCTCTTTATTTTTGATAAGCTTGAGGAGGATAACATTGACTTGTTTATAAGCTCATCCTTCGGATGAGTCTAACTTGTTTTAAGATTCGAAGCCTAAGAAGGAGTGGTTCATTCCTATTTAAAAATTGAACAGGTCCTTTATTGTTAAATTTTAATGAGTCCAGTATAGGAGAAACTCGGTGTTTTTTCAATTTTAGGGAGTCAGAAGAAAAAAATTAAGAAGACTCCATGGGGGTAATTTTTCATAAATTTAGTCTCTCGGGCCCGAAAAAGGATAAAATAATGCGGGAGAGAACTCTATTGACCGTATTTAGTCAACGTATACCTTTTTCATAAATAGTCCATTTTAGTCTGTAAAAAGGGGTAAACTTATACTGAAGGGACGATCATTCATTCACTTTAGCGAGTTCGAATAATCAAGTGCTTGAAAATATTTTCATGTTTAGAGAGTCTGAAAAGGGCTTAAAAGAGGACTCCAATGTTTTTCTTTTTTGTAAATTTTTGAAAGAGTCTGAAAAAGTGATAAAAGTATGCTCTTTGTTGAAAAATGATCAATTTTACCGAAAAATCCAATATTCTGCACAAAAACTCGAAACAATTACACATACCTGTTTAAGATAAGTAAAAATGTTTTCCAAATTAACTTTTTAAAGTGAAAAATAAACAAATTAAAAATTCATTTATTCGAAAAAACTTATAAAAAGGAGTTTTCTAACTTCATTTTTACCATTTGAATTCAGAGTGAAAAAGTGAGAGCTTTTGGATAAGAAAAAATTCCTGTAAAGATTCTGGAAAATCCATTTGTCGGAATCAGAAACCATCAGCTCCAAGTAATCTGTATAAATTCAGGACCATATGAGGGCCCAAGTTGATTTCCTGATATGGATAGTGAACAGGTAGGACACACAAGACTATTTTTTCTTGTTTTTCAACCACCGGCTTGAAGTCGAACTGGAGGACATATATTTTTTGACTGGTTTGTCCAAGAGGGGCGGACACTTATCTCTATTCGGGAGTAGACCAGGTGGGCAGTCTGTTGCTAGTCTCAAAGAAGAGTTTTGCAATGGTTGAGTAGACCCCAAGGATAAACGAATAGATATCATCCATTCACTGTTGCTAGAATGTACAGGAATGCAACATTACGCGTTGCCAATCTCATGCTGAGAGCAATGAGATTGTTGGATTTCTGTCGACATAATTTCATTGGTTGAACAACCAACTCTTTATTATTAAGGATTTTCCATACACCGAGATGAATTATGACGGCGACAAATTCATGGCTTTTCCTCCAGGAGAGTAATGGGATGATTCAAGTAAAAATCATTTTCAATACTTTCTAAGTCCTAATTTTTTTTTGTATTTTAAAAAGTTCAACACAAGACGATGTATATTTTGAAAACAAACTTCTATGCTATGATATATCACTATTACCGGCTATCTGTGTACATGTTACTGAATGTTGTTTAATTTAATGCTTTGTTTATTGCAAATGTTTGTTTATCATACTAGAAGCAACTGCATCTGCTAAAGTATTTAAATGTCTTGGAATATGCTAATATTCAATGTAATCAAATTCACGTTCCAAGAGACGAACTCTTAAGAATAATCGTAACAACACTGGATTTCCAATGGCATAAACCCTGTTAAGTTGTAATACAACAAGTTCAGAATCCAACCTAACAATCAAACTCTGAATCCCAAACGATATGTATTCAGATAATAATTCAATCACTGCACTATACTCTGTAGTGTTATTTCTTGTTTGACCGAGGCTTACCCCATGCATGGATACTAACTCGTCAAAGGGTGAATAGATAGCCCAAGTTGCAGAAGAAATGTTCCGTGTACTATGACAAGCACCATCAGCAAACCAATGTAGGTTTGAAGAGACGTCGGCATCTGCAATATCAAGAGTAAAACTCAGATAAGCAAGAATAGTGATAAGAACACACTCTAAACTAGGCACGCTTTTCTAATCTAAGACACACCAGCAGTAAAGAATCTAATCTAACTAAAAATCTCCATACCAAGTTCAAGCATAATACCTCTTCAGATAAATCCCATTTCTGGGTTTATCTAAAGAGACACCGTCAAAATCTATCAGCTCATAGGCCCCTTTTGCTAGCTTTCGCTTAACAATGAAAGGACCATGTCACATAGGCACAAATTTTCCAGCCCCTAGCTTATCGTTGGCTTGATCGTACACTAAAACTAGGTCTCCTTCTGAAAAACTATGAGGGGTAACATTTCTATCGTACTGAGCTTTTATTCGTTTAACATAAGCTTCGTTTGCTAATGCAGCATTTCGTCGATTCTCATCTAGCTGAGCCAAGTACAAAAAACGCTTCTCCTCTTCAGACGTAGCTGGGAGAAATTCTATGGCTAATTTCAATGACAGAATTTCACATTCAATAGGCAACACAACTTCTAGACCGTAAACCAGTTGAAAGGGAGTGAAATCGTTTGACATTTTTACTGAGGTCCGATATGCCCAAAGTGCTGAAAATAACATGGAATGCCAATTCGACTTATGAATACCAATAATTCGTCTGATCATAGTGACTAAAAATTTATTGATAGCTTCAACCAGACTGTTAACCTACAGATAATATGGAGTAAAACTATGATGGAGTAGGCTAAGTTGTCCTATCAGTTCAGTCATCATGATATTACGAAAATGACTTCCATGATCTATAATAATGGCTTGAGGAACACCGAATCTAGCAATTATATGATTGAACATGAAAGTTGCAGCAGTCTTGTCGTCTACTGAAAATGTAGGCATCGCCTCGGCCCACTTAGTAAAATAATCTACCGCTAAGATAATATACACATGCCCCCCGGCCAAGTGAGGGTTACATGTAATAAAGTCGATACGCCAATTTTCTAAAGGACCGATAGCAATTATAGGGTGAAGAGGAGCAGGTGGTGCATGCATTTTACGATCAAAGACTTGACAATTGTGGCATTTATGGACTGCATAGATACAATATTTGAATAATGACGGCCAACAATAACCAACACACAATATCTTTTGGGCTGTGGAATACCTAGAAATATGACTGCCACATGCTCCAGAATGGCAGTGATTTAGAACCTTCTCAGCTTCTTCATGAGTAAGATAATGTCGGAAAACAGAGTCCGCTCCACGATGATAGAGTGTATCACTGATAATATTGTATTGTTGGGATTGGAAACGTATTTTCCGTTGCTGAGATCATGAAATTTCAGGCTGAGAAGATTGGGTTTGGAGATAAACAATAATATCCCCATACCAAGGATCAAGAGTACTGATAAGAAATAAGGATTCGTCTGCAATGGGCTCTTTCGCCACATTTTTAGTATCAGTATAGGGGAAATCACACATTAGTTCTGCAAAAACCAAATATTTCTTTGCCTTGGATTTTTCAAATTCCAAGTCAAATTCCTACAGGATAACTATCCATTTGGAATACTTGCCCCCTAGCAATTTTTTGGTCAAGATGTACATCATAGGGTTACAGTCAGAAATCACTGTGGTTTTGCGTAATAAGATGTAGTGTCGAAATATTTGGACAACTTGAATAGCTTCCAAGGCCAATTTCTCCACATGTGTATGTTTGATCTCAGTCGGATGCAGATTTCGACTAAGATAGTAAATGACATGTTAATTGTTGAATTCATCTTCCTGAACTAAAACCATACCGATGGTGGAATGAGAGGCGGCGAGGTACAAAAAATAGTCCTGGTTGTAGTTGGGAGGATGCAATAACAGTGCATGGGTCAACGCGTGTTTAACTGCATCAAAAGATCGATCAACGATCTCATCCCAAAAGAATGGAATTTTTTGTTTCAACAACCGGGTAAAACCCTTTGTTTGCTTGGCGTAGTTAGGAATGAACCGACGTAAAAAGTTTGATTTCCCCTACAAACTTTGGATTTGGCGTAAAGTCGAAGGAGGAGGTAGATTGACAATAGCTTCGATCTTTGACGGATCAACATGAATGCCTGCTTTCGAAACAAAAAATCCTAGTAAGTGACTCGATTCTACACAGAAAACACATTTGTGTGGATTCAACGGAATTCGATAATGCCTACATATCATAAAGATAGCTCATAAATGAGTGATATGGTCAGCCCTATGTGATGAATGAGCAGGTAAATCATTGAGATAAGGCTGCACAATGTGCTTAATGTCATGAAATGTATAAGACATAGCCCTTTGAAAAGTTGCCCCAGCGTTCTTCAATCCAAAGGGTAGTTTACAATAAGCAAATGTCCCCCATGGACAAATGAAAGTTGTTTTTGGCTGATCAGTAGGGAGTATGTTTATTTGATTGTAACCAGAAAAACCATCCATAAAGGAAAACATTTCACTTACGGCACAATCATCAATGATTTGATCGATATAGGGTGTGGGATAATTGTCTTTAGGACAAGCTCGATTAATATCCCTATAGTCGATACATACTCTTATCGTTCCTTGTTTTTTGTTAATAGGAACAATAGTCGATACCAAATCCATTAAAGGAATTGGATAAATGAAACCTACACGAAGTAATTTTTCAACTTCGGCTTTGATAGCAGCAGCTTTTCGCGGATGTATCTGACGTAAGCATTGACGGACAAGTTTGGCATCCGGGTAAGTCTTGATTTCATGTACAACAATTGACGGAGAGATTCGTGGCATTTCCTCATATGACTAGGCAAACACATCACAAAATTCTTGAAATAAGGCTTTATAAGTTTGGATTTCATCGTCTGTACAGCAAGGGCCTATATGAATGTTTTCAATTATTTCTGGTTTAACTAAAATGTCAATTGGAATTGTTCGAGAGATATTTTCCAAATTTAACTCAGAATCAGGATTTTGCAATAGATTCTGCGATTATTTGACATGTTCAACAGTAAAAATAGAAGTGAAATCATTTTCAAAATGCTCCAGCTCTGATAAAAATGAAGATCGATGATGTAGATCTTCCCATGGTAAATCGTCAACAAACAAAATTTCACGAATCTGCTCATCAGTATGAACAAGATCGGGAAATGTCGATGTGGCTGAGCTAGATATAGAAAGTGATTCCTCATGGATCCCATTCATTGGATCAGTTTCGGTTGAGGAAGGATTGGAAAGTGACTGTACAGCCTAATATGCAACTTCAAAGGCACTCAAAGGCATCGCGCCATCAAATGAATCCAACTCGAAATCAGAAGGTACGATCCAAGGATCATCAAATGTAATGGTATTCGATGAAATCATATGAATATTTGCAATAGGAGGTGATACGTTAGGAGGAGGAAAGGAATAAGTTCCTAGTAAACTAGAATATTTAATCAAACCTACCCCAACATCCTTCTAAGGGATAGCCATTTTACCGATGTGCTGGATAGTTTCTGTAGAGGCTGGATTGGATGAGAAATAAGTGAGCTGATCTATTGTAACGATCTTTCCTTGATGTGGAAACTTGATAAGATGAAAGACCGATGAAACAACAGCAGTCATAGCATAAGACCAATTATGACCCAGGAGAAGGTTGTAATCTAGAGGGGCATCAACCACCTCCACATCTAGATTTATGGTTTTACCTTCAACCCCTATAGGTAAATCCTACAAAATACCGAAAGGATGGAACCCTCGGCCATCAAAAGCATTTAGAATTGTCGGAGACTGATTGAGTGTAGGAGAGCCAAGATATTTCCAACAATGGATCGACATAATACACATAGAAGCCCCTTCATCAATCACAGTCCGAAAGATCGATCTGTTTTTGACTAAAACCGGAATCTATAAATCCATTTGATGAGGTAGGTGGGGTGTACTATTCTCTAAATCGAAGATTATAAGGTTCAAATCTTGAATATCGACAGCTCCTATGGCAGACAAAAGTAAATTATTCCGTGCTAGGCACGATTGCAGCACTTCCAAAGCTGACATTGCTGAAGGGGAAATAGCTAAGTCCTCAACAATGTTGTAATTCTGAGTAACTCTCGCACGTGGATTGAAAGTTGATTTACAAAGTAAACCTTTAGCGGTTTGATTACTAAGTCTAGATTGGGTTTCTCAATCTGTAGCGGATTAGAAATAGGAGGAGGTGTAGTTGATGTGTTCGAATTAGAAGATTCTGCTTCTTTACCGCCAACAGGATTTTTACTACTATAATCTTGCGATCGCGTCGAAATCCTAACATGAGACATCATCATAATAGGTTCTTCTGAGGCATTTGAGGTGGAACCAATCATCTTACTATCTCGAGTTGGAAAAGGATCCTTCAAGACAGCAGGATTTTGAGAACCTTTAACAAATTTCGCAACCTCCACTCGATGTGGGTATTCCTTAGTAAAATGATCCTCGTCGCAAATGAAACAAGGATAGCGAGGCTTGCGTTTTTCGTCATTAGATTCAATTTTATCTGTTTTTTCTTTTAAATTCTTTTTGTTTTTATTCTTCCCCTTCTTTTTACCGTTGGATTTATATTTGGCCATAGATGACTCTACGACATGAATGTCGGTAGAAACTTCAGCAGAAGATTCTCCTGTCGGGGAATCACGTAAAGTTATTATAGGAGAAGAATTATTTGAAGATTTCTTCTTGTTTTTAGTATTAATTGTACCAATCATACCATCAGTGGCATGAGACCCTGAAGGAGCTGCAATTATTTGACCTTTTTTTGGAATATCGGGGATTTTTTCATGTAAAGTACCTGACTGCGTATAGACGAGGTCGAGATACTGAGCTTGAGAAATGACTTGATCCTCAGTAAAAATTCCGGCCTTAGCTACATCTTCAGTGATTTTGGGTAATAATTATTTAACAAACCATTCCACCAAAATTTGATCCGCAATGTAAACTTTCACTAAATGCCTTCTACGTCACCATTCGTGAATATGCTCAGAAATATATGTGGACGTGGATTTCTTTAGCGAAGTCAAAAGTTCCATGCCGTTGTCATATCGGACAAGAAGCTGAAAATGAGTTGAGAAAGCAGTTTCTAACTGACTGAAATTACTAAAAGAGCCTCGTGGTAAGTCAATGTACCATTTGGCAGCAAGACCAATAAGAGTTCGTTGAGAAAGACGTAAGCGAATTAAATCATCAATTATCGAATTAGATGCACACCAGTGATGATAAGTCATAACGTGATTTGATGGATCCTCTCCTAACTTACCCTCGAATTTCAGTATATCACTAGGCAACTTATGCGGCATTGGTGGCCAATACGGATGATAGAAAATTGGATCATTCGTAAGGCATGTCAAATCAGGTAAATCCAAAGTTGCAATAAATGGTAATTGACGGTTAGGGTCGTGAAAAGCTTGAGTAATGAGACTAGTTATGAGAGGAGGATATCCATGATAGCCTGGAATCGGATTTGAATTATGAATAGTATAACCTCTCGGAAAGCCAGGATTAACCAGACCAAACTGGGGTTGTTGAGGCTGTTGATAAGTATAGCCAGGGTACGGTTGATACTGATAAATTGGGTTTTGTGAAACGAGACCGAATTGATACTGTCCCTGGTACGGTTGATATGTGAATTGCGGTTGACTTGTGACAATCATACTTGTACCAGCTTGTCCTGCAGGTATCTGGACTGAAGTCTGAACTAAAGGTCCTGACTGGGGTACAAAGACTTGAGGGATTTGCACGGATGCAGGGATAGAATAACTTGGAGCTACAGATACTCCAGAAATAGGTGTTATAGGTTGAACAGATGTTGCAACAGTTGCAGCAGTTTGAGGTAGATTCTGAGGTGTACTAGGCCCAGAATGCTAAACAAAACCAGGTGAAGGGATTTGAACAGTAGGCTGGACAGGTTGCTGGGTTGGACCAGAAGCCAAAGGCTGTCTAGGTTGAGTAGGCAACTGCACATTAGGTTTCATAGTCTGTTGAATTTGTGATGGTTCCCACACCATGTTCATTTTGGGGTATTGTTCCGAAGAAGGTTGAATGTAAGGACCATAACTTGGTTGAACGTAGGGTTGATAATTAAGAGGTAAATTTCCAGCTCCTTGTACAAATGATTGACCAGAAGGCAGTTGAAAATCTTGAGCTGGGTACTGACCTTGAGGTTGATAACCCTGAGGCGCGTACTGAATCTGGGGTTGATAAGGACATTGAGGAACATAATGAGTTTGGGGTTGACCTTGGGGTATGTACTGTCCTAAAAGTTGATAAACCTGAGGTATGTACTGTCCTTGAGGTTGTTCTCCAAAATAATATTGTGCTACAATTTTTCCTAGGAAAAAATTACCCTGTAGTTGCCCCCCAGGCGGTAATTGACTGCCTTGAGTTTGACCCGCAGGCGGTAACTGACTACCTTGAGGTTGCCCTCCAGGTGATAACTGACCACCTTGAGGTTTCCCCCCAGGTGGTAACTGACCACCTTGAGGTTGAGGATTCAAAATATTACCAGACATCATAAATATTTGCTCTACATTTGACGTTTCAGTTTTAATTCCATTAAGACCAGATGATAATACTTGTTCAGTCAGTCGAGGAGCTGCTCCTGAGGAAGTACCAGAGAGAGCCTGATACCCCGAAGGAACAGAAGGACCACCATGTAAAAATGCTTCCGGTGATTGGGAAAACATAGATGATTCTCTTGCCATGATGGCTAAAGGATAGTAACCTCTAGGCGTAGGATGAAATGGAATTCGAGGTGGAGAAAAATCAAGACCCGGGTTTTCTAAAATTTTTGTCAAAGATAGATACCAAGCATCAGTCCTAATAGGGCTGTAGAAAATAGATTCACGCTCCCTAAGATTCAAATACTGAGGGGATTCGGGAAGAGATATCTCTTTGTCTGGACTAGCAAGTTCTTCAATGGAAATGAGACCAGATGGATGATCTTCAGTAACAATTCTTCTTACCTTAGGTGAACCAGGATCGCTAGAAGTTGGAGTATTAAATCCTGAGGATGTTTCCAAAATAGAATATTCAGTGTCAGGCTCAAAAATTTCAGGTTCGTCAGCTAGGTCACTAGAAGGAGAAATAATGCTAGTAACTTCAGAAACTGAAATCAGTTCTTGAATGTGTTCTTTCGTGGGTATTTTATGATCAAGATGAACAACTATAAATGAACTTCAAATTTCTATTGATTTAATTCTACTGCTACTATATGATACTAGAGCATGTAGCCCTTCAAGATGATTTGGAGTATACTCAGGGGGCTTCCCCTGAAGTCTCTAGGATTGTCTCGGTAATTCTGCCACGATTAAATATTAATCAATCACACACAAACAAAGAAAATTTCAATAAAAACACCTAAAGTCTCTAAATAATCAAACAGCTAAATCACACGCCTAAAAAGTCTAAGAGTTCAAATGACACACAAATAGTAACTTCCCATATTAAAAACACTAGTTGGTGATGAAATCCAAATTAGTAGTAGTTTAATACAGAAAGGGCGGTTGGAACAGTTACCCCGACAACCTGCTTAACGAAACAGACTGGCAAAAGCTTCTTCAAAAAACCATCTTGAGGAAAGAGAACCCCCCAGAGAGTCCAAGTGAGTCTAGTCGATGTTTGCTCCAGGTACAGTGAGATATTTCCTTCATCGTCACCTTAGGAAATAATCTTAATCTTATGGACACTAAGGTTACCAACAGTAACAAATACAACTAGGGGAACAGTCTACGATCCAATCCCACGCACAAGGGGAAGATTAACAAAGCTCAATCTCCTTGAAGGCTCCTCAACATGGTCAATCCTTTACCAACAAGTGACCCCAGGCTCCTCGACAATGGTTAATCCAAGGTTTACCGTTTGTAATGCTCTCAGAATCTTCTATCTTTCCAAATGAAACAGAATTGATTGTCTCAAAGGTTCGGGCATGATCTTGTGATTAACTCCTTTAAGAGAAGCGTCCCAGATTGTACCAATTACAATTGGATTTATTTCCTACCACAAGATTTATCTACTTGTTTGTTTTTACTATCTTCGAGTGTTAGTTACTCCCTACTCCAAGATACTAGCCTAAGCTATATTGGTGATAAGAGCTATAGAAATAAAAATATTACTAGTTCAATTTTAATTAAGCGTTGTTTTTATGAGATGTTCTTTAAGTCAATAGGTATGGAAATGAAAATTTGATGGTGTGAAGACTCGACTTCCCAAAACACTAAAAAAAATGCACCTAAAAAATGATAATCAATTTGTTTTTCTTTCAATGAAATTCTAGCTAAAGAAAGAGTTCGAGAATGCAATTCTTTTAAGAAACGATTATTTCTTTAAACACGAAGAATAAATGGAAGAAAATATTTTTGTCTTTTCAATAAGAACTCAAAATGAGACAAATAATCAATTATCACAATAAATCCATTTAACTTTCAAAAGCTAAAACTACAAAAAACAATTTTCCTTCAAAAGAGATCTACAAATTCTTAAAAGCACTCAAAACTATGAAAACTAATTTTGAGATCTACAAACTTAAAAGATATAACTGAATAAAAGCTTTAAATTTGTTTTTTGAGAATGTTTTGTTTAGTTGTTCAGTAAGCTAAGGATTCATTTTCCCAGAATAACAAATAAATCAAAAAACATCCAGATATGTTTTCTAGAAATGAAATTCAGAACTTATAATGAAGTTGGTTCGAAGATTTTCAAAGGAGAATACTAGATCTATTTCTCAAAAAGAATGAATTTCACAACCAAATTATAATCATCAAGAAGATAAAAGATACCAAGGTGATCTAAGGCACTTTTAAGCTTCTAATCTTTGGGTCACTACAGAGACAAAGCGAAAACCACTTTAAAAATGAAAAACTTCTAGAAAATCATTCAAAACAAAGTGCTATGAGACTCATTCACAAGATATTTTCGACAGAAAACATACAGATTTGGGCAGACACTAAGAATTATAAATCAAATATAAACTAAAACTGAAAAAATAAATGTAAGTTTTCAAGACTTTTAACAGGGTCTGCAACAATGTGCGGTCCCTAGAAAAGTTCAAGAAAAACAAAGAAGATTTCAAAGATTTCCAAATCAAAGTAAATCTAAGTTAACCAAGCTTGTACAAATCAATCAAAAATCAAGAAAAATCATTTCTTCAAATAAAAAAAAGGAAAATCAAAACAAATTCTTTCCCCAATGGAGTCGCCAATTTGTTGGCTGGATAAATCGATCTTGCGGACAAGATCGATCTCCCTAGTGTCAGAAGTCAATCTAGCAACAAACGAACAACTAAGTTTGTCTCTCTCTAAATATATTCGTTTTACAAATAAATGCTACGAAGGTGTCGATCCTACCTTAGATCCAAATGATTATTTGCAGTCGTAAAGCTTCCGTCTCATCAATAGTTCTTCTGTCACAACAATATTCCTTTTGTCGCAAAAAGAGTTCTTTCGTTGCAACAATAGTTCTTCCGTCCCAACAAAGTGTCGTATTTTCGTCACAACAAAGTGTCGTCTTTTGTCACGACAAAATGTCGTCTTTTGTCGACCTACAATCACAAGAAAGAAAATATTAAATAACACCTGTATAAAAAATAGCTATAAAACATACCTATCATAGTGATCAAGGAATCTATGAAATAAATGATCAAATGACAACTTATTGAAATAAACAATCGAACGAAAATTTATTGAGAAAAACAAAACTTGATTGTATTAATCTTAAAAATAACAGAAGAACCTTACAACCTTAGCCTTGATGTTTGAAAGGCCTTCCCGAGGTCCGAAGCAAGAGTCTCCTCTACTTTGATAAGTCTTGCACTCTTCCTCCAGAAGCATAAAGAGGTATGTGATCTTTCCTCTCAAAAGCTCAGCAAAAAGAAGTCTAAATCTCAACAGCACTTCAACTCAATCACACATAAAGCTTGAACTCCCTTTGAGGCTACCCAATGCCTCCTTTTATAGATCAGATGAGGAGGTTAGGGTTCCAACTTTGAAGGGATAGAATCTTCCTTCAAAGGTATAAGCTCCTCACATCAAGGGATTAGTTCCTTAAGGTGTGGGACACATGCACCTTATCAAAGCGTACTCATCCCCAAAAATTCTCATCTAGAACCTTCTAGAATTGACCTCAAATCAATTTTTTGACTTTACTTTCTCACTTTTTTTACTTTGGAGGGGGTACGTAGGCATTCCAAAGGAAAAATACATTCTAGAATGTAGGCAAGCAGTGTATTACCTGCGTACCGAAGCCAGGAACATAGGCAGGCTTCATGTTACCTGCGTACCCTTTCTTTCGGAGGTTTTTAAGGTTTTTCTTCCTGTTTCAGGGCTTGACATGAGGAGTAAAGGTTATAAGACTTGCAGAGGAGGTATGTATGAGTGTTAATGAGCTCATACAGTCAGCAGAATGTCAGGATGACAGTTTTTAGTGCAACAGTGGCCTTATGGGAAACATGTTTATTGAGAGAAGACACCCATTTCAGCGTCAAGTTTGACAGTAAGGGTTTATTTTATTTGTTTTGATATTCTTGGCTGTTTATCTTTATAGATAAGTGTTTATTCTTGAATATCTACTATTCATTTTTTTTTATTTTCCTTTGCATTCGAAACAATGTAGGAAGCTTCCCATGCTCATTTCGCTACCAACCCATGTTCGAAAGTTAGTTTCTTGAGCCATGTCATGCAGCATCCCTGGTGAGTAACATACCAAATAACTAGACTTTTAGTTTTATTTACATAGCTTGTATTGTAGTGGAATTCATTTTGGTACCAATTAAAATCTCAAGTTTTTGGTGCACGCAGGATTCCGTGAGATTTTCAGTCAGATTAATACTTCAATGGTGCATCCCTATTTACGACAATTTCTAGGTGTGAATGCTCGTTAACAAGCTTAAACATTCTTACTCTAAGTTTTTATTCGGTCAGGGATTGGTACCTACCTGTCAATATTATTGATGGCCTTCCCTTGTGGTGAAGCCTGCAAGTTTCTCTTTTATATGAAGTCGAGTTGGTTCTATTCTTGTAGGGTTTTAAAGCAAACCCTTAACATTTTTTGTTGCCATAGGAACACCTTTGTTCAAACTAGAATTTTGGGTTTTTAATCTTGGGATTGTACTTAATTAAAAACTCGGTATTTAATTTACTCCAAATTTGGGAACTATTTTGTGAATTTCGATTATGCTGTAATGGTGTAGAATTTTTATTTATGTACATGAATGATTTCAATTTATGTTTCTCAACTTATATGGTAAATTAGTTGATATTCTCCCAGCCACCAAGAGCAAGGGGGGACTGTCCCGGTGCAAGTCTCTAGCCCAAACCTAGGACTAACCAGATCCTCAGAGTTGATTTTATTTTAGAAAAATGGTTGTTTTACCAACACTAAACTCTTTCATTAGTTTTTTATTTGAGTATCAGACTCTCTGTGCCTTAAGAGTTTGATATTACTTAATCTTACTAGGTTTCAAACACAGTTTAATTTAGTAAATCCATGCCAATTGTATGAATATTCCTTAAAGGTAAACTTAATTACAGAAAATGCACAAATAAAATTCTAATGATTTATTACTAGAACTGCATGCAACTTCTAGAAAAAGCTTTGCACAGATTGTTTTCAAAATAATCTGGTTTTCCTCCTTTAAAATTATTATATATTTATATATATAATCAATTTTCATTGCATAATTATTATAGCATATAAAAGGTTACCAACCCACATGTATATCTTACAAATATTTACACCTAGTTTCCCCACAAGCCATTTAACAGATCATTCATTAGAAATATTAAAAAATTTACTTTCATCATATCAGCAAACTTATAAAAATTAGGGTCTACTACATGGCTACAGAGAGCCAAATGAACCTCCCAACTTGCTAGAACTAGTTTAATTGGAGGGTCAGTACTACAAGGCTACAGAAAGCCAAATTAGCCTCCCAACCAGCTAGAACTAGTTCAATTCTGGTGCTCCCCTCACGTGATTTGATACCCAAGAATAGAGAAATGTTCTTCTTTTCGACCACCTGGTTGACCACTTGGTCTCAACCAACTCCATTATTAGGATTTCTGATAGTTCCACTAGCCAACCAAGTCAGGAACTAAGTCTATATTCTACCCTATGTACAACTTCCTATTCATAGGTTCTTCCAAATTCAACTTTTCTCATACCCACACCCTATTTGTCCTCCTTTTCTTTTTGAAAGGAAGAGAGAGAATGGGAAGATAACAGCTAGCCCCAACCATGTCAACTATCTTATGTATGAAATATTTTATCACATCTCATATTCCTTAGGCTTTTGGCTGACCCTCAAAACACTTGGTCAACAATTTGTAAACTTTTAACATCAAAAAGAATTTAATAATTCTTTAGTCTAATCTTTTACTGCAGTAATTATCAAAGTAGTTAAGTAATTGATGGTAAATATGTTATTTACTTGCGTATAAGTTATTTTCAAGTATTTTGTTTTTATCCGATGGTGAAAAGGTGAAGTTGGGTTACAATTTTTGCCCTTTTCTGATTTTTTCTGTTTAGAATTTCATTTTGCGATAAAAATAAAAGCTATGAGAAATTTTGTTAGCTTTCTATTACTTATTTTTTGGAAATTTTTTATACACATTTGATATGTGAACTTAGTGTTTCTTTAAGTGTGTGTTTTTTAACAATCAAAGGATTCATAAGAACTCATGTTAATACGCACTATTGTATTCTTTGAAACTTTGTGTTTTTGAGAAACAAAATGTGATACAACAATCTAGACAGAGCCTACTTTGGTTTCGTTATATTTACAAAGCCAACTGATGCATATCATAATTGCTAGAATTTTTTGAACTAGTCCTATATGAAAAAACTGCATATTTTGAATATGTTTCACAACGCACAAAATTTCTTAACATATAAGTTATAAACTAAAAATCTAAAAAATACCCATTACAGACGACGGACCAATGTAATGCACCATAATTTTTTCATTTTTTTTACAGTGTATTTTTGAAGATAAAAAAATTATGATTTTAGTGAATCATAATGACCTTCAGAAATTGTTTGCACCCACCCGTTTTATTACAAAATTAATTAAAATTTGTAAATATTTATGAGATTCCATAAAAGTTATATTTCCTAAAAGTAGATTGAATTATGAAAATGCTTGTCTTGGTTCCGATAGTTAATTCAGAAAGTTTCATGGAGTTTAATCAGTCCAAATTTGAATATATGTATTCAAAGCTCAGCTATGCGTAATTGCAGATGTGTTGGTTTGGCCAAACTCTTAAAAGAAGTTCGACATAATTTTTTATTGCACCGACAGCCCGTCAAGTCTAAAATTTTGGCCAAATTTGTTATAAAAGTTCGGCCGAACTTTTACCCAAATTTTCGTCGGTCGGAAAATACCACGAAGCCCCTCCTAAAAAACATTTCGCGATAATATAAATTACTGCGAAAGCATTCATTATTTTCGCATATTTTCGCACATTTGGTTTGATTTTGCAAAGGTCTTGGTATGATTTTGCAAATAATTGTTTTTGGTTTAAGGAATTTTCTTGGAGGTACATTCAAAGGACATTTTTGCAAATGATTTTTTTGGGTTTAAGGAATTTTCTTGGAGGTACATTCAAAGGACATTTTTGCAAAGGAGTTTTTTGGGTTTAAGGTCTTTTCTTGGAGGTACATTCAAAGGACATTTCTTGGAGGTATGTGATACATTTTTTGGATGTTTTTTGGGCTTCATTTGTTTTGAAGGTATGGATTTGGGCTTAATTTTCATTGTTTTTAGAGGTTTTGGGCTTAATTTTCAAAGGAATTTTTTTAGGCTTAATTTCGAAAGGACTCTTTTTAGGCATAATATTCAAAGGACATTTTTTGGAGGTATTTTTTAAAGTGATATTTTTTTAAAGGCTTTTTTAAAGTATTTTTAAAGTGACATTTTTTAAGAAGTTGGAATTAATTTTCAATGGATATTTTTTGGAGGTATTTTTTAAAGTGACATTTTATTAGAGTACATGTTTGGGTTGAAGTAAATCTTTTATAATGATTTTTTAAAATGAGTTTTTGTCTAGCTTTTTAAATGAAATTTTTTTGCAGGACTTGTAAGGAAATATTTTGAGCTTCATTTCATTTTTATAAAACATTTTTTTTTGGATTTTTTAGAGTAAGTGTTTTGGATTCGGGTATGCATTTTTTGCAAAACTTTTAAAATGGGTTTTTTTTTTTTTTTTTAATTAAATCTTTTGTGATGTTTTTTTAATTGAGATTGTGTCTAAAATTTTGAAGGAGATTTTTTGAACTTCATACTCTATTATCATGGGAAACTGAAGGAATTGCACGAGAAGATATGATTGAAAAAGAGACCCCGAGGAATGTAGAGAAGAGAAGAGAGAATCTCGCAAAAGAAAGAGAGAAGAACTCTCAAATATTGAAATGGAAAATCAACCTCAAATAGAAGTTTAGACATTTATCTAAATGTAAATATTATGAATTTGATATTTAAAATTTTCCTAGTTTAAAATGTAAAGATTATTTTTTATTTGATGAACTACTTTGAAAAATATTTCGCAATGTAAACAAAGAGAGATATTCCTCAAAACACTGATGATGAGATACAAAATTTTGAAAGAGAAATTGAAAGATATATTGAACCAATGATTGAAGATGGTGAAAATGTTGAAAGAAATACAAGTGAAGAAATTGAATCACAAGCTATATCTGTGTGTGTGTGTGTGTGTTGAACACATGCATGTATTATTGAAATTATACATATTTATTACTTTAGTTATTTATTGAATATATAAACTTATTATGTACTATTCATTCAAATATGTACAGATGAAATCAATGTCGATGATGAGATGTTAGAAAATGTTGACACTTACACATATGGAGATAAAAAATTTGACCATGTTATAAGATATTGTGTTAAACACATTTTTAATATGTACTTCATAAAGGAAAATGTGACAGTTCAAGCCCAAATGTTGAAATTTATCCTATCATTAAGGAAATTAAGAGAAGCTACAACTTTATTGGGTATTCGAAAATCAACAAAAGATAAAAAAAAATGAAGGAAAATGTGACACAAAATATAAATAGTGCTATAAATTCAATTAGAAGATCTAGACAGAAAAATGTTTCAGATGTACATAGATCAATACATATGGCAGTGGTTTCATAAAGTACTAAAGGGAATCGCTTGGTAAAATCTATGGCACGAGCATTAGGAACCTCACGAAAAACTTTGCACAAACATCGGAAATTTCGGTTGTAAATAGATGTAAATGATGAACTTGCTTGTTGGAGAGCTATTTGTAAGCAACCATACAAAGATAGACTTGGAGAAAATGCTAAAAAAGCAATATTTGAATATTGGAAGAAAAATTCACGTGTTTCTCCAAATGCAAGGGATGTGATGGGAAGAAGAATAGCATGAAAAAAATTCTTGGAAACCACTCAGATAGAGTTTTTCAACAAGTTCAAAGAAGAGAATCGTGAAATTCATGTCTCAATCAGTGCTTTTGTTCAACAAAAACCATGGTATGTAAAACCTATCACCATACGCGACACTTGTTGTTGTCGTTATCATGTGGAATTTGAGTTATATTATGACACATTCCTTAATTTTGGTAGAAAATTTTGGAAATATTCACCTCGTCCTTCCACTATCCATGATTTCATATCTCAAATTCTATGTGAAAGAGAAAGCAACGAATTATTTTACAAAAAGAAATGTGTTGGTGGTAGAAAATGCGATGATTGTGGAAATTTGACTAAATTTCAAAACAAATATCGTATTGATATAAATGATAAATCATTGTCTAATATGGAAGTGAAATGGAAGAGATATGAATATATCCATACATCGATTCAAGGTTCAAATAGTGCTAAAATAATTGAATTACAAGAAGAAGAAATTTCTGTGATATATTTTTTGAGAAAGTTCGAGGCATAAATTTATAAATACACCAAGTATTCCCATAGAGCTCGATGGAAAGACTTGCAATTAAAAAAATCTTGTGAAGTTTTTCCACGAGGGACCATTTTTTCAGTAATTGATTTTGCAGAAAACTACACATTTGTTCCACAAAAATAAATTCAGAGTGAATATTATCATTCTGACCAAGTCTCCATGCTCGTTCATATTCGATATAGACATGCTGAACAAAACGTCGATCATATAGAAAGCACCAGTGAAAATTGACATGTTATTAAAGAATATCACTTTTATATCAGTGATGATCATAGACATGATACATATTTTGTACAATACTATTTTGGAAAGATTTATGACTTCTTGAAAAGTCATGGAATAAAATTCAATGAACATTGGATATGGTCAGACGGATGTGCAGGCCAATTCAAATCTTCATGATCATTCTTTTGGTTGTGTTGTCTTGATAAGAAAAACTGCATTAAAAATTGTTGGAATTTCTTTGAGACTAACCAAAGAAAAGGAGAACATGAGGGTGTAGGGACATGCATAAAATGAGCACTTCGAAGATATCAAATGAACCCCTCTGCAAACTGACTTGTTGATGCTAAAGAAGTTGTTCAACGGTGCATCGCTGCTCTAAGCCATGAGACTAACCAATCAAGGGAAGTGTGAAGGTACATTGAATTTAGTTTTTATTGGATATCTAATTTTAATAAGTGTACATTTATCATGTGATGATTATCTTTGATGGTATTTTGATATCATAAATTTACAATTTTCTTTGAATTTTTCATATATAGTTTTTTTTGGCATACTGGTAACAAAGATGTAGATAGATCAATTGGAAATGGCATTGAAACATTAAAATGGACTCGAAAATTACATTCAATTAAAACAAATTTGTCCACAAGTGTGTTTGCATTGGATAAAAGAAAATATTATTGTTTTTGTCATGTTTTCATAGACAACATAGAATCCAATGACGTTTGTGAAAACAAAATGTATGTAAAAAATTGGAAACATACAAAGCTAAATACAAAGGGGAAAATGTCCATTGCAATGTTTGAAGAAATGAAATCAGAGGAGACTACAATATCATCTGATCGTGATCGAGTTTCTGATCTTGTTAGAGAAGGTAACATTTAAATTTCTTTGAAATGATAGATATCTAGAAATAAATTTAAATACATAAGTTTGTTAAGTTTGTTTTATTTTGTAGGAGATGTTTTTGTTGTAATTGCACCAACTAAAAATAATGAAAATGTGAAGTATTATTTGATGCGTTGCACTGAACGAAAAATGAAATGATTAGAAAACTATAATGATCACGGGTTTCCATATGAAAGAGGATTTATTATACTGAAAGGTTATTTTTTGAGACAAACTAATCAAAGTGGGGATTTTGTTTACTTTGAAGACTATGAACCTAATGTCATAAGTTGTAAATATAGTCACTTGGTGTGTGAAGCATGCATAAAGTTGATAGAGGTTCAATCAAAGAAAAAAACAAAACTTAAGAAATGGAAAATGCCAAAATCCGATCATGAATAGATCATTGAAGATGGCATTCCATTGGAATTTTTTTGATTGAACTGCCCAACAATTTCTTCTCTTTGGATTCATGTTTTAGAACTTCCAGAACACAACTAAAAATTGAGTTGCCTTGTTATGTTATATGTGCAAGTGTTTGCACATGTACATTGTTTTGGTACATGCACACTAGTATCAACTGAAAGTAGGTTTTCTATACATGCATTGATTAAAAATGTTGCATGTATTGGATATATATATATATATATATATATATATATATATATATATATATATATATATATATATATATATATATATATATATATATATATTCTAGAATTCAATTCACAAAAAATAGCTTTTCTATGTGCATTAATGAAAAATGTTACAAGTACTGGATATATATGTTCTAGAATGTAATTAACTAAAAGTAGTTTTTCTATGTGAATTGATGAAACATGTTGCACGTACTAGATATATACATGTTCTAGGAAATTAACTGAAAGTAGCTTTTCTACATGTGGATTGATGAAAAATGTTGCACGTATTGGATATATATATGTTCTAGAATGCAATTAATTATTCAAGTAGTTTTATTATGTGCATGGATGAAAAATGTTTCACGTACTGAATATATATATATATATATATATATATATATATATGTTCTAGAAAGCAATTAGTTACCCAAATAGCTTTTCTATGTACATTGATGAAAAATGTTGCACGTACTGGATATATATACATTATAGAATTCATTTTTAAAATTTTATTATTGTTTTCAACACATCTAACAAGACCTAGAATCTTATGATTGTTTATATATATATATATATACACACACACACATATCAATATGTATTGTACTTCAATCGTTTTAACATATATATTCAAACATGTGTAAAATCATTTCTACATGTGTTACTATGAATCTTAATTGCAAGTGTATAAAAAAGACCACTTTAGCTGTGCATAAAAAACAACCCTAACAAAAAAAATGGTTGCCAATATCCTCAAAGCTACAATTAGGTGATCAAGATAAATGTTGCAAAAATATAGATCTATGCATCAAAAGACATTAAACAGTAAATAAAAACAAGATGTACTCCATGCATCCAATAGACAAGACAGGAATATGTTGAATGAATTTTGTATTAAAGGCACCTAGGAGGAAAACATAGAAGGATGTTACCAGTTGTCCTCAATGGGATGGGTTCTTGTAAGTCCTCAACACTTCAGATCTAAAATCACTCTCTCTTGATGGTATAGAAAACCTAGACAAAAAGTGGAACTGAAAGGGAGCTTACAAGAAAATAGTAGCAAAATATGACAATGATGGTGGATCAAAGTCAGATCAAAAGTATAGATCTAGAGTGATCTTTAGGCAACAAAAGGTAGTGAATGAATGGAAAAACCCTTCTATTTATAAAAAAATATTGAGTTAGTATAGATATTGGTGTATAGTTAAAATATTATTAACCAAATCAAGATCCAGCTTTTATAGAATATTTTATTATATTTGTTGGAGGGAAATAGAATTTGACTCGGGTAAAACCTCTTTATTTGTAAATAATAAATAAATAAATGATTTATTTATTATTTATGAGTGATTTAGTCATATTTGACAAGGAATATTATTTAAATAGGGTTTGAATAATTATTCCTAGAAAATAATAAGATAAATAATGATTTATCTAATTAATTTCCCTATTTTGGGTTAAATATAACCAGGAATATTAATTAAATTGTTTTTTAACTAATTATTGCTTGAGGAAAATAAAAAAAATGTAGATTTATTTAATATTTTCTCATGGGGTTTCCTATTTAGACCATAAACAACTTAATAAAGGTGGTTTGCTAAGTTATTCTTCATAGTGGAAGAAATTTTACTTAGGGTAAAATTGGTCTTACATGGTGTACTTAGGTCCATCTAATAATAATCGGTTAGATGACCAAAAAATGGTGTAACAGATTGCCCCCTAGCGTGCAAGCGTTATGAGCTAATCGTATGACCGAAGTACATTGTAAGAACTCAATCGCTAGACACTGAAGGGGAAGTCAGAGAGAGAGAAATATAAGGTATACTGAAGCGCTAAAGGACTAGATCCTGAGGAGGAAAGACTTATAGGTGTGACAAGTCTCTTTTATGAGTGAGTACCTATGCTATAGGTGGCGGGGGAGGCATACCTATGTCTGCCAAGACAAAGTACAAAGAATAATGCATCCATTAAACAAGGGATTGAACTATATAGTACGTGCTGGCATAAACATGATCCAGATAGAAATATGATAATGAATCGCACATACATATTGCACCTGGGATAACAACCAGGAATTGTAAAATAATATATGATTACATGAGATATAAATACAACCCATATTCCCCTATAAATAGGAAAGGGCCTTGAAAATATGACTGATACATGCAATCAAAAAGTTGTTGCAATCAGCTGAGGTTGAAATCATCAAATCTATGGAGTTGCATTGAAGGCTGAAATGAAGAGGTCATCTGGGCATGTGGGGGGCTACCTGTAGGGCCACCCCCTCACGAGGGCTGAAACATCTCACACACACACCCGAGAATCATCGATCACATATGCTATATCACTGGACCATCAAGTATGCAGATCTTGATCATGATGTAAGGAGTTGGAGCTTAGAAACAATCAAGTCAAAGGGAAATAAGGAGTCCCTTTACCTGATCCAAGGCACCGAACAAGATTGGAAGTTGGAACCAAGGTACACCACCCTCTAGACCTGTCTTCTAGAATAAATAATCCGATGTTGATAGAAGGAGGTCCGCCATATGTGAGGCAATAAGGAGTCCTCAACTATGGCACGAGAGAAAATAGTAGAGTGACTGATAGATGCACACTGGGGGTGATGATGAAATTGGGAGTACTAATTACGGACGAACGACTTCCCTTGTTAGAGAATACAGGGCATGGATGACCTGGCAGTGACTGACACAATATCATGAGGGATAGGGGATAGTGGGACTGGAGGCCATAATGTGCGACACGAGAGAGGGACCAAGCAATGAAGGATGGAGGACTATAATGGGAAAAAGGGATTCTTGATAGACTCCATGAATGCGATGATGAATCAACTCAGATGCTCTAAACAAGGGCGACTCGATGGTGCTGCCACACAGTAAAGGTCCAATAAGCACCTAATAAACATGAGCACAAGATGGTAACTCATGAAATAAATCAACACAAGCATGGACAAGTATGGAGGCAAAGTGGTGCCCCAAGTGCAGGTGTTTTAAGTGAAGAAATTCGATTTTGAGGAGTGGTGAAGCGATGCTTCTTGGAAAAAATGTGTCCTAGTGAAGTATCAAATCACGAAAAACTAACAGATACCCATTTGAGGGCTTGGTGAGAGATTTCTAAAGGCACAGAAGGATTTTCAAACTTAGCTACAGTTCGATCGTAGTAGGAGAAAGAAAAATCAGGTGTTTCTCTTTTAATAAGGCATTCTCCCTCAAAATTCTCTCATTTTCATGTGGAGATGTGGTGAACGTAGAGAGGAGAGGAGGCCCTAAATCTTGCGATGAGCATAGCGGACAAACTAACCGTTGGAATCAAGATCCGTCAGTTGCAGGTAAGATGCCTAACCCTACTCTTTCATTTAAGTGGATTGAAAGTTCAGTTTAGGTCCCCAGAGCTCAGTAATAGACCCCTACTCTTCTTCACAACTGGGTCACACTTTTTGGGGTAAAAAATCTGACCTTGGTAGCAGGTTTTGGGCAGAAAACTGCGACCTGTCCTAGGATTGGGCCTGGAATGTGCAACTTGACAGAGAGGTTTTTTCCTATGCTATTTTTTTGGCTGAGAACTAGGTTTTTATGTTTAGATACAGTCTTTCCTATCTGTACAGTAGCAAATATGATGGTTTTGTGTAGATATGGCAGAATTATGGATCAAATTGAGAGAGAGAGAGACCTGGGCACATTACGGTTGGAGATCCAGGAGGATCAGGGTGTCCATAGTGCATTGGTTAGGTTTGGGGTTATGAAGTTTGTGGAGAACCCTCTTATGAGAGCTGGAGAGCCCTTATTGGCCCGGATTGTTAGCTATTGGGATCCGAACCATGAGGTATTTATAGTGCAGGGGCGCCGGATCGAGTTGACGGTCCAGGATATATATTTTGTGACTGAACTCCCACCACTTGGGATGGTAGGGAATACTCAGCCAGTGTTACTGCGAGGGTAGAACATCATGGATTTTGTAGAACACCATTTTCAATCAAGTCTCCAAGTCAAGCGAACTTGGATACCCATTAGGGATCTAGAGAGGTTAGAGACCCATGTTGTGGCCACAACGATGTTGCGGATCTTAGGCAACCAGGCACTACACCACATCACTAGAGGGCAGATGATGCTTGTGGAGAGTATGTTGAGTGGGACCTACTATTAGTGGGCCCAAATGATGTTGTTGTCATTAAAACGATAATTATTGTTATGCAAGCGGCAAGTGAACCATGACTGTGCATATGGTACAGTTTTGTTCTCACTCTTCTTTGAGAATATCCTGACACTTCAACCTCACATAAATGTCCAAGATGGGGGCTCGAGAGAGCCTAGGATGTGCTGGTGGAGGCAACTACTATGTAGAGGAGGAGGTGGGGTGGTCAGACTGGTGTTCCGACCTGATTCCTTTGCTCATTGGGATAAGATGCCATTGTACATAGACAACTATCCCTATAGTGGGATGAGTTATCGTGGGGACATGGATCTACCACTACCATCTGGTTGAGTATGGGGGCCTGATGGTAAGTGATAGATTGCTAGTATTTTATGTGCATCTAAAGTTTCAGAATATTGTATATGGTACTGATTCTTTCACTTTTGGTATGCAGATACAAAACCAGTGAAATCGGCTAGGTGTATGGGGCGGCCTGCAGTATCAAGAGCTGCAGGATCTAGTGGATCGAGAGCACCACAAAATGAGGATGCAGCGGCCCTCTTGGAGGACATCCGTCGTAGATGTGAGAGGATTTTGACCAGCATTTCCGAGCATGACTGGCAAGACTTGGATGACTAGTACATGTATTTATCTACCCTCAGAGTGGGGAGGGGTCATGCGGCGCATGGATATTGCCGAATAGGGGATGCGTGATCTATGAGCCATAGGAGAAGAGTCATTAGCTCGGGATCCTCCAGATAGTGATTAGGTGTAGGGGTAGGTGGTGCCCCCAGTTTTGAGTTTTTGTAACATGTTATGGGCATGTCATATGTATCAGAGTTGATGGACTCTAAAACATTTGATATGACATATATTATGGATATGCATCGTTTTGATGGTTTTATGTTATATTATTGTGTCGTGTTAAATGCGTGTGCTAAATGCCAATCTAGAATATTTTTTGCAATGCTATCTAGATAGTGATTTTGTGCTCTAGGTACATGACTGAAGGTAATGATTTCAAATTCACGCATCAAAAGCTTCACTCATAAATATCTTCTAAAATGGATAGGATTATGCACACGATAGACACCATTCAATTGCATGAAAAGAAGCAGGGAATCTGAACGAACATGAAGGTGGAGGATGTGATGGGAAAGGGCATCAGCTAATAAAACTCTCACTGCATCATATTTGGCCTAATTATTGGTAGCAGTACTAATGCATACAATGTTCGAGAGAACTAGCGAATGCAAGGGGGTAAAGATGGCCCAACCTACCGAGGCTAGATTCTGGGAGTAGCGATTTGCACCATCGGCATAGCCGATATAAGGTGTGGACAGGAGGTCCATCTGAAAAGTGCCACAAGACAACAAATGGGAGGATGATGAACAATGCTGGCAACCTGAGCGCAAAGTAGAGATCGAACAAACACTGTGAGAGGGAGTGATTTGGGTACGATGTCTACTACTCACACGCCGACAGGTAGGTGGTGTGTGGGAGCTACTGGAGGTGTATCTTGTGCTTAGGCCACAAAATTAACCATAGACACGGATGGTTCCATCTCATCTATTGGTGGGAAAGATGAGGTCAGGGGTGGACAAGGCTTCCATGATGTCATCATCACAATAGAAGATGGAGTGATAGGAGGAAGGGAGACCACATGACGCGGCGAAGCTACCTGACTCATCATCATGAGAAGAGAGGTTCACATGCACATTTTCATAGGGGATGACAGAAGAGCAAGCAGATAAGGGATCCATTGATGTTGAGCCCAGGGTGATCACTAAAGGAAGGCCAAGAAAAAAAATAGGGGAAGATTCAGAGAGAGATTCCACTGAGGGTCTCATGGATGATGACAGATAGAGGATGGTGGCTGCAGGCTCCATCATCTCGACATCAGGAGGGGGAATGTCAATGGGAGCGGGTAAATCCTCAGGCTATCTCGCAGCATATTACACAAGTACGAGAGAGGCGGATTGGTTCTGTTCAACCTCGTATGCCCAAACTACCTCTAAAGAGGCGCGGTAATGCGTAAGGCAGGGAAAGTGGTGAGAGTAATGGCCATGAAGATCACACAAAGCACACGGTTGGTTGGTGTGAATAGATTTAGGTTTCTTGGCTACAGTCGAGGAAGAAACAGAGGCTTTAGGGACCGTAGACTCAGGGAACACAACTTTAACCATGGGCTTGATATGGGGCAACTCAGAATAGGTATGGGTGGCCTGACCGATGACATCACAAAAAGCATAGGACTTTGGGGGCGAAGGAGGTGTAGGGTCAGTCGGGGCATCCTTATCCTTTGAGGCCCTCTTGTGAGCTTTGCCCTTCTTACCCGAAGCAGTCGCAACATGAGATGGTTCCTGTTCAGGTGGCTGAGGCACTGTAATAGCGGGAGAAGTCATAGGGACCGGTTGAACTGGGGTCAAAGCAAGATAAGGTTTGGGTTAACCAGGCGGGGTAGTGGCTGGTGGATCAAGGTACCAAACAGGAATCCCCAGGGTCAGGTTAGGAAGAGAGATGGTATCCATAACAGGTACCGTGTAGATTTCGGGAGGAGGAGCTAGGAACAGTATCTGACCGGAGGGGTAATGGCTAGATGGGATGGCTCCAAGATGGTTAAGGCCTAGAGGAACTGTTCCAAGAGGACAAAGAGGCTCATGAATACCAGTTGTAGGTGAAGGTCCAGAAGGCTTAATCGAAGGGCTAGGAGTAGGCTGCGAAGGGTGAGGAGGTTGCTGACTAGCTGAAGTGAGCCGTTTGAGGGTAGCCTGAGATGATTGCATCATGAAAAAATTCGATGAGTTAGGATCAAAGACAGGAGGAGGGAGACCAGGTAATGTACCAAGAAGAGAGGAATATTTGTAGACTATGGGTGAGACACTGGTCAAAAAATGAGGAATATTTGTAGACTACGATTTGCTTATTGGCCGTCGAAGAGATGATGGACTCAAGGGAGGTCTGAGACTTCAGTTTGTAATATGTCAACTGGTCAATGGTTACTATCTTTCCATTATGAGGGAAGGACATATTGCGGTGAACTGAATATGGGACAACATACATCGCATAGGTGTATCTATGACCTAATAGAATGTTGTAATATAATGGGGCATTAGTGACTTCTATGTCAACATAAATAGTCTTGCCCGCAAGAGCAATAAGACAATTGCGCAACAGGACAATGGACTGGGAGGCGTGGCCATCCCACGGTCGGAGAGTGATCATGGAAGGAGCCAACTCAGGTGATCTGATTTTCTTCCAAATCGAAGTGGACATCACACATGTGGACTCCCCCTCATCAATGATACACCAGGAAATGTTGGAATTCCGGATTTTGACTAGGATTTGGAAGGCGACAGAAGCAGGAAGAGGAGGATGTTCTGATCGGTCAGCATCGAAGACAATCAAGCAATCATTGGGAGGATCTACAATTCCCATGGTAGATAGTAGAGCTTTTTATTGTGAAGGGCATGACTGGAGGAGTTCTAGCATTGAGATGGCGACAAGAGATTGCGCCAAATCATCTACTATACTATACGAATGGGCAGCTTTTCCAGAAGCAACATTTCAGCGTAGTGGTCCCTTAGGGATCTTCGTATGAACCTTTGCATTAGATTGAGGGATATTCTAGGTGTCAAAATAGGCTCTGTAGGACCTGAAGAAGGTAGCTCAGGGACAGACGTAGCGGGAGGCTTTTTGTATTGACAGGACCGAGTTTGAGGGTTGAGGTCAACGATAATAGGTTGGTCAGAGCTAATCATAAGGATTTGGTAATCAGAGGTACCAAGTGGAGGAGGTTGAGTGGCCGCCTGAACTTCAGGTGGTCGAGTAGCCACAAATCCTTGCTAATGGAAAGGATTAGTAAAAAGAGCCAGTTGACTAGTCGCAGGACTGGGAGGGATGGAAGGGGAGGATTTTTGCACTTGAAATACTATTTGAGACTCCCACATCTACTTCATATGTGGTAAAAGAGGATAATAATGCATGCAATGACCATAAAAAGCACAACAAGAACAAGGCTTATTCATGCGAACATGCCTGTCCTGATTGGGTTGAGTGCCCTGTTGCAGGTTAGTAGTGTTGGGAGCATAATTTTGTGGATTAGGTCCAGGATTACTAGGAGCAGATTAATTTTGAGTTCCTTTCCTCATATTTTTGGAAGGAGGATTAATCATGCCCTATTTTTCATACACCTGCCCCTGAGGGGGCAGTGGCTACTATTGCGGGGGTTGAGAAGGTAAGGGAGGCAGAGGTGCTAATGATGGAGGAGCTAGAGCACCAGGCTGCAAATATAGATAATAATGAGGTTGGGTAATAGTCTGGTAAACATGAGGTTGGAAAAAGGAGGATGCATTCCGTATCCTGGATACATGCTACCGGGAGGGGGAAAGGTGTTGGACGTACTGGCCCCTCCTTGAGGAAAACCATAGCCCATAGGAGGTTGAGCGTATGGATGAGAGAGAGCTCCAATGATACCGTCAGCGGCATGAGATGCCCCTGGTGCATTGGCACCACCGGGTCTGGGAAGATCAGGTAGAATGGTATAAACATAACCTGACTGAGCATAGATCAGGTCATATTTTAAAGCGTTCTAGAGAGCGGCTTCTTCAGTTTGATGGAAATGCGATGCGACATATTTTCCGATAGCAGGCAAGAGAGATCTAAGGAACGAGTCCATGTAGACACGGTCTTTGAAGGTAGGGGCTCAACATAGGATCTTTCTTCTTCGTCATTCCTAGACATGATCAGATAGGTGGGCCACAGATGATTGACGGAAAGAAGTCAAAAGTTTGGTACGAGTGTCATAACAAAGGGGAAGCTAGAAGTAAGACATAAAAGCCCAAGCAAGAGTCACAAAGGTGGTATTAGAGGAAGGGGCCTGATCAACATACCACTCAGAAGCTTCACCAGTAAGCATACATTGTAACAACCAAAGATGGATAGAGTCATCGGTAATGGAGTTAGACGAACACCGCATGTGGAAAGATAGAACATGATTTGTAGGATCTTCATCAGCAAGACCTTAAAACTTGGGGATGTCAGAAGGGAGCTTGGTTGGCATAGCAAGCCGACCAACATTATGGTGTATAGGGTCATTTATCAACTGGTCAAAATCAGGAAGACTGAGGCCTTCCATATAAGGGAGCAAGGGAGTAGCCGGGATAGTTCTTGTTGAGGTCCCACTAGTAGTATTCCCAGCATTAGGGCAGGGGTTACCACCAACGTTAGTGTAATGTTCCTAAATTAGCTTCAGCTAATTTTGAACATTAATTTTTCCTTAATAATTTTATATTTCATGGTTAATGAATAAATTGTAAGGGAGAATGTCTAATCCTCTTGAAAATCAAGAGTGAATTAATTCCTATGTGAAAAGAGACATATTTGGGCCATTGGAATAAAATCTTGTAGGTGTGAAAGGGCCAAGACCACCAAAGGAGATCTTGTTTGACCAAGTCAACAGCGCTGTCTAGGTTCATTGAACCTCCTTGATGGACTCTGCAGTTCTAGAAGGGGTTTCCAAGTTTGAAAAGGATCAAAGGATGAAAGTGGTTTAGGGTTTGCCAAGAGACTCAAATGTTATAAAAGGAGAATGAAGGCTCATGAGGAGGTTGTTGATCATATTTCATTTTCTGAGCTTTCTAAGGCAACTCCATTTCTCTTTGTTGTTTAGCAAGGGAAAGAGAGGATCTCCTGCTTAGGAATCCTCTATCCTTCTTTGAGTAGCTCTTGGAGGGAAGTTAGATATATTGAACCACTATCAGGTTGGAGGCCAATCTATGCTTGCATTGATAGCACTGGATCATTGAGGGTTTTGCTGCTGCAAGCAAGTGTAGTAAGTAGAAATTCTAGATCTGCAAGGATCTAGTGGTTTTGAGGGATTTCTCTCAGGGAGGGTGTCTTGTGACAACCCGGAAGAGGATCTCTATCATATTTTCATCTAATATCTATATATTCTACTTATTGTAACATTCATCCCTAGCCACTGCGCAGACTCCTTTGTCTACTGTGTTATTTATTATGTACTGCTTCATTATTACTTAGATCTTTCATTGTACTGGTTTCTAGTGATTGACGCTTGCCTCTCACCTTGAGATTTATGAAGTAGCTTGCTGATATCATATGTTCAGATTTGATTTTTATCATGAATAAATTCATCTTCAGAAATTACTAAAGCTTTATGCAGTTCTATGTACAAAAAGTTAGATCTACACTTTATTATTCAGTATTTTGGTGAAATCCCAAATGGATCTTGATTAGAAGGATGAGTAGTTTCCAGATCTGATATGGATCTGATGTTTCAGCCATGTTTCTGCTGTAGATCTGTAATCTAATTTTATACTGCTGAAGCACACTTAGAGGGACGCTATCTATTCAGATCTGCACTTTCTACATGCATTGTAGCTCCTATTTCTGAAGATTTCTTGCTTATTTCCTCATGCAATCTACTGTACTTCTTAGGGAACTCATTAAAAGTATGATTTTCTATTGCTATACTATTATAAATGTCTGATGGATATTTTCTAGAGACTCTCTACTGAAACTACGCAATTCTGAAGTGGGTTCTTATTCATTCCATTAGCTCTTCTCTTTATCTGATTTTTAACTAGTTAGCTTCGTGGGAGATCTGTTTAAGGTCCTTAAACCCATTTTATTTTGCTGAAACTATGCATGGAGGTCCCACACGGCCTATAATAAGGGAAACCAGCCTTGATAAACATTATTCTTGCACCATTTTTCTTATACAACGTTCTCACTAAGCCTATTGCAGATTTTTCTTAGAGGGGAATTTCCCACCTCTCTCTTGTTTTGTTTTTTCTTCTCTTTGGATCCATTATTTATATCTATAGATATAAGGTTCCCAAGGGCATAAAACTCCAAGAGGATGTTGGCAATATGATGCAGAGTGTTGTCCTTGATGGCAATCTACTTGATAAATTTGATGGCAACTTGATGAAATGAGATTGTTGGCTATATGATGCAAAGTGTTGTCCTTGATGGAAACCTACTTGATAAAGTTGATGACAACCTACTTGATGAGTTAAGGGGGAGATTGTTGGAAATGTGATACAATGTGTTGACTTTGATGGAACCTGCCTGATGAAGCTGTCCTTGATGAAAAATGACTTGATGAGTTGTTAATGATGTAAATCTGATGTATCTATAGATCATTTTAGAAGTAGCTCAGAAAGTGCCAGAATAATTTTGAACAAGGTATGTCACAAGGCATACGCGGGTTTGTTAAGGATAAGTCGCGTATGTACGCAGAAATGTACGTGACAAGTAGCGTATGCCAATTTGCGCTCTAAATTTAGGAAACCAGGGGACATTACCATGGTATTGACCCAAAGTATTGAGCACTTGATTATCTATTTGATCCCGTCCAGGAATACCATCAGCGGTTGAGTGGTTTTGACTCATGGTATTGACAAAGGCTAAATCTATATAAGGAGAAGAAGATCATAGTGCAAGAAAAGCATGAGTCTGGGTTTTCAATGAATACTTCACTCTGAAGTATATCTGCATGGAATGGTTAACAGTCTATTGATTGATCTGAATTAATAATGCACCTATGAAGAAAATGATGAAGAGGGATCTCTAGATCTGAAATGACTATGTATTTTCTAGATCTGTTTATGGAATGTTTAGATCTGAGAGGAGACGAATATTTTCTGAAGTAAAAGGGTAAGATCTGAGCCATTTATCTGTTCTGAAGAATTGCGCAGCCTTACAAATTTTGAAGATCTATACACAGGTTCGTGGAATAAAAAGCACGTATATATGCGGGTTGGCTTCAGCAAAAGCGCGTATGGTATGTGAAATCAGTCCTGATATATGTGCAGATGTATACGCATGTTTGTTTCTATTAAAGCGCGTGCATATGCAGGTTCAGTGAAGTAAAAGTGCGTATGGTATGTGAAATCAGTCCTGAAATATGTGCAGATGTATACACAGGTTTGTTTCTGTTAAAGCGCGTGCATACACGGGTTCAGTGAAGTAAAAGCGCGTATGGAACTAGGGTTTTGATGAATTATGTGGAATGAAACGTCTGATCTATTCTATTGTGTTACTACTATCTATCAATGTTGTATTAATACAGATCTGGGTTGTTTGAAGTTGATTATGCTGCTGATTATGTTGATTAAAGATCAAGTTTTTGGTTGATTGGTTGATGGTACAATGAATGAATTGATGAGGTTATGAGTTTCAGTTTGATGTATGATGAACTTAAATGTGTGGAGTGGGTCCAGTCTGAAAATCTGATGAAAAGTGGCCTACAATGTATGTTGTGTGGAAGCTGTTGGATCCAGTATGAAAATTGATGAAACGTGGTCCGAAATGGTGCTGAGGGTCGAAGCCTTCAGTGAGGGGGTTGTAGCTCCCTTCCAGTGGTAGTTGCGAGAAACGAGGTAAGCAGCTCCCTTCCGGGAGAAATTTGGTAAATGAGAGAAGGGGGTAGTAGCTCCTTTCCAAGAGAGGCTGGTAAACGAGAGCAGGGGGTTGTAGCTCCCTTCCAGGAGAGGCTGGTAAACGAGAGAAGGTTGTAGCCTTCTGCAGGTGGGTGCCTGCGTGCTAGTATGAGTCTGCGCCAGTACATGGTTGTAAGAAGTTTTCTTTATAATAAATATTGAAGGCTGAGACGACAGCAGCGGTGGTTTTCTCTAGAAGACTGGGTTCACAGCAAATCCGGGTAATGTGTGTTGCTTATGTGTGATGATTTATTCTGTTCTTACTGCACATGTTTACTGCTTACTAAACATCTAATGAATGAATGATGCAAAGATCTAAGTAAAGAATTATCTGCATAATAAGATCTCTGGTAATACACGAGTTTCATTGAGGATATCCGCGTGTATACACAACTTGGGTTCATTAAGGTAGCGTATGGGTTTTCGAGAAAGAAAAAGTAAAAATTTTTCAGTCTGCACTAAATACTGATTCACCCCCCCTCTCAGTATTTTTCCCAACAATTGGTATTAGAGCGGGTCCTTCTGAAGGAGCTTGATCACTTGAAGGAGATCCATCACAATGGGAAGGAAGCAAAAGAAGAAGGCTACTCAAAAGGAGATATCTCAGAAAACATGTGCAGCAGAAAATGAAGAAGATGAAACATGTATTGATTGTTGTTCTTGTGATTCACCTTCTTATGCATGCAATGGTGAAAATAGTGTTATGGATCTAGAAGAAGCTCTCAAGAGTAAAGTTGAAGATAAACAAAGATAATTTAATAAGAAAGAATCTATCCACAAAGAGATGACCTCTAGAATGAAGGAACAGATAGAAATGTATCAAAGCCTGCAGGTTAAAGCAACCTATCATAGTAGAAGACTTGAAGCAGAAATCCTCTTTTTCAATACAAATCTGGAAAAATCAAATAAGAAGAATGAAGAACTTAAAGAAGAAATCATCTCTCTGAAAGCAGATCTCGAAGCATCAAATAAGAAGAATGAAGAACTTCTACAAACTTTTGAAGAACAAGCAAATAGGTTGAAGGAAGATATTTCAAAATTGAATGATCAAGTAGAAGAAGGAAGAAGGGTTGAAGAATGTATGAAGCAGCAATGCCAAAGATTGGAGGGTGAGATAAAACTTTTAAAAGGTAAATTAGAAGAAAAGGATAAACTCTTGAGGTTTCAAGATAGTACTAAGATTCTAGATAATATTATTAGTAGTCAAAGGTCTCCCTCTGTTAAATTTGGTCTTGGTTTTCATGAAACTGTTAAAGAAGAATCTAGTTCACAAGAAAGTGCTAAAGATTCAAAGGATATCAATGCAGAACCTGAAGTGTTGAAAGAAAAAAAACCGACAATCATGAACTCTCAAAAGAAATCATTCCATCCTTTGAAAAATAATGTTGAATGCTTTAAATGTCATAATTATGGGCATGTTGCAGCCAATTGCAGAAGAATATTGTTTCAGTCACAAACAAACAGATTCTACACAGAAATGTACTCAGGTGTCTTTAAGGGATATTGTTTTTCATGCAGCAAGTATGGTCATAAAGCAGCTGATTGCAATAGAAGAAAGAATAGAAAAACACATTATGATCCCTATGCTTACTTTTATGGTCACGCAAGATGTTATGCTTGTAACAAGTATGGACATGTAGAAAAAGAATGCAGGATGAATAGATCTGAGAAATTGGATAATTTCCAGCACACAATAAGAAATTTCAACCAAAACTGGAAAAAGAAGGAGGATCGGTAAAAAACGTAGGGGATAATAATCCTACTGCAGTCATCTGTTTCTAAAGCTTATTTCTCATAATGACTGTAGGAATGATGTGAGATACATTATAGAGATTATTAATGTATCATCACAGGGGGAGCAATGTATGGTGATTCTCATGGTTGGTTTGGTAATTCTGGTTATGTTTATTTCTGACAGTGCATATGATGTGAAGAAGACAGGTATGGGTGGCATAAGTTCAGGGGGAGATGAAGTTTTGAAATTTTCAGGATTTCACTTTCCATACGCGGGTTTCGTGAACTAAATCCGCGTATACACGTGAGTTCCTTTGGAGACAGAAGTGTATACTTTTCTGTTAAGGAAAACAGTGAGATGGCTCAAGAACAGGAGCACAGGTTTAGGGGGATCATCAGTCTAACTAGTAATGATTGCATTGTTGGCATTGTATCTGCTTATTCCTTAGTTCGTACTCATGCTCAAATGATGATGACATGATACATGGTTTCTTATGATAAGATTATGGATGCGCCCTGATTACTTTTTTCTGAAGAATATCCTTTTTTTTCACACATGGATGAGTTGGAAGTCTTATGATTAAGAGATAAGGATAGATCATGTAGAGTTTGTTGCTATGGTTGAGACCTTTTTCCTACACATGCTACATCATGATAAATATTGAAGATCTTGGTGATATTAGATCACATGGATGATTGCTTGACACATATTGTCTATCGAAGAAGTTGTTTTGGTATGATAATTCCTCTTGGGAAGAATATTTTGATGCTGCAAAGAGTCTGAAGGCTTGGTTACTGATGTGCTTATGCTACAACTGTTGGATGACACTTAAAAACACAGTTACCTTGTCATATATTTCTTCTCTCATATATTCCAGGGAAGCATTCAAATTTCATAGACAGAAGCTGGGAGTAGTCTCTGCCATGCAGAAGATCAGATCTACTTAAATTCAGAAGATTAAATTGGATACGGGGGTTTCCTGAAAGACAGTCGTGTATATACGTGAGTTTATGCATAGAAAACCGCGTATGGGTGGTTGCTAAAATTTTTTTCTGGGTCAGCATTCTTCAGCACAGCTGCAGTGCTGTTTGGTATCTCTAGTGGTGTTCCGGTTCTCATAATTCTGTTTCATTCTCTGATATTTGATAAATATGCCTTGATGATTTGTTGTTGAAAGTGTTCAGGATGCACAAGCTAAGGGGGAGCATTGGTCTTGTGGAAATTATGAATTGTTGGCATTCTGATTATTCTTGTTGAGAGTAATGCATTATTGGTATTATGATGGTTCTGAAATATGATCTCTCTCTTGAGGTCTTTTTGGGATTGATTACAAAAAGTCATATTTGTAATTTGATGAAAAGGTCATGTTGAGACCTATGATGTAAATTTGTAATATTCAGTCATGTAAGGACTTGTTCAAATATGTACACCCACTTGGTTGGGTAGTTGAGTCAAAATGTGTAAACCCACTTGGTTGGATACTTGAGTCACATATGTAAATCCACTTGGTTGGATCATTGATGTAAGTATGAGTCATTGGTGATAGGAAAGGTCATAGAGTCATGTACTTCATTGAAAAATATGTTTGAAGATTCAACATGAACTCAGGGGGAGCATGGTAACTTCAGTGCACATAAGATCTACAGAGCTCTTCTTTAGACAAGGGAAGAAAAACCTTGTTTTGGTTTTGATCTGCCCTTTGCCCTTGATTTCAAAGGGGGAGAGTATCATGGTGTTTGAATAGGAGGAGAGTATCATGGTGTTTGAATAGGAGGAGAGTATCAAGGTGTATGATTATAATCTATCTGTTGTGGTGATCAAACACCATCATGGTTGCCATCAAGTCCAAAGGGGGAGATTGTTGGAAATATGATGCAGAGTGTTGTCCTTGATGGAAACCTAATTGATAAAGTTGATGGCAACTTGATGAAATGAGATTGTTGGCTATATGATGCAAAGTGTTGTCCTTGATGGCAACCTACTTGATAAAGTTGATGACAACCTACTTGATGAAGTTGTCCTTGATGGAAAGCTACTTGATGAGTTAAGGGGGAGATTGTTGGCAATGTGATACAATGTGTTGAATTTGATGGAACCTGCCTGATGAAGCTGTCCTTGATGAAAATTGACTTGATGAGTTGTTAATGATGTAAATCTAATGTATCTACAGATCAGTTCAGAAGTAGCTCAGAAAGTGCCAGAATAATGTTGAACAAGGTATGTCACAAGGCATACGCGGGTTTGTTAAGGATAAGTCGCGTATGTACGCGGAAATGTATGTGACAAGTAGCGTATGCCCATTTGCGCTCTAAATTTAGGAAACCAGGGGACATTACCATGGTATTGACCCAAAGTATTGAGTGCTTGATTATCTATTTGAACCCGTCCAGGAATACCATCAGCAGTTGAGTGGTTTTGACTCATGGTATTGACAAAGGCTAAATCTATATAAGGAGAAGAAGATCATAGTGCAAGAAAAGCATGAGTCTGGGTTTTCAATGAATACTTCACTCTGAAGTATATCTGCATGGAATGGTTAACAATTTATTGATTGATCTAAATTAATAATGCACCTATGAAGAAAATGACGAAGAGGGATCTCTAGATCTGAAATGACTATGTATTTTCTAGATCTGTTTATGGAATGTTTAGATCTGAGAGGAGGTGAATATTTTCTGAAGTAAAAGGGTAAGATCTGAGCCATTTATCTGTTCTGAAGAATTGTGCAGCCCTACAAAGTTTGAAGATCTATACGCAGGTTCGTGGAAGAAAAAGCACGTATATACGTGGGTTGGCTTCAGCAAAAACACGTATGGTATGTGAAATCAGTCCTGAAATATGTGCAGATGTATACGCAGGTTTTTTTCTATTAAAGCGCGTGCATACACAGGTTTAGTGAAGTAAAAGTGCGTATGGTATGTGAAATCAGTCCTGAAATATGTGCAGATGTATACGCAGGTTTGTTTCTGTTAAAGCGCATGCATATGTAGGTTCAATGAAGTAAAAGCGCGTATGGAACTAGGGTTTTGCTGAAGTATGTGGAATGAAATTTCTGATCTGTTCTACTGTGTTATTACTATCTTTCAATGTTGTATTAATATAGATCTGGGTTGTTTGAAGTTGATTATGCTGCTGATTATGTTGATTAAAGATCAAGTTGTTGGTTGATTGGTTGATGGTACAATGAATGAATTGATGAGGTTATGAGTTTCAGTTTGATGTATGATGAAATTAAATGTGTGGAGTGGGTCCAGTCTGAAAATCTGATGAAAAGTGGCCTACAAGGTATGTTGTGTGGAAGTTGTTGGATCCAGTATGAAAATTGATGAAACGTGGTCCGAAATGGTGCTGAGGGTCGAAGCCTTTAGTGAGGGGGTTGTAGCTCCCTTCCAGTGGTAGCTAGTAAATGAGAGCAGGGGGTAGTAGCTCCCTTCCAAGAGAGGTTGGTAAATGAGAGCAGGGGGTAGTAGCTCCCTTCCAGGAGAGGATGGTAAACGAGAGCAGGGGGTTGTAGCTCCCTTCCAGGAAAGGCTGGTAAACGAGAGAAGGTTTTAGCCTTCTGCAGGTGGGTGCCTGCGTGATGGTATGATTCTGCGCTAGCACAATGTTGTAAGATGTTTTCTTTATAATAAATATTGAATACTGAGACGACGGCAATGGTGGTTTTATCCCGAATTAGGTTTCCACCTTAAATCCTGGTGTTCATGTGTGTTGCTTATGTGTGATGATTTATTCTGTTCTTACTGCACATGTTTACTGCTTACTAAACATCTAATGAATGAATGATGCAAATATCTAAGTAAAGAATTATCTGCATAATAAGATCTCTGGTAATATGCGAGTTTCATTGAGGATATCTGTGTGTATATGCAACTTGGGTTCATTAAAGTAGCGTATGGGTTTTAGAGAAAGAAAAAGTAAAAATTTTTCAGTCTGCACTAAATACTGATTCACCCCCCCTCTTAGTATTTTTCCCAACAGAGGATTGTGTCATTCCCATGCTTGCTTTGTTTCATCAGTCTTCTATATACAGAGTCTAGAACGGGCCAGGAAGCCTCTGGTGTTCATCCTCTCCATAGAGGTGATATAACTAGTAAATGCCCTACTATTCTATCTCTGGTTTAGAATTTGCTGGTGTGTTTTCCATACTGATGTGGATCCATAGAGTAATATCTCAAGATATTCCCTACTGAGCCTATTTTTCCCCATTTGGAACATTACAGTGGTATCAGAGCATGATCTCTTGATCCGCCTGTGATATCAAGCTATCAGTGAAATCAAGAGCAAGGGAAACATGAAGAAGATGAGTTTAATCTCATCTATTTTCATATTTAAGAAGAACCTCCCCAAGAAGGATGTGCAAGAAGAAAAGAGAAGTAGCAGTGAAGCTCCTAAGGAGTTTCAAAAAGAAGATCTTCCAAGTAGATCTACAGGATCTGTGCATGAGGAACATTTTGATTCCTCATCTCATGTATATGAGCACTTAGCCATATCATCAGAGCTTCAGCATTCTGCCAGTGATTCCGTCATGAAGAAGTAAAAAGGAGGTGTGAGCTTGATTGATGCATTGCCAAGGGAAAGATCTCCAATTGGTGAAGATTCCTCATCTCAAGAGGAAAACATGAAGGCTTCTCCTTCAATAGTTGATCAAGATCTATTGTCTCTCATTGATGATGAGAAAATTTCAGTTGTTGAAGAAGAGGAGGAGGAAGTTGGAGATGAGAATGCAGCCACCTCAAGCACTTCATGAGGAGGAGATTGGGGCACTTTCTCCAAGAGAAGAGACTCTTGCACTCTTCCAAAGGGTCCCACAGGATCTCATACATAAGGAGGTTGTAGTATCACTGATTTGTGATGAGGTCTTGTAGATAGGAGAAGTATAAGAAGATGAAGAGCATCATAATTAAGGAATCATGAATCCTCCTCTACTTCAAAGCTTGGAAACACAAGGGAGGCAAAAGGATCCATGTAGCTGTGGTGAGGACAAGTCTGCCTACTTAAATCCAGATCCTATTTCATGCCTTCATACTACATTGTAATGAGCACCTCTTGATAGGAGTAAATCTAAAGTTTTCCTTCATCTATGGGCTACATATGCATACTTCACCAAGGAAGGAGCCTTGGGAGAAGCCAGCACAGTGTAGAGAATCTCTCAAGCATTCAGGAGGGAGATGAGCAGTTTCCTGAAAGGGACATTGCAAACTCCCATTCAGATATCTGCGCTAAGGAAGGAGAAATTAGAGATCTATGATGGCATAAGCATGAGGGCACATGGAAAATCCATATCTTTGGGGCAGCCCATGATCTCTTCATTCACAAAGGATATTCTGAAGAAGGCAAGGGGATCTTAACCCTCTTATATACATGGGCCAAAAGGAGGAGGTTTTGGAAAACTAGGACTTTCCAAGGGGAAGTTGATTTCGATATGCTCCAGTCTTGTATTGTCCAAGAACAACTGCAAATGGGGCAGAAAAAGGAAGAGTATGATGATCCAACATGTGGTCTTGATATCAAGGATCTTAAAGATGGGAACCATGAGAAGACAAGGGCTGCATTTCAAACCTCTACAGCGCTGTCATTCTTGGAGAGCCTAGATCCTTATTGGGGATCCCAACTTTTGATGGAGTACAACAAGGACCCTTTCACATGTGAGGTTCTTGATGGGAAGGTAATGGATGGGATGTATAAGGTAGTTGGAGGAGTCATCTTTTTCCATGATTAGTTTTATTTGGTTAAAGGCTCCAAGCTCAAGGAGAAACTGTTGAATGCAACCTATGAGATCTTGCTTTCCAAACCCACTGTTTCATTGGAGCATATCATACTATCTTGGATGGATTCATGTGGGATAATTTCAAAGAGGAGGTGCACTCTCATATGATGAAGTGCATGGACCATTTGTTAGATGAGGAGGAACATAGCTCTTGGGAAAAATTATCATCTACACCTCCTTATTCATTAAGTGTGAAAGGAGGCTCATCCATGAGCAACCTTGCTGATTTTAAACAAGTGTATGACAAATATTATATTTCTAAATCTCATGATGTACACTTGTATTTTTCTAACACTCACTTGCAGGGCTTTGCTCCAAGAGGGAGCACTACTTATTATGGGCTTCATGGGCCACTTGAGGCCATGAACTTTATTGATGTTGATCATCCTTTGGAGGATCTTGGAGGGGAGATACACTTTCCATGGTGTGACTATTTTACACCAATCATAAAGCACCTTCTCCAAGCATGCAAGAAGTATGGGGCAGCAAGCAAGTGTTGGAGGAAACATTTGTCATATTCTATTCCATGGCAGTTGAGGGTAAAACTCCGCTGGTTGCACATGAGGAGGCATCTTCCTTCTCCTTTATCATATATGGCAGCTAGCATGATCTTAATCATGATTCCACATGATAAATATGTTCTTATTCTTGGGAACATGGTTGGAAGAGAGACACATTTGTGGAATGTGTCCTTGGGGGAAGGAGTTTCCCACATTCTTTGCACTACATGTTCTAGGGGGAGCATGGGAGACCTTATGGCCACTATAGCACATTACTTGTCTCTTTATGATGTGGACCATATGATTGTATGTAGCACATGGATCATGCCTCTCATGGGCATTTGGGAGGAGCTTCACTATGAGTTACCATGCTTGAAGGTAATTCATTTCATTTGGATGATAGCATGGAGGTGGAAGACCTTCATTGATGGTGAAATTCCCCATTATGACCATCACTTCTCTCTTGATGAGGCTATGGATCAGCAAGAAGGTTTCCATATAGACCTTCCTTTACTTCATGATGAGAGCTATTTGGTTTATCTACCAAAGGCCACTTTGCACACTTGGGAGGAACCATTGGGAGATGGAATTATTGCAGAAAATTTGAAGCAATGGTGGAGACTGTCGAAGGAGGAGGCCATAAGAATAAGGGGCGAGATTTTGCAGAACCCTTGCAGTTGCTTGAGGACAAGCAACATTTGGGAGGGGGAGACTGTAATGTTCCTAAATTAGCTTCAGCTAATTTGGAACATTAATTTTTCCTTAATCATTTTATATTTCATGGTTAATGAATAAATTGTAAGGGAGAATGTCTAATCCTCTTGCAAATCAAGAGTAAATCAGTGCCTATGTGAAAAGAGACATATTTGGGCCATTGGAATAAAATCTTGCAGGTGTGAAAGGGCCAAGACCACCAAAGGAGATCCTGTTTTACCGAGTCAACAATGCTGTCTAGGTTCATTGAACCTCCTTGATGGACTGTGCAGTTCTAGAAGGGGTTTCCAAGTGTGGAAAGGATCAAAGGATGAAAGTGGTTTAGGGTTTTCCAAGAGACTCAAATGTTATAAAAGGAGGATGAAGGCTCATGAGGAGGTTGTTGATCATATTTCATTTTCTGAGCTTGCTAAGGCAACTCCATTTCTCTTTGCTATTTAGCAAGGGAAAGAGAGGATCTCCTGCTTAGGAATCCTCTATCCTTCTGTGAGTAGATTTTGGAGGGAAGTGAGCTATATTGAACCACTATCAGGTTGGAGGCCAAGCTATGTTTGCATTGATAACACTGGCTCATTGAGGGTTTTGCTGCTGCAGCAAGTGTAGTAAGTGGAAATTCTAGATTTGCAAGGATCTAGTGGTTTTGAGGAATTTATCTTAGGGAGGGTGTCTTGTGACCACCTGTAAGAGAATCTATGTCATATTTTCATCTCAGATATGTATATTATACTTATTGTAACATTCACCCCTAGCCACTGCGCAGTCTCCTTTTTCTACTGCATTATTTCTCATGTACTGCTTCGTTATTTCTTAGATCTTTCATTGTACTGGTTTTTGGTGATTGAGGCTTGCCTCTCAGCTTGAGATTTATGAAGTAGCTTGCTGATATCATATGTTAAAATCTGATTTTTATCATGAATAAATTCATCTTCAGAAATTACTAAAGCTTTCTGCAGTTCTGAGTATAAAAGGTTAGATCTGCACTTTATTATTCAGTATTTTGATGAAATCCCAAAGGGATCTTGATTACAAGGCTGAGTAGTTTCCACATCTAATATGGATCTGATGTTTCAGCCATGTTTTTGCTGTAGATATGTAATATAATTTTATACTGCTGAAGCACTCTTATAGGGACGATGTCTATTCATAACTGCACTTTCTACATGCATTGCAGCTCTTATTTTTGAAGATTTCTTGCTTATTTCCTCATGCAATCTACTATACTTCTTAGGGAACTCATTAAAAGTCTTATTTTCTACTGATATACTATTATATATGTCTAATTTCTATTTTCCAGAGACTCTCTACTGAAACTACGCAATTATGAAGTGGGTTCTTTTTCATTCCATCAGCTCTTCTCTTTTGCTGATTTTTAACTAGTCAACTTCGTGGGAGATCTATTTAAGGTCCTTAAACCCATTTTTTTTTGCTGAAACTTCACATGGATGTCCCACACAGCCTATAATAAGGGAATCCAAGCCTGAGAAGCGTTATTATTGCACCATTTTTCTTATACAGTGTTCTCACTGAGCCTATTGCAGATTTTCCTGAGAGGAGAATTTCCCACCTCTCTCTTGTTTGTTTTTTTCTTCTCTTTGGATCCATTATTTAGATCTATAGATATAAGGTTCCCAAGGGTAGAAATATCCAAGAGGAATGTTTCATTCCCATGCTTGATGTGTTTCATCAGTCTTCTATAGACATAGTCTAGAATGGGCCAGGAAGCCTCTGGTGTTCATCCTCTCCTTAGAGGTGATATAACCAGTAAATTCCCTACTATTCTATCTTTGGTTTAGAATTTTCTGTTGTGTTTTCCATACTGTTGTGGATCCATAGAGGAATATCTTAAGATATTCCCTACTGAGCCTATTTTTCCCCATATGGAACATTACAGTTAGGTCCTGAACCAGACATGGCGAAGGTGACAGGGGGAGAACCATGGGTGGAACGAGAAGGAGAATCCAATGAACTAGAAGAAGAGTTGGAGTGCAGATTCGGTGGAGGACTAACTTGATTCCTACGCGGATGAGTAAGTCTTCCCACCGGAAACTGAGGATGAAGGCCAAGAAGTCTCTAGGATAAATGCCTTGGTGGTGTAATGATGACGACACAAACACAGCACAAAGGAAAAAGAGACCCACAAGGCCAAGGAGGTGCAGGATCAACTGATTACAATGTCGAGACAAGGGAAGAAAGGTGCAAGATCAATTGATTTTAATGTTTTAGAGGCTTTTCTTGGTGGTGTTAACCAAGCTCTTTTTCGCTGAGGGTGTGTGTGTAAAGTGTGTAAATTTTAATTTTTAAACCCAGAATTTTGTAGAGAAAAAAAAAAGTGTGATGTATAACATTAAATAAACCTGCAGATAATAGTATATGAAACTGAAATAACATAACATAAACAGCTAATTATGCAATAATCTAAACCCAAGGAGGCAACCCTCTCAAAAACTGGTTTGTAGATGGGAAAAAAAATAATTAAAACACAGTGAAATAGCCAATAGGTCAAAGGTTGGGAGGGATAGGGATATAAAGGTCAGATCTGCTGGAAAGTGGTGCAGCAGACAGTAGCAAATCAGAGGAAATATTGTTGTAAATGAGGTGGCAAAAGGTTATATCCTAGAGGGAAGCAGAGGTGACCCTAGAGGAAAACCCAAAAAAAAATAAATGAGGTTTCCTGGATGGATAAATAGCCAATCTAAAGCGTATCTGAAGGTAAGGTATCAAATTTGAAAAAATGGCTGAAGCACACTGAAATTTCAGACAACTTTTAGCAGCTAAAAATCTTCCACCAAAGGTGGAGGGTACTGAAGCCCTAGCAGGCTACGTTTTTTCTTAGTTGTGTAAAATAGAACAAGTAAATGTCCAAAACAGGCGGAGACAGAGGTCAGAAAACCCTGAACAAAGGCCCAGAAAAACCCATAAAACTTTCAAAAAAACTCCTGGAAAAAGTACAGGTCACAGTTTCTGACTTGATTTCTGCAAAGGTCACAGTTTTAAGCCTTTTTTCTGCCCCCTCGAGGTTAAAGTCACAATTTTTGGCCCAAAAAGTGAAACCTGCACTTATGGCACTCTCAGGAGCAAATTTTAGCAGAATGTGTCATCTAGCTACGGCTGATGCAGATCACCTGCGCAATAGGTCCGAAAACAAACGGAAGTCAGAATTTTTATTGTTTTATGGTTTTATAGGTTAGAGAAAAACAAGAAGCTGAAGAGAAATCCTAAGGTTTGAATCAGTTGGATATGCAGGAATCTGAAAACAAACAACGGTCATAATCGTAAACTCGTGTGGAGTCGCTAGTTGTTAGTATGAATCTTAATTGCAAGTGTATGAAAAAGACCACTTTAGATGTGCATAACAAAAAACCCTAACAGCAAAGATGGCTGCCAATATCCTCAGACATAAAATTAGGTGATCAAGATAAATGCTATAAAAATCTAGATCTATGCATCAAAAGGCATTAAATAGTAAGTAAAAACAAGATTCACTCCATGCATCCAATAGACAAGACAATAATATGTTGAATGAATTTTGTATTAAGGGCACCTAGGAGGAAAACATAGAAGGACGTTACTAGTTCTCCTCAATGGGATGGGTTCTTGTAAGTATTCAACACTTTAGATCTAAAATCTCTCTCTCTTGCTGGTTTAGAAAACCCAGAGAAAAAGTGGAACTCAAAGGGAGCTCACATGAAAATAGTAGCAAAATATGACAATGATGGTGGATCACAGTGAGATCAAAAGTGTAGATCCAGAGTGATCTTTAGGCAACAAAAGGTAGTGAATGAATGGAAAACCCCTTCTATTTATAACAAAATATTGAGTTAGTCTAGATATTGGTGCATAATTAAAATATTATTAACCAAATCAAGATCCAACTTTTATGGAATATTTTATTATATTTGTTGGAGGGAAAAAGAATTTGACTTGGGTCAAACCCCTTTATTTGTAAATAATAAATAAATAAATGGTTTATTTATTATTTTAAGGATGTGGTTGAGTAATAATCAAATAAATAATGATTTATTTAATTAGTTATGAGTGATTTAGTCATATTTAACAAGGAATATTATTTAAATAAGGTTTAAATAATTATTCCTAGAAAATAATAAGATAAATAATGATTTATCTAATTAAGTTCCCTGTTTTGGGTTAAATATAACTAGGAATATTAATTAAATTGTTGTTTAACTAATTATTCCTTGAGGAAAATCAAACAAATGTAGATTTATTTAATATTTCCTCATGGAGTTTCATGTTTAGATCATAAACAACTTAATAAAGGTGGTTTACTAAGTTATTTTTCATAGTGAAAGGAATTTTACTTAGGGTAAAATTGGTCTTACATGGTGTACTTAGATCCATCTAATAATAATAGGTTGGATGGCCAAAAATATGGTGTAACAACATCTACATATATTCATGTGATTTTTTTTTGTCTGGAAAAAGACAACTTGAATTTTAAAAACAAAACATAATATGATAATCACATGCCAAATGTAGTTCAACCGTCCAAAACATGAGTTTTAAAAACTTTTTGATTATATCACAACATTACTTCACATTCCATGCCAATTGTGGTTCAACTATCCAATAAAAACATTTAACATTATATCACATGCCAAATGTAGATCAACCATTTAAAACTTAAGTGTTAACTTAACAAAAAATTATAGATCACAACATTACTTCACATGCCAAATGTAGTTCAAAAGAAAAACATCAATATAGATCACAACATTATTTCACATGCCAAATGTAGTTCAAAAGAAAAACATTAATATGGATCACAACATTACTTCACATGCCAAATGTAGTTCAACCATCCAAAACTTAAGTTTTAAAAATAAAACAAATTATAACACAACATTACTTCACATGCCAAATTTAGTTCAACCTTCCAAAACTTGAGTTTTTCAAAAGAAAAACATTAATATAGTTCAGAACATTACTTCACATGTCAAATTTAGTTCTTGACCATCCAAAATTTAAGTTTTAAAAACAAAACAAATTATAACACAACATTACTTCACCTGCCAAATGTAGTTCAACTATCCAAAACTTGAGTTATAAAAACAAAACATTATAGATCATAAGTATCGAAACTTTTTAAAATCAAAACATTATAGATCACAAGTATCAAGTATCAAGTAACATTACTTCACATGCCAAATGTAGTTCAACCATAACACTTTAAAAACAAAACAAATTATTTAACACAACATTACTTCACATCACATTCCAAATGTAGTTCAACCATCCAAAACTTGAGTTTTAAAAACTAAGCAAATTATATATAACATTCTAACATTACTTTACATGCCAATTATAGTTTAACCATCTAAAACTTAAGTTTTAAAAACATTATATATCACATTCACATGTACCAAATGTATTTCACATAAAATATGTCCAAAATTTGTAGATCTCACAAACATCAAGTATCAAGTTATATATGATTGCATCTAGATAATATATAAAAAAGTAAATTTAAGACTAAATCTATTGAAAATATAATGTTGCACGTGTTCATGTGCATCACTGCATCATCTATCAAATAGTGCATGTGCATCATCCATCAAAAATAGATGGATGTAGTGTCTTTCCCAACAATGTCTCAATCCACGAGCTATCCTGCGAAGGATGGGAACCTGTACACAATCTGTACAAACATTAAAATTTGATGTTTTAAAATTGAGTTAGAATATATAGAACTTCATGTAAAAAACAAAATATAAAAAATCAAATGAAAATGCATATATATAAACTTATTTTCAATAATATTAAAAAAAAAAGTTAGATAACTTTTTCAAATGGTTGAAATGGTGTGGATGTTCCTATCTCCATCACTAGAGTCCGTGGAGAAACGAAATCCTCTATAGAAACCTAAAATTCAAAAAATTTAAAAGTATAAAATAACTCAAGATCAAGATCTCAATTTATAATAAAAATTTTAAACTTCAATTTATAACTTATAACTTAAAAACATATATTTAAAAGTGAAAAATTGAATACTTTTGATGGTGGATTTGGCATATCTCCTAAGAGAGGCTCCAAAAGAAAATCTCCAAAAACCTAAAGTTCAAAAAATTTAAAATAACTCAAAATCTCTAGATCTCAATTTATAATAAAACTTTTAAGCTTCACTTTATAACTTATAGCTTCACTTTGTGTTGTTGGATTTGGCACATCTCCTAAGAGTCGTTTAGAAGTAAAATCTCCAAAAACCTAAAATTCAAAAAATTTAAAATAACTCAAGATATAGATATATATCATTTTTTAATGGAACTTATTGAGGTGGAATATATAACTTAAAAACACAAATTTTAAAAGTGAAAAATTTTCCATACTTGTTGTTTTTGATTTGGGACATATGGCACTTCTCTTAAGGAAGTAGAAGGTACATCTCCCAAGGAAGAAGTAGGTACCGCCTTCCAAAAACATCGGACGGAATCAAAATCTGTTAAAACATTTTATTATATATATGTACATGTACATGTGTGCGAAATTATTTATTTTAAAAATATCACTTAAAAAACACTAACATTTGCCAACATATCTTGATGGTGAGACCCATCTTGATTGTTTGAACCAGAGGCTCCAAATGTGATATTAACATTTTCTTCATTCATCAAGCGTGAAAACTGCAAATGGTGTTAACATATAATGATACATTTTTGTTAGATTAATGTATACAAATAAATGTATGTATATATTTATTTATTAAAAATTGTAGATGTGTTAAAATAATTGAACTCTAACCATTAACACATACCGTTCCCATACCCTCTTCGTCATGAACAATTAGGTCATGCCAACCATTAAGACAATAATTTGCATATTTTTTGAGAACTTCAACACTCATGTTGTCAATGTCTTCATCTGTATAATACAAAAAATTAGTGCGTGTATTTTCATGTGCTCTTTGTCGATTCAAACAAACATCGATTCCACCCAATCCACTGTGAACATTGTCAATGATTGCATCCCTTGCTTCTTGACTAATTTGAGAAGTGGTTTCCATATCTTACTGCAAATTTTCGACATAAAAAGGTCGATTAACCAATGGTAGCTCAGGACGAGGCAAATCAACATCACGTCTAGCGCCCGTACGGTCATAGAATTGACCTTTCCTAGGACCAACAAATTCAGAGGGAATTTCATTGCAATTGGGTTTCATTTGCAAAAAGAATTTTGCATAAAATAAGTTTGCAAACTAAAGTGGAACCTCGTCGTTCCATGGGAGTCTTGCATAGGCCGTAAGGTGTCTATGATACAAATAGTGAGCTATATCAAGGTGCTTGAAATATTACACCTTCAGCATCTTTCTTTTTGTCCCTTCTTCGAAATTAAACATAGACTTGCCATATTTTTTGTAACTCTTTGTTTAACAACCTCCCATTTATCGGGACCCATCACTGTTTCCTTTCTTTTTCTCATGACTTCTACAAAAGTATGTGTGGTTGGCTCAAGATTTTGGTACACATCTACCAGTTCACCTAAAAAGTGTGTAACTGTTTCCAAGCTTTGTCGACTCTTAGAAGGTAGAGTCAAAGCCACAAGATATCTCTGCAATTTTGCATGAAGATGTTGACACCTTTCTAAGGTGCATTTTTCATGTTTATTTCCCAAGGTATATTGGAAATGTCGACCGGATATGTCGTGATGGGTGGAAAACCTTCTTCTTGAATGACGCGTTCTGCCCTGTGTCTTTTTTGACCAACATTTGGAGAATTTTCAGCCTCTGCATCAATATATAAAATTTTGTATATTAGAAAAAACACATGTAAACAAATTTGTACAAATTGAATGAAAAAAATATTCAAATTGATGGGCACCTCAATGTGGTTGAGAACCAGAACGAACCTGCTGAGAACCAACACGACCATCTGTCGATTGACCTCTCGGGGAATAAATATCACCACCTTCACACAACCTGCTAACACTTATTGATGGCCCTCTAAGGGGATTTGAACCACCACCAACCTCTCGAGATGAGAGAGAAGCTTCATAAAGAAATATGAATTTATAATCAATTCAAAAATACATCCATACATATAAATACATGCATTCATACATATAAATACATGTATTCATACATATAAATACATGTACATATTCATTGATTAAATTACGTGAACCATACTAGGACTGGGTAAACCATGGGCATGTTTCATTGATGGAGTAGAGACCCTTCTCCTCTTAGCTACTAAAAAATAAAAAATGAAACTTATTAACAACTAATTTAACTCACAAAGTTGATAAAAAATAAATTCCATATGTACACACATGTATGTATATGTATGGAGATTTAAGATTATATTTAAATACCATCAACATCCCTTGATCCTTTCTCCCCCTCTCTCACAGAGATATAGGATTTTGTTGATCTTCGTCATTCATCCTCCACGATATATATATCTACAATGGATATTTACAATTATTTTTTTAAATTACTATTTAAAATAAATTGAAAAAAATGTCATAAAATTAATGTAAAACACAACTTTCAAAGCAATAATTGTTGTGTGAAACTCAATTTAAGAAAAAAAAATTATAAAAATCTCAAGTTCACCAAATTGCGCTTTACATGTTGGGAGCACACTTGGTATAAAATTGAAAAAAACACATCGTCATTAAAAAAGAAGCGTGAAACCCCATTTAAACAAAAAATTGTTGAAGTCCTCACATTTTAATTTTATAAAAATGTGAAGTTTACCAAGTTGTGCTTTACATGGTGTGGTAGGAGCACACTTGGTATATAATTGAAAAAAACACATGGTCATTAAAAAAGACACATTTATAAGTACAAAACACATACATATCCAAGATATGTTACAATGTCCATCAATAGATTTTGAAGGAGAGCATCTCAACACTAATTCATCTTTGAGGGATGAATCTTGAATTTTTGAAGAAGAGCGTCTCAAAACTAATTCATCTTTGAGACATGATTCTTGAATTTTTGAAGAAGAGCATCTCAAAAATAATTCATCTTTGAGAGATGAATCTCGCATTCGCGTTGCCCTGTATAATTCTAATTCATCTATTAATTCATCTATGATAGATGAATCCTGAATTGGCATTGTCCCACGCAATAGATCAATAGACATCTTATTCACATTTGTACAATGTCTTATACTAAAAAATTGAAATTGGCTAACAATATTGTTTGCTATTCCATGCAGTTATTTTAGCCTCTCCTTTTTAACTTGGTACATGCCATTCATCTGGTTGCACACAAGTTCAGAATTGGTGAAAAATACAATTCCATTTAATCCATACTCCATTGTTGTTTCCAACTCCATCGTTGTTCCCAAGCCTTATATCAATGCAATATAATATGCGTCATTTTTTGTTGTTCTTCTCGGTATATTGATTTTCCTTTGGATGACTTTGCTAGTCGCAATATTGGAAAGCACATATGTAATCACTGCTTTCCATGGATTTGGATAGAAAGAAACATATATGCATAATTTCCATTTTTCAACCATATTTAGTGGATTTTTTTATCCCTGAAAAAAACAAATTCAATAAAAATATATTAAATTGACATTTATTGCAAATGCATGGGAGAAATGACACATGTTCATGAGATAAATGACATGTGCATGGTTTATCTTAAAGTTTGACTTAAATTTTATGGTAGAATTCACATATATAAATGAGATGCATTAAATATTGCATTCCCTAGAGTTTAAGGGAGATTTATGACACATATACATGGTTCATGTATGGTTTGCATGAAAGTTTGCCTTAAAATTTATGGCATAAATCACATCTAGTTAAATAACATGCCTTAAGAAAGGATGAGATCCAGAGGCCACCTAGCCCTTTACAGACTACTTTAGAACTTGTATAATTTAAGATTCAACCAACAAACTAAAATCCTATGGAAGTTCAACCACTTTAGGTTCATTTTTTATGCACTTACTAAAATAACTAGTTATGTCAAAATTCACACCTAATGAGCTTGTGGGAGAAATGAAATAGAAATAACACATGCCTTAAATTTTGCCTAATATTTTATGGGAGAAGGGAGAAATGACACATGTACAAGGTTTTCCTTAGGGTGGTAGTGGTTTATGGATATTAAAATGTAGAACTTCTATTTAGATTTGTTACAAAGATTGACTATAGGGGCATTTACTGGATATGTCACCTTTGAGAAAAGATGAGTTCCAGAGGCTACCTAGCCCTTTAAAGACTCTACCTTTAAAACTTGTAGAAGTTAACAGTCAAAAAACAGACTAAAATCCTATGGAAGTTCAAAATCCTATGAGAGTTCAGCCACTTTAGGCCTTAAATTTTTCCTTGAATTAATGAGAGAAAGCCTTTAGTTTGTGGGAGAAATGACATTTACATGGTTTGCAAAATTATTTTATGCACTTACATAAAAAATTCTTTAAAGTTAATGGGAGAAAGCCAACATGACATGTATACTTTAAAAACTTTGCCTAAGAATTTATGGGAGAAATGGCACATGTACAGAGTTTTCCTTAAAGTGGTTGTGGTTTATGGATATTAAAATGAGGAACTTCTATTTAGATCTATTCCAGAGATTGAATTTAGGGGCATTTACTGGATATGCCACCTTTCATAAAAGATGAGATCCAGAGGCTACCTATCCCTTTACAGATTCTTCCTATAGAACTTGTAGAAGTTAACACTACTTTACGTAGACATAAGGTTGTATAAGAGTGTACTAAGTTCAAAAATATACTCATATTAGTGAATATCTTTCCCAAGAGCCCAAATTTACTCCTTAAGTATATGTGGGGTCTATATAACCATCTACAAAAACAAATGATTTTTTCCAAGCTAAGGATAATGTATGAGCCATGTGTATACACACATTATCCAGAAACCATAGGCCAAAATAAATGGTACTTATGTGGTTTGAAGAAAAAATAGCACCAAAAAGCTTTGAATGAGGGGAATAAGAACTAGAAATAGGAGGACAAGAATAAAATAGCCACTGCACATCCATGCAAGGGTAGTAGAAATAATTCTAACCATTGCAACATTGATGGTTACATTAAGGAGAATTATTGGATGTTTGGTATGTGTTATATTCTTTACGTGAATACCCCCATGCACTATATATTTTTCTAATCATATTGGTGGGAATAAAATGGGCGGAAAGTACCCCCACTTTAGGGTTTCATATAGACGAAAAATTCCCCACACGTAGTTGTTCAGGGGCAGTGCCCAAAAAAACCATTTTTGGGAAACAATGAGCATAGCTTTGAGATAGATAAGTCCAAAATAGAATAGTTGTTGGTGAAAAAATATCAGTGGATCACTATGGATATATCTGCTTCATTAAAAGGGATTTTTCTAGAAGAATGGACTAAGTTAGAAAGAAGGGAAAATATCACAATTATATGTTAATGTACATGTGTTTTACATTGATTATTTTTCATTTTATTGAGAATATATTTGAAACAATTAACTATATAAGGTTAAAACCTATGTTTTGTGTCAATTTACTTTTGGTTTCAATGGGAAAATTTTATGGCTAATGTGTTTTTCTTGAAATGTGATAGACCCCATTAAAATGGGAGATATATCGAAATGATTCCTATGGTGTAATAAAATAGTTTCAAGTAGTTTAAAGATATAGATGCATAAATTCGATGAGAATAGTTTTGAGATATATAAGTCCAAAATCGAATAATTGTTGGTGAGAAAATATCAGTGTATCACTATGGATATATCTGCTTCATTAAAAGGGATTTTTCTAGAAGGATGTCCACTAAGTTGGAAAGAAGGGAAAATATCACAATTATATGTTAATGTGCATTTGTTTTACATTGAATATTTTTCATTTTATTAAGAATCTATTTGAGAAAATTAAGTATATACTTGGTTAAAACCTATTTTTTGTATCAATTCACTTTTGGTTTCAATGGGAAACTTTTATGGCTAATGTGTTTTTCTCGAAATATGATAGAACCCATTAAAATGGGAGATATATCGAAATGATTCCTATGGTGTAATAAAATAGTTGAGTAGTTTAAAGATATAGATGTATAACTTCAATGAGCATAGTTTTCAGATATATAAGTCCAAAATGGAATAGTTGTTGGTGAACAAATATCGGTGGATCAGTATGGATATATATGCTTCATGAAAAGGGATTTTTCTAGAAGGATGGAAAAAGTTGGAAAGAAGGGAAAATATCACAATAATATGTTAATGCATTTGTTTTACATTGAATATTTTTCATTTTATTAAGAATCTATTTGAAACAATTAACTATATAAGGTTAAAACCTATGTTTTGTATCAAATTACTTTTGGTTTCAATGGGAAACTTTTATGGCTAATGTTTTTTTCTCGAAATGTGATAGACCCCATTAAAATGGGAGATATATCGAAATGATTCCTATGGTGTAATAAAATAGTTTCAAGTAGTTTAAAGATATAGATGCATAAATTCAATGAGCATAGTTTTGAGATATAAAAATCCAAAATGGAATAGTTGTTTGTGAACAAATATCAGTGGATCACTATGGATATATCTGCTTCATTAAAAGGGATTTTTCTAGAAGGATGTCCACTAAGTTGGAAAGAAGGGAAAATATCACAATTATATGTTAATGCATGTGTTTTACATTGAATATTTTTTATTTTATCAAGAATCTATTTGAAACAATTAACTATATAAGGTTAAAACCTATGTTTTGTATCAAGTCACTTTTGGTTTCAATGGAAAACTTTTATGGCTAATGTGTTTTTCTCAAAATTTGATAGACCCCATTAAAATGGGAGATATATCGAAATGATTCCTATGATGTAATAAAATAGTTTCAAGTAGTTTAAAGATATAGATGCATAAATTCAATGAGCATAGTTTTGAGATATATAAGTCCAAAATGGAATAGTTGTTGGTGAACAAATATTATTGGATCACTATGGATATATATGCTTCATTAAAAGGTATTTTTATAGAAGGATGTCCATTAAGTTGGAAAGAAGGGAAAATATCACAATTATATGTTAATGTGCATGTGTTCTACATTGAATATTTTTCATTTTATTAAGAATCTATTTGAAACAATTAACTATAGACTTGGTTAAAACCTATGTTTTATATCAAATCACTTTTGATTTCAATGGGAAAATTTTATGGCTAATGTGTTTTTCTCGAAATGTGATAGACCCCATTAAAATGGGAGATATATCGAAATTATTCCTATGGTGTAATAAAATAGCTGAGTAGTTTAAAGATATAGATGCATAAATTCAATGAGCATATATTTCAGATATATAAGTCCAAAATGGAATAGTTGTTGGTGAAACAATATTAGTGGATCACTATGGATATATCTACTTCATTAAAAGGGATTTTTCTAGAAGGATGGAGTAAGTTGGAAAGAAGAGAAATTATCACAATTATATGTTAATGTGCATGTGTTTTACATTGAATATTTTTCATTTTATTAAGAATCTATTTGAAACAATTAACTATATAAGGTTCAAACCTATGTTTTGTATCAAATCACTTTTTGTTTCAATGGGAAACGTTTATGGCTAATGTGTTTTTCTCGAAATGTGATAGACCCCATTAAAATTGGAGATATATAGAAATGATTCCTATGGTGTAATAAAATAGTTTCAAGTAGTTTAAATAAATAGATGCGTAAATTCAATGAGAATAGTTTTGAGATATATAAGTCCAAAATGGAATAGTTGTTGGTGAAAAAATATCAGTGGATCACTATGGATATATCTACTTCATTAAAAGGGATTTTTCTAGAAGGATGGACTAAGTTGGAAAGAAGGAAAAATATCACAATTATATGTTAATGCATGCTTGTTACATTTAATATAAAAGGTTTTTTCTCTCTCTCATTGTTTGAGTCCAAATCTTATAAAAGGTTTCCACTAAATCCATTCCCTATTACTTTTCATGTGAACCACATTCCCAAACCCACCCATATATGTACCTAAGAACCAAGCCAAGTGTAAAAATGGCTTATTTAATATTATACTTTAACACATATGTGATTAATTATCATTAGAATTTATATGGTAGAAATATGTATAAATATTAATCCTTAGTATAGATCTATTTTGACTTTAAGGAATAAAGGGAAGTTTTTTAGAAATTTTATCTTAGGAGGTAGAACTAAACCATCTATAATCCACAAAAGGAACCATGGCCCATGAGCATCACATGCAAACACAAGTTACTCCCATGTTTGAAACACCACCTCACATCATCATAAGGGTTGGAAACTACTAAGAAACCCATACTAAGTTCCCTAGAAGGGATGACTATCATATTTAATGTTTCGGTTTATCTCCGAGGTCAAAAGGAAAATCAAAGTTAGGAAAGGGAAATAGAATAGAAATTAAGGTAAGACCATGACCTTTCACTCAATATTGAATGAAGGTGAGCAACCATAGATATAATGAAGGAAGTTCAAGAAATATTATCATAATAAATATTATCTTTTTTGCAGAGGCTTAAATTCTGATATGATAAGAAATATTCTCTTTTTTGAAGGAAGTTCTAATATGATAAGAAATATTATATTTTTTGCAGATGCTTAAATTCATGAAAAGATCATGAAAAGGTGGAATATTTATTCTGTGCAAAACAGTCAGAGATCATGACAGCCACTCTGTATTTTCTAGGGATGATCAACTCAAGAAATTATGATATGATAAGAAATATTATCTTTTTTGAAGGAAGTTCTGATATCATAAGAAATATTATCTTTTTTTGCAAAGGCTTAAATTCATGAAAAGATCATGAAAAGGTGGAATATTTATTTTGTGCAAGACATTCAGAGATAATGACAACCACTCTGTCTTTCCTAGGGATGATCAACTCATGAAATTCTGATATGATAAGAAATATTATATTTTTTGAAGGAAGTTCTGATATGATAAGAAACATTATCTTTTTTGCAGAGGCTTAAATTCATGAAAAGATCATGAAAAAGTGGAATATTTATTCTGTGCAAAATAGTCAGAGATCATGACAACCACTCTGTCTTTTCTAGGGATGATCAAATCATGAAATTATGATATGATAAGAAACGTTATCTTTTTTGAAGGAAGCTCTGATATGATAAGAAATATTATGTTTTTTGCAGAGGTTTAAATTCATGAAAAGATCATGAAAAGGTGGAATATTTATTCTCTGCAAAACAATCGAAGATCATTATAGCCACTCTGTCTTTTCTAGGGATGTTCAACTCATGAAATTCTGATATGGTAATAAATACTACCTTTTTGAAGGAATTTATGATATGATAAGAAATATTATATTTTTTGCAGAGGCTTAAATTCATGAAAAGGTGGAATATTTATTCTATGCAAAACAATCGGAGATCCTGACAGCCACTCTCTCTTTTCTAGGGATGATCAACTCAAGAAATTCTGATATGATAAGAAATATTATCTTTTTTGAAGGAAGTTCTGATATCATAAGAAATATTATCTTTTTTTGCAGAGGCTTAAATTCATGAAAAGATCATGAAAAGGTGGAATATTTATTCTGTGCAAGACATTCAGAGATAATGACAACCACTCTGTCTTTCCTAGGGATGATCAACTCATGAAATTCTGATATGATAAGAAATATTATATTTTTTGAAGGAAGTTCTGATATGATAAGAAATATTATATTTTTTGCAGAGGCTTAAATTCATGAAAAGATCATGAAAAAGTGGAATATTTATTCTGTGCAAAATTGTCAGAGATCATGACAACCACTCTATCTTTTCTAGGAATGATCAACTCATGAAATTCTAAGATGATAAGAAATATTATATTTTTTGAAGGAATTTATGATATCATAAGAAATATTATCTTTTTTACAGAGGCTTAAATTCATGAAAAGATCATGAAAAGGTGGAATATTTATTTTGTGCAAAATAGTCGGAGATCATGAGAACCACTTTGTCTTTTCTAGGGATGATCCACTCATGAAGATCATGTGACCTTGTTTATGAATCATGAATCATGATCTCTGTCATAATTTTTCAATTCCCTCTTCTCTTATTTTCCATTGATTTCTCAGCCTTTTAGAGTGGGTGCTCTTCTTTCTCGTATAGTTATCTTGAGAACCATATGTAATTCTTGCAAAGGAGTTTCACATGGTTGCCAAACGTATATGAAGATAGTTGTTATTATTGTGATCAGGTCCATACAATTGCTAATGGCTCAAATCCTATGTGATTTTGTTGGTTATTGGCCCACGTTCATGGTTTTTCTTGTGTTTTTTATCACATATATTATTTTTTTTCATTTTTTCTAATATGTTGAAAAATATAATTCCAATCACTTGTTGGGTGTCATAACAGTGAATCCAAATGTCATAGTTAGTTTCAATTTATATGAGAGTTTCACTCTAGTCATTAATAATTATTGTCCCCAATATAATATTATTTAACAACTAATGTTTAACAGAGGATTTCAATGACAGGATTTCAGAGGATTTCATACCTGGAAATTCGTAGAAATTCGCAATGAGGGTGAAGCCGCAATGAGGATGAGGCCGGGAGATCCTTGAAGATGTCGTGGAAGACATAGACCAAATTCCCTGCGAAAAAAAAAAATTTAAATTAAATTTAAACCAAAAAAATAAACAAAACAAAATTACAAAAATAAAAGAGCAACTGCAACTGCAAAATCATCAAAAATAAACAAAAATCACCTCATCGTCGTGGCACAACTGAAAATAAACAAAAATCACCTAGACAAACAAATGCGCAACAGAGCAACAACAACACCTAGACAGACAGACATGCGAGATAGATGTGAATAAGAAACCTATAAAATTTTGCGGGTAGATATATTTATAAAATACAAGTTTGGCCGAACTATTTTAAAAGTTCGGCTGAAATTTTGTTGTCGGTTTTCCCATCTCCAGCCAAAACTTTGTTTTCCCACACCATCAGTATGCTGTCAATGTAAACGAAAAAATGAGTTCAGCCAAACTAATTTCAAAAGTTCAACCGAACTCTTGAATAGTTTGGCCAAAATTTTATAAACGTTCGGCTGAATTATTGAGAAAAAAAGTTTTCCGCCCCCAATTCTCACAATAGTGTAACCCAACTTCACATTTTCACTCTACACAAATATAAAAAATCATGCATGAATACTGCAATGCTATCAATAGATTATGAGATAAAAAATGTAAGGAAGCTATCTACGTATAACAATGAGAGTGAAAATTATCCATCATATAGATGGAGGGAGAGAGAGAGAGATGGAGTAGAGGGAGCCGAGATATAGTGACAGGGTTGGAGAGAGAGAGAGTGACGAGGAGGGGAGAGCAAGAGAGGTTCTCTACAAACCTGTATAGGGGTAGATATGTAGGAATAAATACTTAAATTTTAACATTTATACATAAACATTTAATATTTATATGTAAGCTCAATTAAAAAAATAAAAGGTTAAATGTAATATAGAATTTTGTAATGTAAACATTTAAATCTTGGCTCAATTAATAATAAAAAGTTAAAAATAATAAAAATAATAATATTCAATTCTAATTTTGTTTTGGAGGGAAACTTAGTCCCTCGAACTCAAGTTAGGGATTATGCTATGCCAAAAATTGCATAAATAATTATAAGTTACATTGGTCAATGCTAAATTAATAGAAAGTAAAAAATAATAAAAATAATAATATCCATAATTTTGTTTTATAGGGCAACTTATTCCTCCAACACAAGTTAGAAATTATACTCTCAGAAAAATTGCATATTACATTGGTCAATTCTAAATTAATAATTAATAATGGTTGATATACAAATCATCATATAGGATGTGAAGTAGATACGTAAGTTTCTTCCACAAGTAGAAGAACTTGCTTAAATTTTGGTGGGTAGTAACCACTAGTAAGTTTACACCTTTATAATTTTACTCCTACATAAGTGCTAAAGAAAACATAAATAATGGTGGGAAGTAACTCATGTGAGTAAATTTTTACATTTATTTACTTTAGTTCAAGTTATTTTCAAGTATTTTATTTTTGGATGGTTTTCTCACAAAGCTTAAGATTAAAAAACGACTACACAAATATCAAAAAGTAATGCATGAATATTGCAACTATCTCAACAAATTATTCCACAAAATATGTAAAGTACTTATCCACATGGAATTATATTGTGCAAATTCTACTAATGACCTTCAAGTTATCGTCCAATAAAATGTTTGAAAATTATTGTTTTTAATAATATTGAAAATAAATATTTATTTTTCAAAGTTAAACATTATAATTTTCATTTCTTAATGCCAAGTCATACCTTGGTAGGGAATCATGATGATTCCATAACCATATTTAATTTTAATTATTAATAACACAAAAAAATAATACTTACAATAAAATTATAATATAACAAATTTTTTTACGATAGATATCCACCCCAATTTTACGATTGAAATTGGAATCAACAAGGGCTTCTAATTTATTTTTCCCTTAATTAAATTAGAAGGAAATTGTAATTCAACATCAGATGACAGATTATACGAGTTAAGTGAGCCAAGAAGATGTCAATTCGATTTAGGTGTCAAACTAGAGGCATGTAGAGTTTTGCCTATGTTTTAAGGGGTCTAGTTACAATTTATTTTGAGTTGTAATTAGTTAGCTCATTTATTTCAGTTAAAATCAGTTTAACTAGTTCTAATTGAGATATGAGCTATTGAGAGGTCAAGTGATTTAATTCACATGTAGTGATAAATCAGATACCTAATAATTCACTATAAATAGTGGTTGCACGTTAGTTATACGGAAGGACCAGTCGCTATAAATAGTGGTCGCATGTTAGTTCTACGGAAGGACCAGTTGAGAATGGAGTTAAAGGGAAGAGAAATATCATTTTTATAATTAGAAAATTGTACATGGCATTCATGAGGTCAACAGGATGCCTTACATAAATTTTGCAATCGATTCCTAGAAATTTCCTAATTAATAGGGGCTCAATTCCTTCAAGAATGCGTAACCCATAGCGGGAAATTGGTTAAGTATCAGACCATTCTTGCTGGGATTAGAGTGAGATAGTCAAGGATAGAGAAAATGTTTCTTAGGAAGGGAAATAGAATTGTATTGTTTCATAATCTTCAATTAATGCAATATATAGATATCAGGGTTTATAGCTGAGGCTTTCCCCATATACATCTTTGTTTTGTCTGATTGAAATTATTTCTCTTTCTTTTTCATGTGATTGTGTGCTCGTAATTGGTTTCCACAATTTGTAGGAATAGATTCAATATTTTATTTGAGCATATTAAATGATAAGTTGAATCTATGTGGATTTTCTGCATGGTATTAGAGCAGGAATCACTATAGAAGAGAAGAAATAGAGTTTTTTTTTTAAGAGTTGAATCGAATTTACAAATTTATTCTTCAGGACCAGCAATAGATCAGGATGTCTTTCTCTGGATTAAGACTCGAATATGCCCTTGAGGGTAATTAGAATTAAATAGCATGGAAGGAGAGGATGGAGGAAGTGTTGGATGAAAATAGACTTAAGGAATTTATAGATAGTGATATTTCCCAACCTACAACAATGGGTGCTCAAGTTCTTGATGCATGGAAGAAGAATGTATCAAAGGAGTGAAGGATTTTGTTAGAAGGAATTCGAGATCATATTGTATCAAACATTCATGGAAATGAAGCCACATATGCTATGTGAAAGGCATTAATAGATTTGTTTTAGAATATAAATGGCCATAGGAATCTGGCACTGAAGGAAAAGTTCAGAAAGATCAAAATGAAGAAGGGTGTCACGATACCAAAATACTTGACGAGGCTTAGTAAATGTAGATATGAGCTTGGAAGTGTTGGTATGATAGTTTCCCAAGATTATTTTGTGAGTCTAGCACTTCTAGGCCTTCCCAAGAGTTAGCATTTATAGTAGGACTCAGTGAATGGGAGGGAGAATCTACCAGAGTGGGAGCGATTGTGATCCGGCTTGGTACAAGAAGAGATTTGGCGGAACACTAGATATGGATCCTCATCAAAGACTGATGATGAGGAGAACTGTCCCTTGGCTAGAAGGGTGAAGAAAGGGAAGGGGAATGTGTCCCATTCAAAATCAGATTTCATTCAGGAAGGCATGAAGTGAGACTTGTCAAAGATATAATGTTTTCACAAGCTTTGAGACTATCCTACAAAGTGTCCACATAATAATACCTATAAGAATCCCTAAGGAGGAATGGCAGGTGAAGACATTTATTCAAAGTTTGAGTTGGATTTCACACTCATCGCAAGCATGGTGTCATTGGTGATGGTTTATGTTTGGTACTTAGATAGTGGAACCTCATTCCATATGACCAGAAAAAAATAATTATTCAGTAACTTGAAGGAGAAGGATCTCGATATGCACATCGAGATAGGAGATAATGAGAGGTATAGTGTTACTCACATAGGTATAGTTACCTTTCAGAGGGATCCAAGTACTCATTTCACATTAAAAGATTTCATGTATGTTCCTGGTTTAAATAATAATTTGGTTTATGTTGCTATGTTGGAAGACCATGGCTATGATCTGATATTTAGCAAAGGAAATGCTTTCCTTTGTCACAAATCCACAGGACAGGTGAATAATATTGGGGTTTCATTTAATAACCTCTACAAATTGGATGTAGAAGATTGTACCACCTTGAGCATGAAAGCAGAGAAGGTGGAGAGTTGAGACATCGGTGAGTTATGGCACAAAAGGTTGGGCCATCTACACCATGGTGCTTTGAAGATCACACAATATATTTCTACATAACTTCCAAAAGGTGCACTTGAGATGCGAGATACATGCAAAGGGTGTACATTGGGGAAGTACACCAAATCCACCTTTCACGATAAGGAAAGTCGAGCAAAGTTGATCCTTGAGAGAGTACACTCAAACTTGTGTGGATCGTTCTCAACAACTACCATACAAAAAAAGAGGTATTATGTGATTTTTGTAGATTTTTTTTCATGCAAGTTTTGGATTTTATTCATGCAGAAGAAATATTAGACGTTCTCAAAGTTTTATGAGTTCAAAGCACTTGTCGAGAAATATACTTGGAATAATATGAAGGCTGTGAGGGGCAACAATGGCAGAGAATATGTCTCTAAAGAATTCAAGAGCTTTTGTGCTTAAGAAGGAATTTGAAGGGAATTAATAACACCTCATAACCCACAACATAATGGGGTTGCAGAGAGGAATAATAGAACTATTGTGGGGGAACCATGAGTGATGTTGCATGATCAGGGCCTACAATTACATCTGTGGGTAGAAGCATGCAACACAACAATATTTGTGTAGAAAAAAGTCCTTATTGGATACTTGGGATGAGTAAACTACAAGAATATTTTCCAGTTAAGAGACGAGATATGTCTCATTTTAAATTTTTTTCTTCATTATTTTATTTCCATGTAGCTAAAGATGTCGAGAAGAATCTAGAGCCAACAACTAAGTTGGGGATATTTGTGGGGTACACTCCTACACCTCACAAATATCAGGTGTACTTTCTAGAACACAGGATGATATTGTTCATAAGAGATGTGAAATAAGATGAAGAGAAGGCCATGCGAATTTTCCTTGAGATGGAGATTTAGTTTCATGCAGTTGAGGATCTCTTGGCTCCAAAAGAAGAACCTCTATATATGGAGCAACCACAAGAAGAGGTGCAGATAGTGGAAGCACCCACTCATGTAGATACATCCTGATATGGAAGGAAGTGCACCAGAGAGGTTGACAAGTTGATTCTTTATGATAGAGATAATGTGGGATCACCCACATTAGATCACAGGCAGAGAAGGTCCCAAGAGGAGTACATCGGCTACATGGCTCTTATGAGAGAAGGTGTAGCAATAGAGACATCCTCTTTTGAGGAAGCATTGCAACAAGTAATTTGGGTTTATGCCATGGTTGATGAGTATGACTCCATTATCAGAAACAATGCCTGGGAATTTGTCCCAAGACCATAGGGGAAGTCAGTTATAAGATCTAGGTGGATCTAAAAGGTGAAGAAGGCAACAAATGTGAGTGTGGAGAAACATAAGAACATTTTTTTTCCCAGAGGGTTCTATCAGGTGGAGGGGATTGATTATGATGATACCTTTGCACCAGTTGCAAGGTACTCATCATGAATCAGATCCGTCCTTGCACTTTCAGTGTAGGTGGGATGACATATACATCAGATGGATGTAAAGAAAACCTTCCTCAATGAGGTGATTCGGGAAGAGGTGTACATTGAGAATCTAGAAGGTTTCGAGACCTTCGAGAGAGAGCCACATGTGTGCAGACTCAAGAGAGCATTGTATGGGTTGAATCAAGCACCTCATACTTGGTACACTAGGCTCAACAACTACTTCATCGGGTTGGGTTTCACGAAGAGTGAAGCAGCTGCAAACCTTTACCATATTGTGGTAGAAGGTAAATTTTTTATCATTGTACTTTATGTCAACAATTTGATACTGACGTGTGATGAGAAGCTCATTAAGTCTTGCAAGGAGGATCTTACAAGAGAGTTTGAGATAAAGGATATGGGGCTTTTGCACTATTTCCTGGGATTCAAAAATTGGAAAAGAGATGGGGAGCTATTTGTATCTCACGAAAAGTATGTCAACAAGATTCTCATGAAGTTCCACATGGAGGGAAGAAAACCCATGGAGACTCCTCTAACAGGAAACTGGAGGAAGGAAGATGCTACTAGAGGTGAAGTAGTAGATGCAATTGTCTACGGGAAACTTGTGGGTTCACTAATGTATTTCATGAACACGCGGCCATATATATGATATGTGGTTAACCAACTTAGTAAAGCTTTAGTTAATCCTATCAAGCTCTTTTGGAGGGAAGGAAAGCATGTGTTGAGATACCTCAGAGGCACTACAAAGTTTATGATATGGTACAGACACATAGAGGGAGTGAAGCTTCAAGGCTTCACAGGTGCAGATTGGGTAGGGATTCCATTCAACAGGAATATCACATTCGGGGGCATCTTCAGCATCGGATCAATAGCAGTTTCCTAGTACAATAGGAAACGTAGATTAGTTGCAATCATTTCAGCAAAGGGACAATACATTGCGCCCAGTTAAGCAACATGTGAGGCCATTTGGATGAGGAAGATACTTATTGGTTTTTTTGGTCGACATATGGATCCAACGGTGATTTATTTTCACAACTAGAGTTACATCAAACTCTCGATTAATCCAGTTTTTCATGACAGGTCCAAGAACATTAATATCTAGTATTGTAGTGTCCCACCTTGGCAAGGTTATTTTTGTGACACTTGGAGAGGGTCATTTTGATGCAATGATATAATAGTATGCATGACAAACTGATGTATATTATTGTGTTCTGTAGACGTAATTTGGGTCACCTATTTTCTATAGGTTTATGATGATAATTATGGTTGTGTGTATAAGATTGATTTTGGGTAAGAGCATATTATCGATGTTTTCTCTTTTGGTATCCTAGTTTGGACATGGGTGTATGACATGGATTGTTATTGAGGATTGGGAAACATAGATCTATGGTTGATCATGGTTATGTGGAACATATGGTTAAATATGATATATGGATGATAAATTATTTTGGAAGTCATGATACATGATTTGTATGATTATATATTCTTAATATTGTATTGATAAAGATGTGGCAAGGAACATAGTTATTTGTAAACAAGGATGCTCAAATTATAAATGATTGTAGAAGTCATGATACATGATTTTTATGATTATATATGCTTCATATTGTATTGAGTAGGATGTGAAAGGGGAAGTGTTTATTTTCAAACATGGATGTTAAAATTATAAATGGTTGTGGAAGTCATTTCTCCAGAACCAAAATGATTGTGGAAGTCATACACAATATTTGGTAAAATGTGAATAAGATAATTATGAAATTCATTTGATTCCTTTGATATATGAGATTTTTATTTGTGTAGGTCTTGGAACAAGTCCTTACCAATAAACCATCATATGGGTAAGAGCTCACAATCAATACCTTAAGGTGAAGCATGGAGTTTCAAAACAAAGTAGATGAGAAAGCATCGAAATTAGGGCGTGGAGTCCTAAATCCATGGAAGATAAAGACGTGGAGTCTTGGATATATAATAAAAGGATTAGGGCGCGTAGTCATAAATCCATGAAAAATAAAGACATGGAGTCTTGTATCTATAATAAAATGTTTAGGGCACAGAGTCTTAAATATTTAAAAAGATCAAGGTGTGGAATCTTGGATCTTTAGAATAGATTATGGCGTGGAGTCTTCAATCTACTAAGGCACGAAGATGCATGCAATAGGGGTGTGGAATCCCTATTATCTAGAAGAAAAATTCCACTCATGGGAAGCTCACAGATGAATTTCCTTAATAAAATCTCATTTTGGACAACTCTGGAGTGACTTTCTAAAAATAGAAAGTCATGTCTAGCATCTCAATTATGACTTTCTGAAAATATAAAGTCATGTCTAGCATCTCAAGTATGAATTTCCAAAAATAGTAAGTCACCTTGAATCAATGGGTAATCAAGTATACTTGAAGGAAAATCACTTAAATGATCATTGATCAATCCTAATAGTTCAATCTTGAATTCTTCCTCAATATTATTAATATTATTATTATCTTTTATTAGACTATGTTATTATTATTAAAAGGGAATTATATATCCTCAATCACTTTACACCTCTCTCCCTTTTTATTCTCATGGCTCTATGTAACTCTCTCTCTCTCTTTTAATAATACATTACACTCTATTTTATGCACTCATCAAATAATGACATATTCCCCTTACACTCATTAAAGACACGTCATAAAGGATTCCTCTTACAGTCTCTTTAATGCATATGTTACACTCTCCTTAACTAAGGAATGCACACCTCTCCTTAATGGAATGAGTTACACTCCTCTAAATGGAATACAAGGCATGCATATTAATCCTCATTCACAACAAGAGTTTGTTGCTCCTCCTATATATATGTCTCTTGTATTCTCACTTGGGGGAGGTGCATTTTGATACCAAGGGTTGGAGAGATTTATAAACTAAAAAAAAAAAAATTTGAGAGGTAGAGACTTGGAGGGTAGCCAAATGATAATATAAATTTCTAAGTAGCTTTACCCAATGGAGTTGACTACAAGTGGTATTGAGAGGATGTGAAACTTGACTTCCTCAACTGCCTTGTATATCTCTGTACTGTTATATTTTGGTACTGCTTGTGGGCTCTTACAGCTTGGGGTTTCCAGGGGGAGAAGTTATCCTTGGATATGGTTGGGTAGAAATCCATATGGTTCAAATGAGTTGGTTAAGGGATCAAAGATGGATCATATTCTGAGCGATTGGAGTTGAATATCTCTTAGGGTATAATTTTCATTGTCCTAAAATTTTAGTATAGATTTATCATAAAATAAAAAGTAGAAATTTAAATTTTTGTAAGCATCTAATTTTGGTTTAAGATTATGTTATATGGAATCTTACTCGCTAGTTGAAAATGAAGACTAAGAGTGGTCTATATGTATGGATGTTTAGATCTCAAGACGTTATGGAATTATTATTGGTGTGGTTTATTGTACTATCCTTGGTATTGTATCATTGAGAAAATAATGCAAAATATTGTTGAAGGTAAATGAAATCAATAAATTCCAAAGAAATTTGGTAAGTATTTCATGAGTTATGGTTTTGGTTCAAGTAATTAGATGCATGTTGGTTTCAGGATATTTTGCAAAGTGTTTGAAAAAATCAGTGAATAAGTAATGCTATCAATTTATTTATGCATGAGTAAGTGTTAACCTGAAGCTTACAAGAGAAGTAATAAAATTGATATGTATCCAAAATATACCTGAAGGAATTATAGAATAATCCCTTAAAAGAAAATTCAAAAATGCTGGAAGCTAAAATATGGTTTGGAAGATCAAAGGATTGAGCTAAGTTTGAGGTAAATTTCAGTCATGGCTTATGTTCTATATTCTTATCAATAACTAAATGTTTTTTTATTTAAAATTTTTTAATATTAGTATTATAATTGTGATAGAAATCCTTAATGGTTGTAGCATTCAAGGCTACCATGTGTTTGTCAAATGGTAGAAATGGATGCAATAATTTTGTCAAATCATGTCAAAGGAATTAGCTTGTGGGTCTTAAAATGTTTGAAGAACTCATATGGTGGATTTAGAAATGTGCGAATTCAATGAAAATATCTTAGTAGCATAACTTTGGGTTGTCTTTCCTCATGTAGGGCTATAGATGAAAGTTTGCATTCCATGTGTTTGGAAAAAGTCGTTAATGAAACATTAAGGATCTATTTTTTTTTTTTTTTTAAGAATCAAATTCCTGGGCATTTTGAATGTGATTCAACCAAACATAAAGGGGTATCCATGCCTATAGGCCATATAATTCCCCATTTGTTTTCAAAAAAATACATTTCATAACCCATATTCTAAATCTAGGTGATTTTGCAAATTAGTGCTACCAAATTTGTATGTATGTTTTGAGTCTTTGGTGAAGGATTAAGATGATTTGATTTCTGTTTTAATATGCTAATATTTTAATTTTGAATTTATGAATTTTATGAGTTAAACAATTTGAGTAAGAATCTTATATTCATGTTGCTAAGGGTTGTCAAAATTGTCTTAAGAGATGATGGTCACCAAGTGTTTGAAAAAATGCCTCAATGGTTGTTTATTGTATGCTTGCAAATTTTTTGTGATAATGATTCAATGGCTATAGCTATTTACATTTATGAATTGTATATAAAACAATTTTGAAGTGGAAGTAGGATTTGTAGCCAAGATGTTTCTGGAATTTCACAATGAATATGCGTGGTAATCCCATTGAATTAAAATTCATGTTGATAAAGTCAAATTTGGGTAAGTGAATTGTTGTAGTGTGAGATTAAATATGAAATTATAAATACAGGATACCACTCGTATAGAGGCTAGATTCTTCTTTGAAGAAAAGAATTCATACGCATGTTATTTAAAATAAAATCAAATTATCCACAACAGAAGTAACAATTAACTTGTTGGAAATTGTGGCTCCCAAAGTTTGATATTTATTCATCCCACTAAATACTCTTTCTTTTAAATATGATTTTTGAGCTTGAGAATCAAATGATGGTTTTCATTTCATAGTTAGGTTTCGGGGTTTTAGTGAGACATTGGCTTGGGGCTTGTCTGAGATTTGGAAACAAAAAAATTGCATTTTGAGTTTAGTGTTCAATATTTCTCTATAATATTGATGGTTGGTAAGGTGGGACCTTACTTATGGTATCAGAGCCAAGTTAACACAATAGGGCCTAATGGGACAACATGCTTGCTTGTAGGTTGATGGATGAATGTTGATTTTGCATGCATGTTGAACTATTGTGTATGTTGACTTAGAAGCACATTGGTTGCATAAACTATATTATTATTACATCATTTAGAAACTCATGAAAGAAAAATAATGTCTTATTATATTCCTTTATATTTTTGTTAAGGAAAATTGTTAAAAGTATGATAAATTACCTAAACACATGTTGGGAAAGGATGTGCTTGAGAAGTTGGGGTTAAACCCAAGCATGTGAATGACTTGATTTTCAATGGGTGAGTGATATATGTGGAGTGGATGCATGGTTGCATATATGTTTAATGCATCATTATCAATGTGATATGGGCCTACTAGCCATCCTTTACTAGCTAAAATTGTATCTACGAAGAAAAATATTAGCATATTCTAAACTATAGTATCATGACCTTGGTGTGTATGTTTTGGGAATGTGTAACAAGTATAAGGCCAACATTCAATTAACATGATGATTGAGTTTGTGATGTTAATTCTGAATCTTTTCTTACCTACACTAATGGAAACTTAACAGAATCTACCTTGAAGGATGACACTTTTAACTGCGAATGTAGATTCAAGAGTAATGTATGTGCATTAAATTGATGTGTTAAAATATGATTTGGGAATACATTATTAATGAGTAAGAATTGAGTTCTTATGATTTATTTCACATGATTTTGTGTAGTTTGGGTTGACATTATGCATCAAATAACTTGAAATTACTCAAATAATAGGCTGAGGAATGGCATTCCTAATAAACAAGAGGTTTAAATTCCTAGTGCATGAAGAGTTTTGGAAGCCATTTTAAGGGACAATTGAAGGTTATGTTTTCCTTAATTTATGTATGTAATATTCCTAAATAGGGACTGCTCAACCATGCATGCATAAAAAACACATTTTCAGAAATATATACTATAAATAACGAAATAATCTCTTGGATCCATTAGATCTAAAAATATACAACCTAAATCCAAGAATAGATCAGAAACAAATCAAACCAGGTGAGGTAAATAGACCTCCCACACCTAGGATAGCAAAAAAAAGGCTAAAACCTTAAACACCGCAACACAGAAATTACTACATAAAAGAGACTGCGCAGTATAATGAGGGTTTGTATACATGAATAGCAGAGAGAAATTGATTTGATATTATGTTAAACAATATGGCTCAGGGAATGAGATCTATTCTCCTTTATACAAAAGCTAGATAACCCAAGAAGGGTTTCTAGGAATACACCCTGAATACAAATGGTGATCTTCAGAAAGAAGACTGAATACTCACTGAAAACTGAAGCACAAGAGTATAGAAGCTATAATAATATCTATCTGATGTATATCTGATCAAAGTTCTTCCCCCATGGAAGGATCCACCTTCCAATCATAGGAAAACTCCCAAAAAGAGCCACAAAAGACACTGCTGAAACTGCCTTGCAGAAATAACATAATTCCCAGACAGGAATAGCATTGTAGGTCATAGAAATATGTTGGCCTGCTGTCAAGGTATTAAATAATCTCAGGAACCCTACAAAGTAAGCTCCCACAAGAAGGAATACTCCCTCCTATGCAAAACCAACTCAGAAATTGGGTTTCTCAACCCTCCACTACAACACCTTGCAACTCAACACAACTTCCTGCAGAAAATTCCCTGAAACTGAAGACTGAAGCTGGGCACCAATGCCGGATGTGTGGAATGATATATCAGTGTTGCACTGAAAATTGTCACCTTGAAATTTCATTGTCTGTATGAGCTCATTATCACTCATACTTTCCTCCTTTGCAAGTCTAAAAACATCAATTCCTCATGTCAAGCCTTAAAAATAAGAGAAAAGCTCTCAAAAGTCTCTAAAACTCTAGTATCGCACTTTCTCTTTGTCTTACCTGCGGTCCCGCACCTAATGGTCATGTCTCCTGCATACCTGACTGCACTTTCTCTGTGTTAAGGGTGTGGACCCCTATAAAATATTAAAAAGGCACAAGTAAACTCAAAAAGCTCACTTTCAGTCATTTCTAGAAGCTTTTGGAAGAAATCTTGCAGTGGCAAGACCACTATTTTTAGATTCATGTATCCCATGCCTTAAGGAGCTAACCCCTTGATGTGAGGAGCTTATCCCTTTGAAGGAGGATTCTATCCCTTCATAGGTGGAACTGTAACCTCCTCTTTTACACTATAAAAAGAGGCATAGGGCAGCTTCAAAGGGTTACAACTAGACAATGGAGGAGTTGAAGCTTTAATGTTATTTGAGGTAAAGTGTTGTTGGAACTTAGACTCCTTTAGCTGAGATTTTATGAGGAAAGATTACATACCTATATGTATCTCGGTTGGAAGAGTGTAAGGCTTGTTAGAGTAAAGGAAATTCTTGCTTCGGACCCCAGGAAGACCTGTTCAACATCAAGGCTGAAAAGGTTGTAAGGTTATTCAACTATTTCAAAGTTAATACAAATAACTTTGTTTTTCTCAATAAGCTATCATTTGATTGTTTATTTTATGGATTCCTTGATCACCATAATAGATATGATTTATGAATATATGCTATGCAGGTGCTATTTGATGTTTGTTTGTTTGTGATTGCGGATCTTCGAAGATAACTCTTTTAGGCGACTGAAGGACAACTACTACAAACAAGCATTGGATCAAGGTAGGATTGTAACACCTTTGTAGCATTTACTTATAAATCGTGATATATCTAGAGAAATATAGATTTAATTGTCTGTTTGTTTCTAGACTATCTTCTGATACTAGGGAGACCAGTCTTGTTCGCAAGATCGATTTATCTGGCCAAAAACCAGGTCTCTCCCAAGAGCTACTCAAAGGGAAGATATGGAATTCCTAAACAAGAATACCTTAGTGCTAAACAACACCAGCAATATTAGCTAAACAGCTGAAGAGAGAAAAGTCTAAGAAGACACATCAAAATATCATTCATAAGCTAACCCCAAATGGATTCCATCCTCTTCCTTATAAACTAAGTGATACTTCTCACCTTGGGTCCCACTCATTAGGGTTTCCACCATCACACAATCAATCTCCCTCCAAAACTGCGTTGTACCTTCATTAGAGCCACTCCTCTAAAATTGCGTTGTTTGATTTGATCAAGGTTGACCTCTTCAAATTGCTTCAGCCATTTTCACACCTAAGGGTGTTCAATCTAGCTCACATATAGTTGTCTAGGTTTAACCTCATTCATATTGAGCTATTTTTATTTTTGATCCACTCCTCCTACATTTATGCTATTGACTTGGTCAAATTTGACTTTGTCCACATGCAAGTGTCCCTTTTCACACATGAGAGTGATATATCCAGTTCTGTTTATGATCCCTTTTCACATCAAGAGGGATTTTATTTATATTTCTGAAATGTATGGGCCTCCTTACCCATTTATTCATATCCTAAGTGTAAGAAACAAAAATCAATATTCCAATTAGTTGCTTGCTAATTTTGGAATATTACAGTCCTCCCCTCCCAAATGTTGCTTGTCCTCAAGAAACTATAAGGATAGAACTAAAGACCCTCTTCTTCTCCCCCTGTAGCATCCTCATATGATGAAATCCTCCAAGGATCAGTATGATATCTCAACAATACATCTCCAAGTTGTTCCTCCCAAGTATGCAAGCTGGCTTTTGGTGAGCATCCAAAATAGCTATCATATAAAAGTAAAATATCCATGGAGGAAATAATGGGTTGTTTAAAGGCCTTCTTGAGGCATGAGGTATGATATAAATTCGGATCTACCATCCCCACATGAATATCCCATCCCCAAACAATCATCCATGCAAAATGAGTTACCTCCCAACATGGAAACTCTTGAAAATCCTTCTCCACCTTTGGCTCTTGCAAAGTAAGTGGGCTGAAAATTTGAACATGGTAGACAAAATAGCCTACCCCACACTGCCCTCCTCTCCACTTATGGTAAGTGTAGAGTATTTGATGATCTTTGGCTACAATAGTGTTTCCCTGAAGTGGAAAGAATAAGACTAAATCTCCAAAGATCTCCTCTCCAACGTTATGAATCATGTTGGCCCAAACTATCCCATATATGATGAGTTGGAAATCACCATCATATGGCATCCCATCACTCCCATGGCCCACCTCATAAAGAATCAAGTGTGTTACTATGGTGGCCATATCTCCTCCCATGCTCCCCTTGGAACATGTAATGCAAAAAGGGTGGGAAGTCTCCTTCCCCAAGGACACACCCCAACAATGTGTCTCTCTTCCAATCATGTTCCCCATAATGAAAAGGACAATATCAAAAAATGAAATCATGATTGGCTTCATGATATCTACCATATGTATCAAAGGAGAAGGACAATGGTCCCTCAAATGCAACCAGCACAGTCTTCCACACTGTTGCTTCAGAAAATAGCATGGCAAGTTGTCTCTTGACAAATGGCTAGTTGTACATATCATCACATCTACTAGTGTGTAGTAAATGGCTTGGTGAATCATGTGAGCATACATAGAAGAATAATGAAACACTTTCCCAAATTCATACAAAATATGGCTATCTCCACCATAATAGTTGGCCAAAATTTGCCCATGGAGCTCAATAAAAAGCTTGCCATTTTGAAGAACAATGCACTGAATAGAAATAGTAAGAGAATGCAAGCACTATGTTAGATAATCAATAGATGCAAAAATAATATTCTTACCATGTGTTGAAATTAAGATGATTCATATGTACATGAATAATCCCTCCATAGTGGTATGACATACTCCCATGAAGAGGAATGAACCATGTGCTTCCTGAAGATCCTTCTTCTTATGCTTGGAATTCCAAGTCAAGAAGAACATATCATAGTAATAGATGTCTCCATCCACTACTACATCATCCCCACCTCCTCCTTTTCCACCATGTGCATCAAATGTGAAGTGATCCTGGGGACACTCCATCAATAATTTCAAGATCCAAAATGAAAATGTTGTTAGCCTATGCAAATAGGCTCCTCCCAACTCATAACTCCATTCTTTGACATGCTCCTTGTCAAATACTCCTCCCATAATGTTGCTACATACAATAAGTTCCTCCCAAGGTGGAAGTACCTCTTGATCATCTAAGGCTATGAAGTAGATCCTTTACACCATGATAGTGCCATCTCCCACTCCTGCAACATCATGCAAAGTATGAGAGCAAATCTACCCATGCTCTCTCAAGAAAAACCCAAGCAAAAAAGGATTTTGCTACCTCCTCATACCTCCATCTTACAAATAATTTAGTGAAGAAAAAATGACTGATATGAAGAATGTCATATCAACACAATGCATCCATACTCAATGCTAACCTGTGATGCAAGTATCCTTCCAAACTTCCTCCACCCACATACCCTCAAAAATAGGATATGTCACATGATGGTGAAACCCTTTCAAGAGTAGCCAACGTAGCCAAGCCTCTCGCTGCCCGATGTCATATATTTGCAAGTAGCTTACCAGCTTCTTGCTCTTCATCCACACCCATTCATCCAAATGTCGGTGCATCCCATCATGCTCAACCTTGGTACCCTTCCAATGAAGACTACCATTCTCCCAAATCAGATTTGTCTTCTTGCATTTCATGGGATGTTGAAATGCAACTCCTTGGAGACCTCCTAGAAAAGATATCACATAAATGACCACCTTGAATCCATAATGATCCAAGTGAGTTGATGGCAAAAACCTCCTCACTGCTACTTCTTGACAACGCTATAAAACTCCTCCATGGTGTACTTGTTGTGTCATGCTCCAACTCAAGGATGAATATATTGTTTTGTATCAGTTTATTTGGAACAACGTTCATCCTATCCTCCAAGAATTCACACCCCACCCTCAAGTGTTGTGTGCTACTCAACAAAGGCACATGTGGATGATGGTTCATCTGTTCCTTGATCAACTCAAGGTTGCACAACGCAGTGCAATTATGTTGTTCCAAATGAGCACTATGCAATGGTATAAAACCATCCATATGATTTGCTGAAACAATAGGAGAGGGAAGCTTAGGCATACCTTGGTGAAATATAGAAGTATCTTGTATGGCTGTAAGGGATTCTTCTTCCAATGTGTTGGCTTCTCCAACTGAAGATGTTGAGGGATGCTCCTCCATAGTTGTGATAACGCTGGTACAAGTCTCCTCCAATGGTGGTGAGGGCTTCTCCTCCTCTGATTTCTCTTCGCCAAATTTTCCAATTAACCCTTGAGTAAACTCAGAAAAATTAGCTACTCTTGCATGGCTCAAATGGTTGAACCACCAATTATTGGCTTCACCCTCAAGGTGCAGTGCTGCAATCTCTACAGCCTCTCTTTCTGCCACTGGATGTAATAGGAAGAATGCATTTAGTTTCCTTGCCCAAACCCTTGCTGTAGATGACCCATCAAAAGTATACAATAGAAACCTATTGCCCTTGATCCTCCCTTGGCTACAAGGTCTTCTTTCTTCCTCCAATTGAATGAACTGAGGGAAACCTAGAGTCTTCTTGAAGGCTCTGGGTTGAGATTTGTACTCAACAAGGTACTCACTTAGAATCTTGTGTTCCATGTGTCCTCCATCTTCCTGCAATTTATCCTTATTTTCAAAAGGAAAGGGTATGGTCCAATTCTTTGGAGCTCTTTGCAACACTAGTTTCATTTTCTGATCATAGGAAGTGCATCGGTCTTCCTCTTCTTGAAACTCTGTAGAAGTTTCACTGCTCCTCTTCTCTTCTTCTTGTTTAACCTCCTTGGAGAGGTTCTTCTTGGATCTGAAAAGTGATGAGAGCAAGCTCATCCTTTCCATCATTCTAACATTTCTATTTTTCATATAGAATTTTTTCTTGAAGTCCATAGGCTGAGCCAAATATCATGCTCTGATACCACTGTAATATTCCCAAATAGGGACTACTCAACCATGCATGCATAAAAAATGCATTTTTCATAAATATATTCTATAAATAAAGAAATAAACTCTCGTATCCATTATATCTGACAATGTACAACCTAAATCCAATAATAGATCAGAAACAAATCAAACTAGGTGAGGTAAATAGACCTCCCACACCTAGGATAGCTAAAAAAAGGCTAGAACCCCAAACATTGCAACATAGAAATTACTGCATAAAAGAGACTGCGCAGTATAATGAGGGTTTGTAAACATGAATAGCAGAGACAAATAGATATGATATTATATTAAAAAATATGGCTCATGGATTGAGATCTAGTCTCCTTTATAAAAAAGCTAGATAACCCAGGAAGGGTTTCTAGGCATACACCCTGAATACAAATGGTGATCTTCAACAATAAGACTGAATAATCACTGAAAAATAAATCATATGAGTATAGAAGGTTGTAAGAATATATATCTGATGTATATCTGATCAAATTTCTTCCCCCATGGAAGGATCCACCCTCCAATCACAGGAAAAACCCCAAAAAGAGCCACAAAAGACACTACTGAAACTGCCTTGTAGAAATAATGCAATTACCAGACTAGAATAATGCTATAGGTGATAGAAATATGTTGGCTTGCTTCCAAAGGTCTGAAATAATCTCAGGAATCCTCCAAAGTTATCTCCCACAAGAAGGAAGCCTCCCTCCTATGCAAAACCAACTCAGAAAGTGGGTTTCTCAACCCTCCACTACAACACCCTACAACTCAACACAACCTCCTGCAGAAACTGCGTTGAAACTGAAGACTAAAGCTGGGCACCAATGCGGGATGTGGGGAATGATAGATCAGGTGTCTCCCAAGATCTACTCAAAGGGAAGATATGGAATTCCTAAACATGAATACCTTAGTGCCAAACAACACCAGCAATCTTAGCTAAATAGCTGAAGAGAGCAAAGTCTAAGTAGACACATCAAAATATCATTCATAAGCTAACCCCAAATGGCTGCAATCCTCTTCCTTATAAAATAAGTGAGCCTTATCACCTTGGGTCCCACTCATTAGGGTTTCCACAATGACACAATAAATCTCCCTCCAAAACTTTGTTGTACCTTCATTAGAGCCACTCCTCTAAAACTGCGTTGTTTGATTTGGTCAAGGTTGACCATTTCAACCTGCTTCAGCCCTTTTCACACCTAATGGTGTTCAATCTAGCTCACATATAGTTGTATAGGATGAACCTCATTCATGTTCAACTATTTTTGTTGTTGATCCACTCCTCCTACATTTATAATGTTGACTTGGTCAAATTTTACTTTGTCCACATGAAAATGTCCTTTTTCACACATGAGAGTGCTAGATCCAGTTATTTTTATGATCTCTTTTCACATCAAGAGGGATTTTAATTCTATTTCTGAAATGTATGGGCCTCCTTACCCATTTATTCATCTCCTAAGTGTAAGAAACAAAAATCAATATTCCACTTAGCTGCTTGCTAATTTTGGAATATTACAATGTATGGGTGTGGAATCCATACTAGCATATATCTATGAGCTAATGTATGGCTGTGAAATCCATACTAGCATACATATAGGAGAAAATGTACGGGTGTGGAATCCATACTAATGTAGATCTATGATCTAAGTAATGAAGTAAGGTATGGGTGTGGAATCAATAATAACTATATCTACAAGGTAAGTAATTCTTCAAGTTAGAATGAACAAAAATATTTTGATGGAATCTCATAGACATGATTAAGGAGGATTTATTGTGTATAATTAACATTAAATGGATAGAGATTCATAACATGAATTTTCTTGAGATTTAAATCCATTATTTTACTTTTATTACAAATGAATATACGAATATTGTTCTATTGAACACCATTAGGTGGTTTAGAATGTTTGGAATAATTGATTTTGATATATGGATTCAAGTGTGAACTAACTATCTATCCTCTAGTATTGAAATTATTTTGTATGTGATGGATTTAGGTAGAATTAAGATTATTTTCAAATTCTTGAAATGTAGAAACTGATTATTGTGATAAGTTGATGAAATATTTTTTCTATTGGCTTAAGAAAAGTTAGGTCTAGGAAAACCATAACAATCCCTTTAATTATTTTGTCAATTGAATATTGGTTTAATTATATTTAACCAAATTAATTAGAGAAATTATGAGAATTGAACTCATAAACTACTCTAAACTATTGTGACTTAGGAGATCAAGACAAAAATTCATATTGTTTATGAACTTGATGAATTGCTTTCTTGGAATTTGATTAACTTGTAAATTGTTAAGAGAATGACATGTTTAGAAGATAAACATTTTTTGTGGTGAGAGAATTGTTTTAATTGAACTTAAATAAATAGGCATGTGATTAATGAAAAGCGTAATTGAGTTCTCATTTTATAAGAATATGTGTTTGTGATCTTTTTTAGGGAGAAATTGAAGGAGAGTGAGATCACATTTTGATTAATTGGAATTCTTGAATGATTTAGAATCCTAAGATGATTGTATTATATGTGTAATGGAAGAGATTGATGGTTTTAGGAAGTATGTGCTTGGATGTATAGTTGTATGAGTAGCTAGTAATCTTTCAAAAGGTTATAATCTTTTAGGAGGTTAAAAAACTATCTTTAGCCTAGGAATGACTTTATGATAGTCTAAATGTTATTTAAAATCAACAAGATTCTTCATAATTTAATAAATGTATGGTTTTCATTGTAATATTCCAAAAATTTAGCCTCCAGGCTAAATGGAATATTATACTTGTTTTATCACTAGGTCAGTAAATAAATGGGTGGGGAGGCCAATAAGTCTCTTTAGAAGCAATAAAAACACTTCAAGTGTGAAAGGAGACCTTTGTAGCAGCTAAATAAAGCTCCTCCAAGTGTGAACAGGGTTTGGATCATGTTGATTCAGTCAACTTTGACCAAGTCAACAACGCTAACAAGGAGGAGTGGGGATTAATTAGAGAGTAACGCAGTTTTGTAGGGAGATGGATCTCATGGAGGAAATGACCTAATTGAGTGGGGCCAAGGGCAAGCGAGCTCACATTCTATTTAAGAAAGAGGATGGCATCCATTTGAGCTCATGTTTTATTTTATAATTTTGATATTGGTCTGCTTAGACTATTTCTTCCTCTTGTTGTTTAGCAGGGTAGTTGTGTTGTTTAGCACTGGGTGTTCCCGAGCGAGAATCCCACCTCTTTCCTTGAGGGGCTTCTTGGAAGACTATTGCATTCATTTCCACATTCAAGCTTTCAGGCCAAGCTACAACTTCTTCATCAATGCAGTTTCTAGAGGTTATTATGTTGTGTTGTAGGGTGCAGCAGTGGAGGGGTTAGAACCCCACTTTATGAGCTATTTTCTCATAGGAGGGAGGTTTCCTTCTCTTGGGAGATCTATTTGGAGAGTTCTTGGGCATATTTCAGATCCTTGGCATCAGGACATACATTTCCCATCATTCCCAGCACTGTCCCAGCTAGGGAATGCATTATTTTTTAAGGTAGCTTCAACAGAAGTTCTAGTGGTTCCTTTGCAGAGTTTCCTTGTGATTGAGGGGTTCATCCTTTCATGGGAGGATACCTATGAGGGTTTCTACTTCAGATCTATCATAATTCACCCTTCTACACTCTTTTTCTTTAGTTTTCATTGTATCTTTAGCCATTGGGATTTAGATCCCATCTTGTATAGAGTGTATTTCTGAAAACCCCTTTCCGGGTTCCTTGTAGGAGTTCGTATTGAGCATAGATCTGTATTGAGCACATATTTTGTACATAATTTTTCTTTAGCAGTTTGTTTTTAATTGCACTATAGCAGTCTTCAACATTCTTGTATTGTGACAGTATTTCATTTGTAGAGTGATTTCTTATGGGAGGCTTGTTCCTTCATTGTATATGGCCAATGCCTCATTGTTATGTATGGATTTGCTGATATAATAAATGGATTAATGTCTCCATTTTGGTCTCCCATGTTTATGAGTTTATTTACACTGCTACTTCAATTTTGGTCTCCCATGTTTATGAGTTTATTTACACTGCTACTTCAATCTTATGTTCATGTTTATGAGTTTATTTACACTGCTACTTCAATTTTATGTTCATGTATTTATACTTCCCTTGAGGAATGAATCCTCCATACATTGGAGTAGATGGAGGCCAGTCATGCTTGCATTAGCCAAGATCAAGAGGTTATTCTTGGATGGTAGCTTCTCATGGGAGGCCAACTTCCAATAGTCACTGCCTCTATTTGAGTATGAGCAGCTGCATGATAGGCATGGTAGAAATTTGGAGGATGACTTTGGCATGAGGGATGTCAAAGGCATGGACAACAACATGTGAGGAGCTTCACATTACAGATCATCAGCGTTGTCTCTTAGGAGGATTGATCCATATTGGAGGTCTCAACTTTTGGTAGAGTACTCCAAGGATATTGGTGCCTGCATGATTCTTGATGACCCAGGGAGAGATGATAGATATATGGTGGATGATGTGGTCATCTATTCTTATGGCAGATTCTTCTTGAATAGATCTTCTGAGTTCAAGGAGTAGCTCCTACATGCAGCACAAGAGGACTTCTTTTCCATGCACTTTAATTCATATATTTCTTTGGCAGAGGATTTCATTTGGGAGGGCATCCAACATGATATATTCTAGCATGTGGAGAGATGCATAGCCCGAATGGTGATAGAGAGGATGTCACAGCCACTTCCCTACTTTTTGGAGGTGAGGGAGAATTTCCAGTTGGGCCATTTCGGCTCAAGGTCCCAAGTACATGGTGGAGAAGGTATAATTTCACATTATGTTTTGTACTTCTTTACTTTATATGAGCAACATGTTGTACCAAGGAGTATTATCCCTTCTTGCATATTATATGATGATGTACTTGAAGCCACTTGTAGCATTGAGATTGGCTATCTTATTGGTGGTTTGTGGGGGAAGCCACATGATTTTTGGTGTGCACCATTGACACCACTTTGTACGTTCATGTTTCTATCTTATAGAATGATTGTGGCAGAAAAAAATTTGCTAGGAGAGCACTTGCTATTAATTGTTTTGATACAACAAAGAGAGAAACTACGCTGGTTCCATGTGTGGAACTATGATCCACTCTTCGGTTGCCATATGGCAGCTTGGTTTCATTGGTTTTTGCTTCCAAATTTTGTTGATATTATTCTGTCCATGGGAAGTTTTGTTTGGAGAGTGCTAGATGATTTGGAGATGCCCATTGGGAGTATGATTCTCCCTACTTTACATGATGCATGTTTCATGGGAAGCAATGGACAGCCCATGATTGCTGAACTACATCTCTTTTCTCCATGTGGGAAAAACCATCTGGAGAGTTTGAGTTTTTGGAGGAGGCACCTCATTGATTATTTGTTTGGTGGGGTAGCTTGGGCCACTCTTGGAGGTCATGAAATTTCAGCCCAACATTAGTAAAAACCCCATACTTACCGTAAATGGAGAGAGAAACCACTTGGCTAGGAGGATCCCATCTCTCCATGCAGCCCCAACACATTGATGAATAGGGGGTTGAGGATTTTTTTGATGAGCTACCTAGAATGGCTCATTTCATTTGGATGATAACATGGGTGTAGGACTCACTCATTGAGAATAATATTTCCCATGTTTTTTATCACTCCTACCTTGAGGAGGCCATTGGACATCAAGGAGGTTTCCACTTACACCTTCCACCTTTCTATGATGTGAGCCATGTGGTTTTCCATACTTGGGAAGAAACATTGGAGGGCAGATTTTTTGTAGATGATATTGAGCAGTGGTGGGGACTATTGATGAGGAGGCCACAAGAAGAGGAGGGGAGGAATTTTTCTCCACTTTTACAGTTGCTTGAGGACAAGCAAAATTTTGGAGGGGAGGAATTTTTCTCCACCTTTATAGTTGCCTGAGGACAAGCAAAATTTTAGAGGGGAGCACTGTAATATTTCAAAAATTTAGCCTCCAAGCTAAATGGAATATTATAGTTGTTTTATCACTAGGTCGGTAAATAAATGGGTGGGGAGGCCCATAAGTCTCTTGAGCGGCAATAAAAACACTTCAAGTTTGAAAGGAGACCTTTGTAGTAGCTAAATAAATCTCCTCCAAGTGTGAACAGGGTTTGGATCATGTTGATTCAATCAACTTTGACCAAGTCAACAGTGCTGATAAGAAGGAGTGGAGATTAATTAGAGAATAACACAGTTTTGGAGGGAGATGGATCTCATGGAGGAAATGACCTAATTGAGTGGGGCCAAGGGCAAGAAAGCTCACATTCTATTTAAGAAAGAGGATGGCAGCCATTTGAGCTCATTTTTTAGTTTATAATTTTGATATTGGTCTGTTTCGACTATTGCTTTCTCTTGTTGTTTAGCAGGGTAGCTGTGATGTTTAGCACCGGGTGTTCCCGAGCGGGAATCCTACCTCTTTCCTTGAGGGGCCTCTTGGAAGAGTATTGAATTCATTTCCACATTCAGGCTTTCATGCCAAGCTACAGCTTCTTCATCAACGTAGTTTTTGGAGGTTATTGTGCTGTGTTGCAGCGTGCAACAGTGGAGGGGTTAAAACCCAACGTTTTGAGCTATTTTCTCATAGGAGGGACATTTCCTTCTCTTGGGAGATCTATTTGGAGAGTTCTTGGGCATATTTCAGATCCTTGGCATTAGGCCATAAATTTTTCATCATTCCCAGTGCTATCCCAGCTAGGGAATGTGTTATTTTTTAAGGCAACTTCAACATAAATTCTGGTGGTTCCTTTGTAGAGTTTCCTTGTGATTGAGGGGTTCATCCTTTCATTGGAGGAGAACTTTGAGGGGGTCTACTTCATATCTATAATACTTCAGCCTTCTACACTCTTGTTATTTATTTTATAGTGTATCTTCAGCCATTGGGCTTTAGATCCCTTCTTGTATTAAGTGTATTTCTGAAAACCCCTTTTCAGGTTCCTTGTAGGAGTTTGTATTGAGCATAGATCTGTATTGAGCACATATTTTGAGGCTTATAACAGCCCTAAATATTTTGTACATAATTTTTCTGTAGTAGTGTGTTTTTAACTATGCGATAGCAGTCTCCGGCATTCTTGTATTGTGACAGCAATTCATTTGTAGAGTGATTTCTTATGGGAGGCTTGTTCCTTCATTGTATATGACCAATGCCTCATTGTTATGTATGGATTTATTGATATAATAAATGGATTAATGTATCCATTTTGTTCTCCCATGTTTGTGAGTTGATTTACACTACTACTTCAATTTTATGTTCATGTATTGCTGGGTCTCCAATCCTAGGATATTATAAGATATTCCCAATATTGTTGATTTTCCCTATTTTGGGATATTACATTCATTGCTTGTTTTGTTTTTGTTTATGTATTCATAGTAACAAATAAAACATGAGAAAAAAATGAATTTATTAATTATTGAATAGAAATCACGAGTGATTTTATAGTGGGAAAATTGGTTGTCTTACAGTTATCAACATAGATTCAATAATATAGATATTGTGTTTGTATAATTATGAAATTTGTTCTTGATTACAAGTCACTTTCTAAAAGATATATTTAATTGTTTTGGAATGAGTATATTCTAACTGAGTCATTCATAATTGATTCTCAAGTAAGAGAAGTGAATAATAATGAATGTTATGGGAACTAAAAGGAATGGTCTATAATACAAAATTGTTTCAATGAGGACTGTATGGAAACTTAGCTTGTTTGTTTAAAAAATAATGGTGGATTGAACATCAACTTGTGAATTTTCCTATATAGTAGACATTTAGTAAAACTATAGCTAAACCCTAAAGATTTTTATTCCAGGGATGTCTTACGAAATGAAAATTGGGGGGAATTCAATTGAGAATACATAAAAAAAGTGGGATGTAAGAGTGGGTTATATATATAACATGTTTTGATGCTTAGTTGCACTGGAAATTGTGTGTGGATGATTTGATTCTTCTTGTATGAAAACTTGATTGTGAGATGGGATGAAACATCATTGTTATTTACACAACTAATGTGGGAGTTGTTATTGAGTTGGAAATATCATTTTTCTAAGAGAATGAAACAGGAAAGACTATTGAATTCTTAATGCATTAGATAGGGAAAATAAAATCACGTGTAATGTGAGATCATTGTAATTTATATTACTATATGTTTTATATGTTATATCATTGATTATATTATTGTTTTCATATAGTATGTATGGTGTTGTATGTCAAAATCTATCTAGTATGGCATGGCTATACATGGTACTTGATTAATAATGGAAGTTTTGTCCTCATGGAAAACCTCAATGGATTTTGGAAATATATATATATATATATATATATATATATATATATATATATATATATATATATATATATATATATATATATATATATATATGGGCCAAGTTTAATATAAGAGTGGGAGTATGTAGTGTCCCACCTTGGAAAGGTTAGTTTTGTGACACTTGGAGAGGGTCATTTTCGTGCAATGATATAGTAATATGCATGTAAAACTATGTATATGCTTGTGTGCTATAGACCTTGTTTGGGTCACCTATTTTCTATATGTTTATGATAATATCTATGGTTGTGTGTCTAAGATTGATTTTGGTTAAGAGTATATTATCGATGTTTTCTCTTTTGGTATCCTAGTTTGGACATAGGTGTATGAAATGGATGGTGATCCATGATTGAGACACATAGATCCATGGATGATCATGGTTTCATCTTGGATATATAATAAAATATAAAAATTTGGATTCTTGGATATATAATAAAAGGATTGGGGCTCAGAGTCCTAAATCCATGAAAAATAAAGACATGGAGTCTTGGATTTATAACAAAATATTTATGGAACGGAGTCCTGAATATTTAAGCAAGTAAAAGTGTGGAATATTGGATATTTAGAATAGATGAGGGTGTGGAGTCCTCAATCTACTAAGGCACAGAGATGCATGCAATAGGGAAGTGGAATCCCGACTCTTAGGAAGAACAATACCACTCATGGGAACCTCACAGATGAATTTTATTAACAAAATCTCATTCCTGACAATTTTGGAGTGACTTTCTCAAAATAGAAATTCATATTTAGCATCACAAGTATAATTTTCCAAAAATATTAAATCACCACGAATCAATGGGTAATCAAGTATACTTGAAGGACAATCACTTAACTTATCAATGATCAATCCTAATAGTTCAACCTAGAATTCATCCTCAATATTATTAGTAATATTAATATTAATATTACCTTTTATGAGACTATGATAATATTATTAAGAGGGAAATATATCTCCTCAATCACTTGTCAGCTCTCTCCTTGATGATTCTCATGGCTCTTTGTAACTCTCTCTCTCTTTTAATAATACATTACACTCTTTTTATGAACTCATCAAATAATGGCATATTCATCTTACACTCATTAAAGACATGTCATAAAAGATTCCTCTTACACTCTCCTTAACTAAGGCATGCATACCTGTCCTTAATGGCATGATTTACACTCCTATAAATGGAATACAAGGAATGCATATTAATCCTCCTTTACGAAAATAATTTGTTGCTCCTTCTATATATGTGTCTCATGTATTCTTACTTGGGGGAGGTGCATTTTTATACCAAGAGCTGGAGAGATTTATAAATTAAAAATGAAAAAATTATGAGAGGGAGAGACTTGGAGGGTAACCAAATGATAATATAAATTTCTAAGTATCTTGGCCCAATGGAGTTGACCATGAGTGGTATTGAGAGGAATTGAAACTTGTCTTCCTCAACTGGATTCTATATCTCTCTACTATTATATTCTGGTACTCCTTCTGAGCTCTTACGACTCAGGGGTTCCAAGGGGAGAAGTTATCCCTGGATATGGTTTGGTGGAAAACCGGATGGTTCAAATGAGTTGGCTAAGGGATCAAAGATGGATCATATTCTCAGCGATTGGATCATATTCTGTTCAAGTATAATTTTCATTGTCATAAAATTGTAGTATAGCTTTAGCATAAAATAAAAAGTATAAATTTAAATTTTTGTAAGTATCTATTTTTGGTTTAAGCTTCTGTTATCTGGAATTTTATTGGCTAGTTGAAAATTAAGACTAAGATTTGTATACATGTATGGATGTTTAGGTATCAAGATGTTATGGAATTTTTATTGGTGTGGTTTATTGTACTAACCTTGGTATTTTCGTATTTGAGAAAGGAAATCCAAATATTTTTTAAGGTAATTGCAATAATTAAATTCCAAAGGACTTCGGTAAGTATTTCATGATTTATGGTTTTGTTTCAAGTAATTAGATGCATGCTTTAGAAAGAGTTCAGGATATTTTGCAAAGTGTTTGAAAATATCTGTGAATGAGTAATGCTATCAATTTATTTAGGCATGAATAAGAGCCGAATTGCAGCTTACAAGAGAAGTAAGAAAATGAATATGTACCCGAAATATACCTGGAGGAATTACAAAATCATCCCTTAAAATAAAATTAAAAAAAGATGGCAGCTAAAATATGGTTTGGAAGATTAAAGGATTGAGGTACGTTTGAGGTAAATTTCAGTCATGGAACATGTTTTATATGCTTATCAATAATTAAATGTTTCGTTATTCAAGTTTTTATAATATTACTATTAGAATTTTGAAAGAAAGCTTTAATGGTTGTATCATTCAGGGCTGCCATGTGTTTGTCAAATTGTAGAAATGGCTGCAATACGTTTGTCAAATCATCTCAAAGGAATTAGCTTATGGGTTGTAAATTTTTTAAGGAACTCATATGTTGGATTTATAAATGTGTGAATTCAATGAACATATCTTATTGGCGTAACTCTTAGTTGTCTTTCCTCATGTAGGGATGTAGATGAAAGTTTTCATTCCATGTGTTTGACAAAAGTCGTAAATGAAACATTCAGGATCTAATTTTTTGTTGTTTTAAGAAGATCATTTCTCAGCGTTTTGAATGTGATTCAACCCAACATGAGGGGGTATCCATGATTAAGGACCTATAATGCCCCATTTGATTCCAAAAAAAGACTTTTCAGAATCCAGATCATAAATTTGGGCGATTTTGCAAATTACTACTATAAACTTTGTATGTATGTTCTGATTTTTTGGTGAAGGATGAAGATGATTTGATTTCTATTTTAATATGCCAATATTTTAATTTCGAATTTATGAATTTTATGAGTTAAATATTTTGAGTAAGAATCTCATATTCATGTTACTAAGGGTTGTCAAAATCGTCTTAAGAGATGATGGCCACCAAGTGTTTGAAAAAATTCCTCAATGGTTGTATATTGTATGCTTGCAAAATATTTGTCATAATGATTCAATGGATATAGATATTTACATTTGTCAATTGCCATTAAACAAATTAGTAAGTGGAATTAGGATTTGTAACCGAGATGTTTCTGGAATGCCTCAATGAATATGCATGGTAATTCCATTGAGTTAAAATCCATGTTGATAGAGTCAAATTTGGGTAACTGAATAGTTGTAATGTGAGCTTGCATATGAAATTATAAATATGGGATGCCACTCCTATAGAAGCTAGATTCTCCTTTTAATTAAAGAAATTATAAGCATGTTATTTAAAATAAAAACAAATTAGTCACAACAGAAGTAACAATTAATTTGTTGGAAATTGTGGCTCCTAAATTTTGATATTTAACCTTCCCACCAAAGACTCTTTCTTTTAAATATGAATTTTTACGTTGAGGATCAAGTGATGGTTGTCATTTTGTAGTTTGGTTTTGGGGTTTGAGTGAGACATTGGCTTTGGGCTTGCCTTAGGATTTGGAAACAAAAAGCTAATATCACATTTTTAGTTTATTGTTCAATATTTCTCTATAATATTGATGTTTTCTAAGGTGGGACCTCACATATGGTATCAGAGCCAAGTTAAAACGCTATGGCCTAATGGGCCAACATGCTTTCTTGTAGTTTGATGCATGAATGCTGATTTTTCATGCATGTTGAGTTATTATGTATGTTGACTTAGAAGCATATTGGTTCTATAAATGATATTCTTATTATGTGATTTAGAAACTCATGAAATAAAAAGAATGTATTCTTATATTCCTTTATATTTTTGTTAAGACAAATTATTAAAAATATGATAAATTACTTAAAGACATGTTGGGAAAGGATGTGCTTGAGAAATTGGGGTTAAACCCAAGCATGTGAATGGCTTGATTGTCAATGGTTGAGTGAGATATGTGGAGCGAGTGAATGGTTACATATATGTTTAATGCATCATTATCAATGTGTTATGGTCCTATTAGTGATCCTTTACTAGCTAAAATTGTATCTAGCAAGAAACAAATCAGCCTAATCTAAACTATAGTATGATGAACTTTGTGTGTATGCTTTGGGAATGTGTAACAAGTATAAGGCCAGAATTCATTTAACATGATGATTGAGTTCCTCATGTTAATTTTGAATCTTTCTTCACTTACAGTAATGGAAACTTAATTGAATCTACCTTGAAGGATGTCACTTTTAACTGTGAATGTAGATTGAAGAGTAATGTGTGTGCATTAATTTGATGTGTTAAAATATCATTTGGGAATACATTATTAATGAGTAAGAATAGAGTTCTTATGATTTCTTTGACATGATTTTTGTAGTTTGGGTTGACATTATGCATCAAATACTTGAAATTACTCAAATACCAGGTTGAGGTATGACCTTCCTAATAAACACGAGGCTTAAATGACTACTGCATGAAGGGTTGTGGAAGCCATTTTAAGGAACACTTGAAGGTTATGTTTTCTGTAAGTTATGTATGGTTGTCGAATCCATACTAGGATATATCTATGAGCTAATGTATGGGTGTGGAATCCATACTAGCATATAACTATGAGAAAATGTATGAGTGTGGAATCCATACTAACATATATCTATGAGCTAAGTAATGAGGTAAGGTATGGGTGTGGAATTCATATTAAAATGTATCTATGAGATAATTAATTCTTCTGTTTAGAATGACCAAAAATATTTGATGGAATATCATAGACATGATTAAGGAGGTTTGATTATGTATAATTAAAATTAAATGTATAGAGATTCATAACATGAATTTGATTGAGATTTAAATCCATTATTTTACTTTTATTAAAAATGAAGATACCAAGATTGGTATATTGGACACCATTAGGTGTTTTAGCATGTTTGGAATAATTGAATTTGATATATGGATTCAAGTGTGAACTAACTATCTAACCTCTAGTATTGAAATTCTTTTGTATGTGATGGATTTAGGTAAATTTAAAATTATTTTCAAGTGCTTGAAATGTAGAAAGTGATTATTGTGATAAGTTTATGAAATATGTTTTATATTGGCTTAAGCAAAAATAGGTTTAGGAAATCCATAATATTCCTTTTAATTATTTTGTCAATTGAATATTGGTTGAATTATATTTAACAAATTTAATTAGAGAAACTATGAGGATTAAACTCATGAATTGCTCTAAACTATTGTTAGTTATGCGATCGATTGATTTTATAGTGGGAAAAAAAATGATTTGATTAATTATTGAATAGAAATAATGGGTGGTTTTTTAGTGGGAAAACAGGTTGGCTTACAGTTATCAAGATAGATTCAAGAATATAGATATTGTATTTGTATAATTAGGAAATTTTTTCTTGATTACAAGTCACTTTCAAGAAGATATATTTAATTGTTTTGGAATGAATGTCTTCTAAATGAGTCATTCATAATTGATTCTCAAGTAAGAGAAGTGAATAATAATGAATATTATGGGAACTAAAACGAATAGTGTATAATACAAAATTGGGTCAATGAGGTCTGTATGGAACTTTAGCTTGTTTGTTTAAAATAAAAATAAAAAAATAAAAAAATGGTGTCTTGAACCTCAAATTATGATTTTTTCCTAAAGAGTAAAATTTGAGTAAAAATGTATCTATATCCTAAATATTTTCATTGGAGGGATGTTTCATGAAATTAAAAGGTGGGAGAATTGGATTGAGAAGACATAAAACAAGTGGGATGTAAGACTGGGTTATATATATGACATGTTTTGATGCGTAGTTGCACTAGCAATTTTGTGTGGATGATTTGATGCTTCTTGTATGCAAACTTCATTTTGAGATGGGATGGAACATCATTGTTGTTTACACAACTAATGCGGGAGTTAATTGTGAGTTGGAAAGATAATTGTTCTAAGAGAATGACATAGGAAAGACTATTGAGTTCTTAACGCATTAGATAGGGAAAATAAAATCATGCGTAGTGTGAGACCATTGTCATTTATATGATTATATGTTTTATATGTTATATCATTGATTATATTATGTTTTTCACATAGTATGTACACTGTTGTATGTCAAAATCTATCTAGTATGACATGAGTATACATGGTACTTGAATAAAAACGAAAGGTTTTTCCTCATGAAAAACCTCGTTGGATTTTGGATATATATATTCGAACAATATAAGAAAACTTCGGGCCAAGTTTAATATAAGAGGGGGTGTATGTAGTGTCCCACCTTGGAAAGGTTAGTTTTTTGACACTTGGAGAGGGTCATTTTGATGGAATCATATAATAGTATGCATGTCAAACTTATGGATATTTTTGTGTGCTACATACCTAGTTTGGGTCACCTATTTTCTATATTTTTATGACAATATATATGGTTGTTTGTATAAGACTAATTTTGGTTAAGAGTATATTATTGATTTTTTCTCTTTTGGTAACCTAGTTTGGACATAGTTGTATGACATGAATGGTGATCTAGGATTGAGACACATAGATCCGTGAATGATCATGGTTACGTGGAAAATATGGTTAATTATGATTTATGGATGATAAAAAATTTCAGAAGTCATGCTACATGATTTGTATGATTATCTATGCTTAATATTGCATTGATCAATATGTGGCAAGGGACATGGTTATATGCAAAAAAGGATACTCAAATTAAAAATGACCATGGAAGTCGTGATACATGATTTTTATGATTATATATGCTTATTATTGTATTGAGAAGGATTTTATAGGGGATGTCATTATTTTCAAAAAAAGATGTTCAAATTATAAATGGATGTGGAAGACATTTTACCAAAACCAAAATGTCTGTGGAAGTCATTCATAATATTTGGTAAAATGTGAATAAGTTGATTATCAAATTCATTTAATTCATTTTTTATCACCAAACTTGGGCTAATTGTTCTGTTCAACAGTCAATTTGATGCAATTATTTCAAACCACTAGGGGTTGGAAGTTAGCCTTTCCAACCAGAGAGGGTTATCTCAAGAAAAAGATAAGATATTTAAGAAAAAACCTTATAATGAAGATGGCCAACTCTTATTTTAGATTATTTTTTCAAGTGGAATATGAGTGAGGGCTACGATTGGGCATGGAGTCAGCATGGAAATTAAATTACAAATGGGTATTATTCATGGAAACTAAGGCACATGAGCTTTTACAATAACTCTGACAGGTAACATAATACATAAAGGAAGTTGGAGCATAATATTCTATGAATTCCAAGTTATCATGTATAAGAAAAGTGAATCAATATTCAAAAAATAAATGGAAAAAAAAACATAAAAGCTCAATATGAATCTTAGGTCTCAACAAACGCTTCTGCAACTGTGTATTAATTGAGTAAAATAAAATTACATAGTAGCCTGGTCATTTACATCCATCTACCCTACTATAATTCTAAAATTCTCTCATTTATAGTGTGTGGAATCATAAAAATTGTTTTCCACATGTGCTAGCTTCGAATTCCTACCTAAGCGACCTATTTGAAATAGGATTACATCAGTTGGAGACTTCCTAGGGATATGTTCTATTTGGCAGAGTTTGAATACAAAAAGGACTCTTCTTTCATTAAATAACTGAACAAATCCCTTTAATAACCCTTATCAAATGAAACCAGCTAATTTTATGAGTTTAATGGAATTTTAATGTGTCATTATGCCTCATGGAGTTTAGTTGGACCTTTGTTAAGTCGAATTTGAAAATATTTACAAAAATATGGCTAGTGAAAATTCTAAAAAATAGGCCTCAAATATGAGTGCATAATTTCCAAACCCTGATGTTTTTTCAAAAAATGAGAGCAATTTTTTTATATGGTATTGTTTTGAAGATAAACCTACTTTTGATTTCCAAAATTCCTTTTCATTTGGTCAAAAATTGAACTTGAATTTTATTGCTTAAATGATCATGTACAAGAAATTTTGTATCGCTCATTTTGTAGCAAACTCCAAAATCGACCTTTTTCATAACCTTTGACCTCTCTAACTATTGAAGGGTCTTCCTTGGGACTCATAACATAAATTCATGCTCTAATCCATCTTTTTTTTGAAATTTTTGCATAATTTTCTTCTCAAAGAAACCTACAAAGAGTTCGTAGCGAAAACTCAGCCTCAAGCCTGGAGCTCGCTACAAACTTGCCTAGTTTCAAAAAAAAATTCTCCTTCTTCCTTTTCTATCCTCATTAACATTTTAAAAGCCTATATATTCCTAGTTATGATAGCATAAGACAAAATGTGATAAAAAAATGTGTGGCCTACCATGTTTCATGGTGTAACATCAACATCTTGCATAATCATTTTAAGACCCTTTTCTTCAATTCAACTTGTACCATCTCTATTGAACCAAACTGACATGTTGAGGTGGTGGATAACTAATACACTAGAGTTAAGACATTGTAAACCTGAGTTGAGATGGTGATTTATCTAATTGATGATTTGGCATACTTTGTTGACTTGATGAGTTGTTATCCACATGGATTTTGACTATTGAGTTTCCCCCCTTAAACAAATGGCCCAATGATATTCTTGATCTCATTTGAAGACTCAGTTGCCTCCTTTAATGTGTTGAATGGCCCCAAAAGATCATAAATTCATAATGTTGTAAAAACATAGGATTAGGCAATTTCATGGCGAATTATGACCATTTTACACTGAATTCGCTGCAGAATTTGGTAGAAGTACCAAATTTACATGAAATGACCAATTTCACTTATGCATGTGTTATGGTTGGGGTTTTTATTTGACATTGACACATATCACCTTAATGATGACCTTTAATACCCCCACATATGTACATTTTTGAAAATTTAAAAATTCAAAAGACCCTATTCAACCCTAAGTGACTCAACCTAATTAACTTGAGACCAACCAAATTGTTATCATGGATAATAGTGGCTCCAATGGGGATGTTGTGCCCCTGTGGTGGAGAGGAGAAATAGAAAATCTAGTGCCTTATTTAAAACTGAAAACTATGAACTTGATGAAATGTTCTTCAAGCTTTTATGGACTTCTCCTCGGGCTCAAACTGGTTGAAGAGATCATCCACACCTAAAACATTGAATTGTTTGCAACCAAACCAAACTGGAATCCCAACTGAAAACTAAATATGTACATGCTAAAAATATGTTCAGAATACTTGAGATTATTCACACACACACCTACCTACCCTATAATATTTAGAAACTACTAAACCAAATGAGACAAAAATACAAATGAAGAAAGTGAAGTAGCTGTAGAAATAAAAGGATTGTTGACTATGCACCAAAAAAAATGAAACTAGAAAATATAATGGAAACTGACAATGGATCTATTTCTCACAGTGAAGACATGGCTGGAAACTCGGGCTAAAATAACTCTCCATATAGTCTTCTACAAGATCAAAAAAGATATGAAATTTTTGATAAATATTTTCAAAATCCCGAGAAAATAAATCCTCATAGCTAAACACTTCACACTTATTTTCCATGTCATCATATATTTTCATTTGTGCATCATCATTTATATTTAAAAAAAAAACATTTATCCATCCTGATGTCAAAATACTATAGCTCATCCACTTGTTTTGGCTGTAAAAAAATTTCGACAGGCTGCATATGATCTTGAAAATGATAAAACTGAATTTGCGATTCAACATCTTCAATATACTTTTCAATCTCATGTACCAATTCATCAAAAAAATCTAGTCGTATTTTCAATATTTCCTTTATATGACTTCAAATAAAAAGAGTGTGATGAAGAAAAGTTCTCACCAAATTTTACATCAGAACACCATCCTGTGAACTCCTGAATGGAAAGAGAGCCTTCACAAAAATTTTCTCCTCTATCCATGTTTCCAACAAGATAAGCCAGAACACTGAAAACTATTTAACAAATCTAACATGTAACCTTTCCACCCATCTTTTACGCTTTCCTTGGAATGGATCATATAAAAGCCTAATGAATACATCTTCGTGTTTGACACTAAGGAGCTCAATAAAGTCACAAAACTTTGATACATGCTCTAAAGTAAAGCTTAAATATTCTCCATAAAATTTAGGGCCAATACTTAAAATATATGCATCTCTTGGCAAAAGATTTGGAAATACATAAATATTTTAAAATTCCACACATGCATACCTTGAAGAAATTGTAGTGCATCTAAGTCTCTCATTTCCCAAAAGTTTTACCATGAAGCTATGAATTTATGAATTCTTCAAGAATGGAGTCACCAAGGTAGAAGTACAACCTTCGAATGTATGATCTCCTACTACCTTCAAGATCTCAGTTCCTTTGACAAGAATCACCCAGGATGATATGAATTTCAGACTCTTGTTAGAGGCACCAAAATCTTATCACCAAACTGGGACTAATTGGGATGTTCAATAGTCAATTTGATGCAACTATCTCGAACCACTTGGGATTGGAAGTTAGCCCTTCCAACCAGAGAGGGTTCTCTCAAGAAAAAAATTAATATATTCAATAAACAAGATTATAATAAAGATGGATAACCCTTATATGTTTTTAGATGATTTTTTCAGGTGGAATATGAGTGAGGGCTACCATTGGGCATGGAATCAACATGAAAATTCAATTACAAATGAGTATTATTCATGGAAACTAAGGCACATGATATTTTACAAAAACTCTGACAGCTAACATAATACATAAAGGATTTTGAAGCATAAGATTTTATTAATTCCAAGTAATCATGTATAAGAAAGTTGAATCAATATTTAAAAGATAAATGGTCACAGACACATAAAATTTGAATATGAATCTTAGTTCTGAACAAACACTTCTGCAACTATGTATTAATCGAGTGAAAGAAAACTACATAATAGCCTTTTCATTTACATCCATCTACCCTCTAATTCTAAAATTCTCTCATTTATAGAGTGAGGAATCATAAAAATGGTTTTCCACATGATCTAGCATCGAATTCCTACTAAGAAACTTATTTTAAATAGGATTACATCACTTGAGAATTCATAGGGATACTTTCTGTTTGGCAGAGTTTGAATACAAAAAGGACTCGTATTTCATTAAATAGCTCAAAAAATCCCTTTAATAACCCTTATAAAATGAAACCAATTAATTTTTTAAGTTTATTGGACTGTTGATGTGTCATTATTCCACATGGACGCTAAGATGGGCCTCTTCCAAGTCGAATTTTAAAAAATTTACACAAATTTGGGTAGTTAAAATTCTGAAACATAGGCCTCAAATATGAGAGCATAATTTTGAAAACATGATGGATTTGGAAAAACTGAGACAGGGTTTTTAGATGTGCTTGTGTTTAACAACAACCTCCTTCTAATTTCCAAAATTCTTTTTCATTTGGTTTGAAATTGAACTTGAAGTTTACTGCTAAAATAATCATGTACAGGAAATTTCGTAGCGCTCATTTCGTAGCAAACTCCAGAATCAACATTTTGCATAAAATTTTACATTTATGAGTATTGGAGGTTCTTCCTTGGAACTATTGAGGTAAGCACATGCTCTAATCCACCTCTACTCTGAAATTGTTTGATAATTTTTTTCTCAAAGAAACCTACAGTCAGTTCGTAGTGAAAACTCAGCCTCAGGCCTGGAGCTCGCTATGAACTTGCCTAGTTTCAAAAAAAAATTCTCCTTCTTCCTTTTTTATCGTAAATTTTTTTTCTAAAGATTGAATATTCCTGGTTATGATAGAATATGTCAAAATGAAATAAAAAAATGTGTGGCCTACCATGTTTCATGGTGTAACATCAACATTTTTCATAATCATTTTAAGACCCTTTTCTTCAATTAAGCTTGTACCATCTCTATCGAACCAAATTGACATGTTGAGGTATTGGCTAGCTGATACAGTGGAGTTAAGACCTTATAAACCTGAGCTGAGATGGTGAGTTTTCCAATTGATGAGTTGGCATGCTTTGTTGACTTGATGAGTTCTTATCCACATGGAGTTTGACTGTTGAGCTTCCCCCTTAAACAAATCGCCTAATGATATTCCTAATCTCATTTGATGACTTAGCTACCTCCTCTAATGTGTTGAGTGACCCAAAAATATAAAAAAATTCATAATGTTAGAAAAACAAAGGATTAGGCAGTTTCGTAGCGAATTTTGACCTTTTTACACTGAATTCACTGTGAAATTTGGCAGAAGTGCAAAATTTACATGAAATGACCAATTTCACTTATGCATGAGATATTTTTAGGATTTTTAGTTAATTTTGACACCTATCACCTTAATGGTGACCTTTAAGACCCCCACATATGTACATTTTTAAAAATTTAAAAATTGAAAAGACCCTATTCAACCCTAAGTGACTCAACCTAATTAACTTGAGACCAACCAAATTTTTATCATGGATAACACCTCTAATCTATGAGATTAGGATTTGTATAGTTCTTGGAACAAGGCCTTACCAACAAACCATCAGATGGCTAAGAGCTCACAATCAGTACCTTAAGGTGAAGCATGAAGTTTCGAATAAAAGTAGATGCGAAAGCATGGAAATTAGGGCATGGAGTCCTATTGGCTTGACGTCTCCTGACCCAGGTTCGGATTTCTGGTGCAATAAAAAAACCCTCCAACTATTGTCCCTTTCAGCAATGACCTGCTTGCACAGATCAAAGTCTCACCTGAAGCAGTATGAGGGGGTGTTGGAACCAAGTTTCTGGATGTTGAGGAGGAATTTGATGTGGTGGCCCTAAGAAGACTTATAATAGAACTTATCACATATAATATGAATATGCACACAACAATAGAACAACATAACAATAGATCAACTCTTCGCATATTATCCGCGAATGCAGTATATACTTATGTGTAGTAATAGATGTATTTTAATCATATCTATTCATCAACAGATTTCTTCACACATAATAGACTTCATTCATTTGCATAGATGCATTGGATCATAAACAGAAGTAAATATTACAAATCACAGAATAGATATCGATCTCAAATAAATTAACATATAAATAACATCAATCACATAAAAAAATCCAGTTCCCCAAAATAGTCTTCTATATTAAGAGATCCAACAGTTCTAGTACATTGAGACATCCCATAGAATTTACCCTTTCGTGCACACAGCGAGTGAAGTCCGCACACAACCAGGACTAAGGTCTCCGTGCACATTGCTAGTAGTAGCCTTTCTATCAAAAACCTAGACCTATATCAAATCCTTACACAATGTTCATCGTTAGACACAAATCTTAATTATCTCTACTTGACTCAATCTATCTATATCTATACTAATGTTAGCACGCAGATACCATAGTCTTAAACCATGGTTTGAGACTCATAGTTTTCCCTTAGAACCCATTTATATTGAATAGGGACTTTGACCCACCACAAATCCCCTTTTACTCTTCCGCACAACATGCACAACAAAATATATACAAAATTTTATCGAAAGTGACCCAGGGGATCCCGCTCCAACAGGTCTCCAACACAAATGCGGGACTCGTCCCGAGTCACTATGGAATAGGCTCCTTCGTATTTTCTTTGAGTGCTTTGATGAATCTCTTTAGTGGCAGGACCATTTTGACACTCTATGCAAAAACATTGTATGCTTCATCCACGAGATTCACCATCTTCAGCCCTTCAACTGCTAGATTTATGTTGCGTTGCGTCTCCTGTAGGATATTTAATGCACCATCCAGGGTCTGAGACAACAACAGGGCTTCCTCAGCCCACAAATACATCCTTTCTTCCAATAATGGTTCCCGATGACGTGGATATTCAATCTCTCTTTGAATAGAGTAGCGCTCCTAAGGCAGGAAAGATGATTCGCTATCACCAATGTGGGCACTGCCATCCTAATGTCTGCAAACTGCTGGTATTTTATGTGCAACTCATTGAGCAACTGCTACACTGTTGGGTCATTCTAACTGAAGTACAGAAACCCGTGGCCTCATCTAACAGTTGGAAACACACTATGACTTCTACTAATATGTTGTTAGTTGAGGCCTTTACCTCTACAACAAGTTTTACTCTAACCTCTAGAGGCATTTCCAATTGCAGCTTCATCTGCAAGTCTCCATTTTGTTCTTCAATTTAGGCTTTGACAGTTTGCCATTCATCGTGTTAGGCCTTTAGCGCAACGGCCAACCTTTCCAATATTTCTGCAAAGGTGGTTGAGGTAGGGACTGATGGAAAATTGTTGCATACTTGATCAATTTCTGCCTCCAAGGTGGTGCGATGAGCCTCAGCTGTGTGGCAAGCTTCCTTGGTTGTCTATTATTTCTGCTAAAGTTCAGTTGCTTGCTACTCCAACTCAGTGGAAATGCGGTAGGATCGGGCTCCTATGAAATGCAAATTGTCCATAATCATTATGTGGTTCATGTGGAGCTTCCCTTCCCGCAACACAGTAAGATGAACGTTGATTTCACTGCAGGCTCTGAGCTGCGTGTGCAGAGTTAGAAACTCGACTCGGATGGTAGGCTCATGGATCTAGATTAGACAGCTATCCCTATTCGAGGGTAGCAAAATTTTGATCATATCTACACTAGTAGCAAGCACACTCGCTTGAAGTTGGTTTTCCCGGGCAACACTCGCTTTGATCAGGCTTGCTTGGATCTTCAATTCTTGAATTCTAGTCTACACACCATCGAGTGCAGATTTGTATGGTGCCTCTAGATCTTTCCACATATATTCAGTCACGAATGTCACGGTATTTGGAATCTCATTGAAATCATCCTTTCTCAAGGTTTGGTCCTCAGTGTTGGCTTCTTTGGTCCCCTTTCTCTTCTTTCGTAGACCTACCATAGCCTAAGAGTCGTGCTTGGTCCACTTGGCTGTCTGTGTTGTTGTCTCCTCCACAATTTGAGCCTTAGTGTTCTTGGAAATTGCACCTCTTTGTTTCTGGCTCTATTTATTTTTCGAAATCAATGGCCTCACAAGTTGTGGTCGGTGTGGGCTCTGCTCCAGTGTCTTTACCCATTGGTTGTGTACCTGTTTTGGGATTGGTAGGAGTCCTTGGAATTGATGAGGATGCACATCCCGTGGTGCGTGACTCCAACCATGCGAGCAACCACTCTGCGGTAATGCGCACTAAGGCATCTCTAGTGACCAATTATGGTAAACCATACCATAAACCTTTGACGATGCATTTTGTGCATATATGAACATTGTGGAAGGTTGCCTTGAATTCTATGTTCAGCTTGTATTAGTCATACAAGGTTGGGGAGAACCTCGGCTTTGACTGAATCGCCTGACACATCACAATAAAAAAGGGCTCAAAATACTTTGTTTTCAGTTATTATTTCTTGAATCTTAGAATTCCATAGAGTAGCATAACACGCAGCTTTACACATCTCTGGATCTATCTTGGGGAATTTGTCTCTTCTACAGTCTTCCATCCAATTAGTGCGATGAGGAGGATCAACCAGCCGTAGTAGAAATTTTTTCCTTCCTCCTGTGCCTTGCACACATTTTCTAAAAACTCTATGAATAAATATTTTTCCTAGTTATACTAGAAACCCTTGTCACATTGCACAGCCAATGAAATAGCATGCACTAGGACTTCCTTCGCCTTGCACTTCCTCATCATTTTTCAGGCAAACACTATGGTTCTAAATTGGACAACAGGGTCATTGATTTCTCTTACCATGAACTCTGAGGTGTGGCGCAACACTTTTTAGTCTTTCTTTACTTTGTCGGTGACCTTCCTCTCTTGACCCTTCCCGCTGAATGTTGCCACAGGATCTGCGCCCTGGTCAAGAAAAATGGTTATCCAATGAATCAGCTCAGAATCGATTAGTATGCACTCCCCGAGCCATAGACAATGATCATGAATCAATGCAAGTAGTTGTTGCACAAAAATATCGTTGATGGTGTTGCACCTGAAGTGAGGGATCTTAAACATATTAAGTAATATAGTCTTATGCAAGCCCCGTTCCTAGGGCATCGTCTCGACCTTCAAAAAACCATCATCATACTGAATGCACTCTATATATTGGTCCAAAAAAATAAACATTTTTTGTCTTGATGGGTCCTAACCGATGTTTAGATTTATTGCACAACCAACAAACCCTCTAACTACTAGCCCTTTCGGCAACGACCTGCTTGCACAGATCAAATTCTTACTTGAAGCAGTGTGGGGGGGTGCTAGAACCAGTTTTTCGCACCTTAGGGAATAATTTGATGTGGTGGCCCTAAACAGACTTATAACAGAACTTATAATAGATAATATGAACATGTGCACAACAATAGAACAATGGAACAATATATCAACTCTTTGCATATTATCCTCTAATGCAGTATATACTTATATGCAATAAAAGACCTATTTTAATCATATCTATTCATCAAAATAGTTATTTTCACATATTATACTTCATTCATTCACGTGAATGCATTTGATCATAAACGGAAATGAATATAACACATCACAGAACTGTAATGTTCCCAATTTTTAGCCTCAAGCTAAAAGGAACATTATAGTTTGCATATTTTGATTTTGTTAAATAAAATGGGTAAGGAGACACCTTAACCCATTTTGATGGAGAAATAACACTCCTTGTGTGAAAGGAGGAATAATAAAGTAGCTGGATTGAGCACCACATGGTGTGAATAGGATTGAATCAAGCTTGATCTAGTCATTTTGACCAAGTCAACTAAAACTTTCTAGATACATTGCACCTACTTGGACAATGCAATTTTAGTAAAGGCTTCACTTTCTTAAGCTAGAAGCAAGTGTGAATGGGACCCATGGTGAGAAAGGTTCCTTTTCTTTATAAGGAGGATATGGCAGCCCATTTTCATTATGCATTGGCTTATCATTTTCGTAGGGTCTGCAAAGACTTGCATCCACAGGTTGTTTAGCAGGGTTTGTAGTGTTCTTCACCCAAGGGTGTTCCCAGTCAGGAATCCCTACCTCATCCTCAAGGAAGGAGAGGGTTTGAGCTTCATTTCCTCATTCCAGCATTTGGCCAAGATTATCTCTGCAGCTACAATGTTATTTCTGCAACAGATTAATGGTGTGTTGTTGGGAGCAGCAACCGAGGAACTTATTGAGTCATTCTTGCTTGTTTTCTTCAGTGGAGATCTTGTCTATTCTTTGGAGGAGCAGCAAAGGAGACTACGGGGCATCATTTCAGATATTTGGCACTAGGCCAATCACTCACCATCTCTCACAATGCGGTCTAGAGTAGAAACTGTGTTATTTCCAGAGGCAGTTGCTGGGAGAGCCATTTGGGCTCATCTGGATGATTGTTCTTGAGTAGAGGGATCAACTTTCTACTAAAGAGAATTATCAGAGGAGGGAATCACTATTTCAGATCTTCCATAGCCTCATTATATATTTTGATTCAGTTGCAGTGACAAGTCAGATTGTCACATTGTACATTTTTCGGCATTTCTAGCAATCTCTCCTTGATTAGCTAGAAATCTTGTATTAGAGCCCATCCTTCTATTTTGGGGAATTTCTTTATATATTTCAGCAATTTTTCATGTATATGTATCTATTGCAGTAGCTACCATAGTATATACAACGTTTTCACTACTCTCCGGCATTTTTTGCAGTTGCAGCTACTCATGTATTTCATTGCTTGATCATTGGAGATTGGTTCTCATAGCTTTAGTGGCTTGTCCCTCAAGATATTTCTGTATATTGTAGCTGATTTATTAATAACATGATTGTTGTATTATATTCCATATATTGATATGTACATATTTTCAGAGTTCCATGGATATGTTCATGTATTGTTGTAAGCTCTCTCATTTAGCATTTTCTGAGAGATCTATTATGGGGAGATCTGTATAAGCCCTCTAGGCTTATTTATTTGAGCTCAAATTATAGAAGAGAAGTTTATAGTGAGTTCAAAAGGGTATCCAAGCCCCATTTCAGCCTATTTTTACACTGCCTGTCTTATAAAGCGTCCTTGACGACCACATTTAAGAAATTCCCGAAAAAGGAACATTACAGTGGTATCAGAGCATGATCTTTGGCTCAGCATGTGGCTTCAAGCCAAAGTGTTGAATCCCTGAAGTAGGAAGATTTCAAACTCTATAGACAGAGTTTATAGATGGCTAGGTAGCCTATGGATCTCATCCTTTGTTCAAAGGTGACATATCCAGTAAATGCCCCTACAATCAATCTCTAGAATAGAATTTTGATATTCCTAAGAAGGGAACTTTACAGCTATGCAGCCCAAGATAAAATTCCATTAGAAGGAGAAGCTCCTCATTTGGAAGAGGAGATGTACAGAAAAAAAAAACAAAAGAGGAATGACGGAAGAGGAGGTTTCCCTTCTTATTTTCCAGATCCTGGAGGGTATCATTGAAGAATTTGAGGAGAAAGAAAGGGAAGAGTGGAAATATTTTCTAAGAGGGTTTGTGGATGAAAAAATCCCTAGATATTATTATGATGGGTGTGAGCATTCAGCCACACATGCAGATCCACAGTGCAGTTCTTTTCCCACTTGCATTGCAGGAAGAATGGAGGAAGAAGATGAGGCCATTGGAGCAGCAACGTTGCAACTCAAAGGTATGGCTCATGAATGTTGGTTTGAAAATTCTATTTCATATTGTCATGCAAATGTATATGATGAATTCATTAAGGTTTTGGTGAATAAGTTTGATGAAAGTCAATGGGAATCATCCTATATCATAAATTCAAACACTTTACATGCATTGGGTGAAACCATAAGACCAACTCCATTCCTTACTTCCGAAAGGGATGAAGACATGTATGATGGCTTACCAAGGGCAATATCCCTATTATATAGAGGGCCCTCTTCCATTTGTGAAGTCATGGAGGTACTTATTTCAAGAGATGACCAAAATCTAGGGTCTCTCCTTGATGATGAGGTAGTCTCACTTATTGAGGGAGAGGATGAGCACAAGAGACCTAACAGCGTTGTCATGTTGGAGGAAGATCCATCACCACATGGAGATGAGAGGGGAGTAATTGCTTCCATGGGAGGATTCCTTGTTTCTATGCAAGGGATTCCAAGATATTTAGCATGTGGGAGCCAAAGCACAATTCCGGAGCCATTTGCAGCAGTTTTTGGGGATTGTGAGATGGAGGAGGAAGAGAAGGATCAGCAGCAAGGGTTGATACACCCTTATTTATTCCGAAAATTCTTTGCACATGGGAGAGAGACTGTACAAAACAGTGAAGAGAGGGAAAAATTAGCCCTCTTATACATAAAGTCCACTTCTGAGCTTGATGTCTTACTATATGGAGGCATTCCACTTGGGAGGCCACCTGATCTAGAGTTGATGAGAGGCATCTTTTCATTTGGTTCACCACTCTTGGATTCCAGGAAGGTGAAGACATTAGAGGATTCCAACATAGTGCAGAGAGTTTGGGATAGACCCAAGGAGGAGAGAGACACTCTCTCATTTTTATTATCACCCACTCTCATCAGTTATACTGCGCTGACAGAGTTTGCTGCAGGGATGGAGGATTGCATCTTCATGATGCATGATGGCTATTCCACATATTTGATGAGGAGGAGGATACTTCCTTTGAGGGAGAAATATTTCATACATAGGAGTGGATGGAGGCCACTCATGCTTACTTTGACCCAGCTTGGGAGATTCCTGTTGGATGACAGCTTCTCATGGGAGGTCAACTTCCCAGGATCACCATTATTATTTGAGCATGACCATATGCATGGTTGGCATGGAAACATTTTGGAGGATAAATTTGGCATGGGGGATGTAAAATTGGTAGGAAACAACATGAGGGGAGCACTAGATTGCAGATTACTAGCGTTGTCTATGAGGAGGATGGATCCAGGTTGGAGGACTCAGCTTTTGGTTGAGTATTCCTATGATCTTGGTGCATGCATGATTCGTGATGACCAGGAGAGATATGACAGATGCATGGTGGATGATATGGTCATCTATTGTTATGGTAGGATCTTCTTGACTAGAGTTTCTAGTCTCAAGGAGAAACTATTGCATGCAGCACATGAGGACTTTCTAGCTGTGCACTTTGGGGCATATTTTTCTTTTCTAGAGGAGTTCATTTGGGAGGGCATTTAGTATGATCTATATCAAAATGTGGATAGATGCATAGCCCAAATGATTTTGGAGAGGTTGGCACAACCACTTCCCTGCTTATTAGAGGTGAGGGAGAGCATTTAGATGAGCCATTTTAGCTCAAGGTCTCAAGTACATGGTAGAGAAGGTATAATTTCACATTATATTTTTTGCTTCTTTACTTTATATGAGTAGCATATTGTATCAAGGAGGATCATCCCTTCTTGAATTTTGTATGATGTACTTGCAGCTACTTGCAGCATTGATTTTGGCTACCTAAATGGGGGGTTGTGGGAGAAGCCACATACTTCTTGGTGTGCACCATTGGCACAAAATTGTACTTACATGTTTCCACCTTATGAGATTTTTGTGGAAGAAAACAAGTGGCTGGAAAAGCACTTGATTATTTCTGATTTTATGCAGGCCAAAGGTGCACTACACTGGTTCCTCATGTGGAACTATGATTCACTCTCCGGTTGCCATGTGGCAGCTTGTTTTCATTTTATATTGCTTCCATATGTTGCTGATGTTTGTATACTCATGGGAGGATTTTTTTGGAGAGTGGACTTGGAGATGAAGATGCCCATTGGGAGTATGATTCTCCCCTTTTAACATTTTGTATGTTTCAGGAGAAACAATGGGCACACCATGGATTTCATGTCACTACTTTTCTCTCCATATAGGAGGAGCTATTGGGAGAGAATGCGTTATTGGAGGAGGAACTTCATGGTTGATTCATTTTGTGGGGAGGCTTGGGCCAATTATAGAGGCCATGAAATTTTAGCACAATATCATCAACCCCCTCATATTTATCATAGATGGAGAGAGAAACTACTTGGATGGAAAAATTTCAGCTCTTCATTCAGCCCCAACATGTTGCATAAATCCGGGGTTGAAAAATACTTTCTTGAGCTACCTAGGATGGCTCATTTCATTTGGATGATTGCATGGGTGAAGGAGTCACTCATTGGGAATAAGAATTTCCATGATCTCCATCACTCCTACCTTGAGGAGGCCATTGAACCACAAGGATATTTTCACTTGTAGCTCCTATTATCTCATGATGTATACTTTGGTTTCACATACTTGGAGGGATACATGGAAGACAGATTTATTGCAGCATATCTTGAGCAGTGGTGGAGATTGTTGATGAGGAGGCCATACGAGAAGAGGGGGAGGAATTTTGTTCTCTATGCAGTTGCTTGAGGACAAGCAACATGTGGGAGGGGAGGACTATAATGTTCCCAATTTTTAGCCTCAAGCTAAAAGGAACATTATAGTTTGCATATTTTGATTTTGTTAAATAAAATGGGTAAGGAGACACCTTAACCCCTTTTGATGGAGAAATAACACTCCTTGTGTGAAAGGAGGAATAATAAAGTAGTTGGATTGAGCACCACATGGTGTGAATAGGATTGGATCAAGCTTGATCTATTCATTTTGACCAAGTCAACTAAAACTGTCTAGATACATTGCACCTACTTGGACAACGCAATTTTAGTGGAGGCTTCACTTGCTTGAGTTAGAAGCAAGTGTGAATGGGACCCATGGTGAGAAAGGTTCCTTTGATTTATAAGGAGGAGATGGCATCCCATTTTCATTATGCATTGGCTTATCATTTTCGTAGGGTCTGCAAAGACTTGCATCCCCAGGCTGTTTAGCAGGGTTTGTAGTGTTCTTCACCCAAGGGTGTTCCTAGTCGGGAATCCCTACCTCATCCTCAAGGAAGGAGAGGGTTTGATCTTTGTTTCCTCATTCCCACATTTGGCCAAGCTTATCTCTGTAGCTACAGTGTTATTTTTGCAACAGAATAACGTTGTGTTACTGGGAGCAGCAACAGAGGAACTTATTGAATCATTCTTGCATGTTTTCTTCAGTGGATATCTTGTCTAATCTTTGGAGGAGCAGCAGAGGAGACACTGGGGAATAATTTCAGATCTTTGGTACTATGCCAATTAGTCACCATCTCTCATAGCGCAGTCTAGAGAAGAAACTGTGTTATTTCCAGAGGCAGTTGCTGGGAGAGCCATTTGGGCTCATTAGGAGGATTGTTCTTGAGTAGAGGGATCAACCTTCTACTGAAGGGAATTATTAGAGGAGGGAATCACTATTTTAGATATGCCATAGCCTCATTGTATATTTTGATTCAGTTGTAGTGACAATTTAAATTGTCACATTGTACATTTTCCGACATTTCTAGCAATCTCTCCTAGATTGGCTAGAAATCTTGTATTAGAGCCCATCCTTCTATTTTGGGGCATTTCTTTATATAGTTTAGCCATATTTCATGTATATGTATCTATTTCAGCAACTACCATAGTATATACAATGATGTCACTACTCTCTGGCATTTTGTGCAGTTGCAGCTACTCATGTATTTCATTACTTGATCATTGGAGATTGGTTCTCATAGCTTGAGTGGCTTATCCCTCAAGATATTTCTGTATATTGTAGCTGATTTATTAATAACATTATGGTTGTATTATATTCCATATATTTATGTGTACATATTTTCAAAGTTCCATGGATATGTTCATGTGATGCTGTAAGCTCTCTCATTTATCATTTTCTGAGAGATCTATTTTGCAGAGATCTATATAATCCCTCTAGGCTTGTTTCTTTGAGCTGAACTTCTGGAAGAGAAATTTTTAGTGAGATCACAAGGGGATCCAAGCCCCCTTTCAGCTTATTTTTACACTTCCTCTCTTATACAGCGTCCTTGAGGACCACATTTCAGAAATTCACGAAAAAGGAACATTACTTGGCTCATCATTCCCGAATAATATTTATTTATGATGATGAATGTTGTGTAAGTATTTGATTTAAGTTTGGGTTTTGGGTAGAAAGGATCCTGCTGGCTGTGTGTGTGGAGATCTTAGTCCTGGTTCTGTGTGGACTTTGTTGGCTGTGTGCATGGAATGGTAAATTGTATGGGAATTATGAATGTATGGGAAATTTTTATCTCTTAATATAGAAGAATATTTTGGTGAACTAGATATTGTTATGAAATTTTTTATATTTATTTTTTAATTTCTTTGATACCACTGTAATGTTCCAAATCTGGAACTCTCTGCTCTATCGGGAATATCTTAGGATATTCCAATTCCTTCCTCAGTGAGACACCACAAGTCCATTTCAGAGATTGACTATTGGGGAATTTACAGGATATGTATCCTTCCAAATAATGGATAGATCTTGAGGCTAGCTGGCCTTTCACAGACTCTGTCTATGGATATGCAATATTCCACCTCGGGAATTTTTGCTACAGGGTCCTTGAGGACGCTGTATAAGGAATTTGTCGTAAAAATAAGACAAACCACTACTGGGATGCATTAGAACACACATCATACAACTCCTATGCAGAAAATGAGCTCAAATAAATAAATCTATATGGGTTATTCAGATCTCCCCAATCTAGGTCTCTAAAACAATGCTCAATGAGAGAGCTTACAACAATATATGAACATAAACATGAACTCTGCAACTATGAATCATCATAAGAGGGAAATGCTACAGCCATAATTATATTATGATATATCAGCAATAAAATACAAGAAATATCTTGAGGAATGAACCCCTTTTGCAATAGGAATAAACCTCCCATGATTACACCCTGAAATACAAATGTTGCTGCAACTACACAAAATGTCGGAGGACCATGCCTGCACCGTAATTAAGAGAGTAGCAACTGCTAAATGTGTAAAAAATGATAATGATGCTAAAGGATACAAATAAATAGCCCAATAACACATAGATGGGCTGAAATACAAGATTTCTAGCCAATTTATGAGAGATTGCTAGAAATGTCGGGGAATACCAAAATGTGACAAGAGACTTGTCACTGCAACTGAACCCAAACAAGAATGAGGTTGTGGCTGATCTGAAATCTGATTTCCCTCCTCTGATCATGTCTCCAAAACAAAGGGTTGATACCTTTGTCTAAAAAACACTCTTCCTTATGAGCTCAAGAACCCCTCTCTCACTACCTCCTCTAAAATAACGCATTTTCCTCTATGAACTTCACAGTGGGAGAAGATGGAATTTTGGACTCATAAAAAATATGTGAAATTCAGGCCAATAATCCTCCTTGCAGCTCCTCCAATGAATAGATCACTCCTCCACTGAAGAAAACAACTCAAGAGAGACTCCATGAGTTCCTCCTTTGCTGCACCCAGCAACACAACGTCCTCTCTGCTGTAGAGCTAATGCTGTAGAAGATGAATGTAGCTATGCCCAATTACAGATTGAGGAAAATCAGCTCAATCCTCATCCTTCCTTGAGGAAGAGGTAGGTATTCCCAACTGAGAACACCCTAGTGCTCGAGGGCACCATCACCCTATTAAACAGCCCAGGGATGCAAGCCTTTGCAGACCCAATTCTAAACTCCAAAACATAATGCAAATGGGCTGCCATATCCTCCATATAAATAAAGGGAACTCTTTCTCCACCATGGTCCCACCAATTAGGGTTTCCACCCTCACATGAGTGTCTTCCCTCCAAAACTATGCAGCTTCTCTAGGAAGCCTCTCCTCCTTGGGTAGCGCTATTGACTTTAGTCAAAGGTAACTAAATCAAGTGATTTGGGTTTCATTCACACCCTTAGGTGTTTTATTTCAACTACTTATTTATCCTCCTTTCACACAAGGAGTGTTATTTCTTCATCAAAAGAGGGTTAAGGTGTCCCCTTACCCATTTTATTAAGCAGAAATAAAATATGAAACTATAATGTTCCATTTTAGCTTGAGGCTAAAAATTGGGAACATTAAAGTCCTCCCATCCCACATGTTGCTTGCCCAGAAGCAACTGCATAGAGAGAAAAAAATTCCTCCTCCTTCTTCTCTTGTGGCCTCCTCATCAACAAGCTCTACCACTACTCAAAAGATGTTGCAATAAATCTGCCCTCCAATGCTCTCTCCCAAGTATGCCAGCTAAAAATGATGCTCCTCATGGAAATATAGAAGGTGTAGTGGAATCCTTCTTGCTGTGCTTTGGCCTCCTTAAGGTAGGAGTGATGATATTCATGGGAAAAATTGTCTCCCAATGATGATCCTCCCATCCATGCAATCATACAAATAAAAATCTCAACCCCGGATTTCTGTAATGTGTTGGGGCTGAATGGAGAGTTGTTTTGGTTTCCCATGATGGCCCTCTCTCCATTTGTGGTGTGCATGGGGCTGCCTCTATCCTTGGGCTGAAATGGTATGGTCTCCAAGAATGGCCCAAGCTACCCCATCAAGAAATCCAACCATGAAATGCCTCCTCAAATCCTCCAAGTGGTCCCTTCCACAAGAAGAGAAAGTAGAAATGTGGCATTCATGGTATGCCCATGGTGTCTCCTACAAAATGAAGCATGTATAATAGGGAGAATCATGCTCCCAATGGGCTGTACATACAATACTCTCCAAACGATTCTCTTAAATAAATGTACAACATCATAAATAGATAAGGAGCAATATGCAATAGAAACAAGCTGTCAAATGACAACCGAAGAGTGGTTCCAAATCCCACTCATGGAACCTACGTAGTGCCTCCTTGGCCTACCTCAAAACCAAAGTAAAAAGTGCTAAACTAGCCACTTGTTTTGTGTCACAACATCTCCTCATAAGATGAAAACATGAAATCACAATTTGGTGCCAATGGTGCACACCAAGAAGCATGTGGCTTTCTCTAGAAACCACTACAAGAATGGCCAATTCCACTGCTGCAAATGGATGCAAGTGCATCCTCATGTAAAATGCAAGAAGAAACAAGCCTCCTTGATACATAATGCTCCTCAATCAATGAAAATAATTACAATACCAAACATGAAATTATACCTCCTCCATCATGCACTAGAGCTCTTGAGCTGAAATGGCTCAACTGAAAATTCCCCTCTGCTCTAATGAGTAGGGAAGTGGTTGTGATGTTCTCTCCACCATCAATTCGGCTATGAATATATCCATATGCTGATGTATATCATACTAAATTCCCTCCCAAGTGAACTCCTCTAGCAAAGCAAAGTATGCATCGAAATGCATAGCTAGGAAGCCCTCACATGCTACATGTAATAGTTTCTCCTTGAGACTAGAAAATCTAGTCAAGAAGAGTTTGGCACAGTGTTATATGACCATATCATCAACTCTGTATCAGTCATCTCCCTCATGGTTATCAAAAATCATGCATGCACCAAGATCCTAGGAACACTCAACCAAAATCTGAGTCCACCAACCGGAATCAATCCTCCACATAGACAACGTTGGTGTTCTGCAATATGGTGCTCCCTCATGCTGCTTCCTGCTACCTTGATATTTCCCATGCCAAATTCATCCTCCAATTTTCTGCCATGCCATCATGCAGCTACTCATGCTCAAATAGAAATGATGCTCTTTGAAAATGAGCCTCCCATGAGAGACTATCACCTCCAAAGAATCTCCTGATCCTGGCCAATGTAAGCATGAGTGGTCTCCATCTACTCCAAAGCATGAAAGATTTCTCCCCCAAAGGGAGTATCCTCTCTCTCACCAAATATATGGAGCAGCCATCTTGCATCATGAAGATGCTATCCTCCATCCATGCAGCAAACTTTATCAGCGCAATATAGCTGATGAGAGTGGGTGAGATTGAAAATGAGAGAGTGTATCTCTCCTCCTTGAGCTTGTCCCAAACTCTCTGCACTGTGTTCGATCACTCTAATGTCTTCACCCCTCTAGAATCCAAGAGTGGTGAACAAAAAGCACGATGCCTCTCATAATCTCTAGATCAAGTGGCCTCCCAGGTGGAAAGCCTCCAAAAGTGAGACATCAAGATCTAAAATAGACTACATGTATGAGTGGACTGATTTGTCCCTCTCTCCTCTACGCAATGCAGTCTCTTTCCTATGTGCAGAAATTTTTTGAAATAGATAAGGGAGAATGCTCATCATCCCTTCATGTTGATCCTTCTGCTCTTCTTTCTCCATCTCACAATCCCTAGCAAATGCTACATATGGCTCTGGAATTGTGCCTTGGTACCCACATGTAAAAATATTTAGAACTCTTTGCAAAGGCACAAGTGCTCCTTTAGTGGAAGCAATGGCTCCCCTTTCACCTCCATGTGGTGATGGATCTCCTCCTAATGTGACAGCGCTGTTGGTTCTTTCCAATGTATGAAGAGTGCTTGTGTTTATGACACAAATATTTTCACCAAGTTTTCCCATCAAACACTTAGTGAATGAATCATATGTTTTTGCATTTGCATGACAATGAAAAATGGAGCCTTCAAACCAACAATTATGAACCATACCTTGAGTTGCAGCGCTACTCCTCCCATGGCCTCATTTCTTCCTCTACTCCTTTTCAATGCAAGTGAACAAAGGACTGCATTGTGGATCTGCATGTGTGGTTGAATGTCCACACCCTTCATGAAAAATAGCTAGGATTTGTCTCATCAACAAACCCTCTCAGAAAATCTTCCACTTTTCCCTTTCATCAAGATTTTCAATGATCTCTTCAATGGTATGGAAAAGAAGAAGGGAAACCTCCTCTTCCATCATTCCTATTTCCTTGTTTCCTTTGTCAATCTCCTCTCCTTGGAGAGAAGCTCCTCTTGCTGATGGCAATATTGTGCACAGGCTGAGCCAAGATTGATGCTCCGATACCACAAATAAATAGCAACAATTTCATAACAATATCTAGTTCGCAAAAATAGTCTTCTATATTAAGAGATCCAAAATTTCCTATACATTCATAATTCCCATACAATTTACCCTTCCATGCACACAACCAGCAAATTCCACACACAACCAGGACTAATATCTCCGTGCACATAGCCAGTAGGATCCTTTCTACCCAAAACCCAAACTTAAATCAAATCCTTACACAATGTTCATCATCAGACATAAATATTAATTATCTCTACTTGACTTGATCTATCTATATTTATACTAGTATTAGCATTCAGATACCATGGTCTCAAACCATGATTTGAGACTCGTAGTTTTCCCTTAAAAACCATTTAAATTGAGCCAAGAATTGGACCTGCCCCAAAGCCCCTTTGAGTTTTCCACACAGCGCGCATAAAAAAATATATACAAAACTTTAGCAAAATTGACCCCAGTAGACCCCGCTCCAACAAGTCCTAAATCCATGAAAGATAAATACGTAGAGTATTGGATATATAATAAAAGGATTAGGGCTCATAGTCATAAATCCATGAAAAATACAGATATGGAGTCTTCTATCTATAATAAAATGTTTAGGGTGCATAGTCATGAATATTTAAAAATATCAAGGTGTGGAATATTGGATCTTTAGAGTAGATCAGGGCGTGGAGTCCTCAGACTACTAAGGCATGGAGATGCATGCAATAGAGGTGTGGAATCCCTATTCTCTGGAAGAAAAATACCACTCATAGGAATCTTAGGGATGAATTTCCTTAATAAAATCTCATTCATAATAGTTTTGGAGTGACTTTGTAAAAATAGAAATTCATGTGCAGCATCTCAAGTATGACTTTCCAAAAATATTAAATCACCTTTAATCAATAGGTAATAAAGTATACTTGAAGTAAAATCACTTAACCTATCATTGATGAATCCTAATAGTTCAATATTGAATTCATCCTCAATATTATTAATATTATTATTATTATCTTTTATGAGGCTATGATATTATTATTAAAGGAGAATTATATCTCCTCAATCACTTGACACCTCTATCATTGATGATTCTCATTGCTATATGTAACTCTCTCTCTCTTTTAATAATACATTACATTCTATTTTATGCACTCATCAAAGGATGGCATATTCATATTACACTCATTAAATACATGTCATGAAATATTCCTCTTACACTCTCTTTAATGTATATGTTACACTCTCCTTAACTAAGGCATGCATACCTCTCCTTAATGGCATGAGGTACTCTCCTCTAAATGGAATACAAGGCATACATATTACTCCCTATTTATGATAATAATTTTTTCCTCCTCCTATATATGTGCCTCATGTATTCTCACTTGGGGAAGGTCCATTCTGGTACCAAGAGTTGGAGAGATTTATAAATTAAAAAAAATAATTGTGAGAGGGAAAGACTTGGAGGGTAGACAAATGATAGTATAAATTGCTAAGTAGCTTGACCCAATGGAGTTGGCGATGAGTGGTATTGAGACGAATTGAAACTTCTCTTCCTCAACTGGCTTCTATATCTCTCTACTATTATATTTTGGTACTGCTTGTTAGCTCTTACATTCTGGGGGTTCCAAGGGGAGAATTTCTCCCTATATATGGTTTGGTAGAAAATTGGATGGTTAAACTAAGTTAATTAAGGGGTCGGAGATGGATCATATTCTCAGTGATTGGAGTTGAATATCTCTTGAGGTATAATTTTCATTGTCATAAAAATGTAGTATAGCTTTAGCATAAAATAAAAATTATAAATTTAAATTGTTGTAAGTATCTAATTTTGGTTTAAGATTATGTTATCTGGAATCTTATTGTCTAGTTAAAAATGAAGACTAAGAGTGGTCTATATGTATGGATGTTTATATGTCAAGATGTTATGGAATTATTATTGGTGTGGTTTATTGCACTAACCTTGGTATTGTAGTATTTGATAAAGGAAATCCAAATGTTTTTGAAGGTAATTTCAATAATTAAATTCCAAAGGACTTCGATAAGTATTTCATGACTTATGGTTTTGTTTCAAGTAGTTAGATGCAAGTTTTAGAGAGGGTTTCATGACATTTTGCAAAGTGATTGACAAAATTTGTGAATGATTAATGCTATCACTTTTTTTATGCATGAATAAGTGCTATCTTTCAGCTTACAAGATAATTAATAAAATTGATATGTACCCAAAATATACTTGGAGGAATTACAAAATCATCCCTTAAAAGAAAATTAAAAATGATAGTAGCTAAAATATGGATTGGAAGATCAAAAGATTGAGGTATGTTTGAGGTAAATTTTAGTCATGGAATATGTTTTATATTCTTATATATAATTCAATGTTTTTTAATTCAAGAATTTGTAATAGTGTTGTTATAATTTTCAAAGAAAGCCTTGATGGTTGTAGCATTCAGGGCTGCCATGTGTTTGTTAAATATTAGAAATGGCTATAATAAGTTTTTCAAATCATGTCATAGCAATTAGCTTGTGGGTTGTAAAATGTTTAAGGAACACATATGGTGGATTTAGAAATGTGCGAATTCAATGAGCATATCTTAGTAACATAAATTTGGGTTGTCTTTCCTCATGTAGGGATGTAGATGAAAATTTTCATCTCATGTGTTTAACAAACGTCGCAAATGAAACATTAAGGATCAAAATTTTTGTTGTTTTAAGAATCACATTCCTGGGCATTTTGAATGCGATTCAACCCAACATGAGGGGGTATCCGTGCTTAAGGCCCTATAACCCCCCATTTGATTAAAAAAAAAAACTTTTCAGAAACCAAATCGTATATTTGGGCGATTTTGCAGATTACTACTACCAACTTTGTATGTATGTTTTGATTTTTTGGTGAATGAATAAGATGATTTGATTTTAGTTTTAATAGGCCAATATTTTAATTTATAATTTGTTAATTTTATGAGTTAAATAGTTTGAGTAATAATCTCATATTCATGTCGCTAAGGGCTACCAAAATCGTCTTAAGAGATTATGGCCGCCAATTGTTTGACAAAATGACTCAATGGTTGTATATTTTATTCTTGAAAATTGTTTGCCAGAATGATTGAATTGATATAGCTATTTACATTTATGAATTATTTGTAAAAAAATGTGTAAGTGGAATTAGAATTTGTAACCAATATGTTTGTGGAATGTCACAATAAAAATGAGTGGTAATCCCATTGAGTTAAAATTCATTTTGATAAAGTCAAATTTGGGTAAGTGAATTGTTGTAGTGTTAGCATACATATGAAATTATAAATATGGGATACCACTCCTATAGAAGGTAGATTCTCCTTTTAAGTAAAGAATTCATAATCATGTTATTTAAAATAAAATAAAATTAGTTATGACAGAAGTAACTATTAACTTGTTGGAAATTTTGGCTCCTAAAGTTTGATATTTATTCATCCCACTAAAGACTCTTTATTATAAATATGATTTTTGAGCTTGAATATCAAGTGATGGTTGTCATTTCATACTTTGGTTTTGGGGTTTGAATGAGACATTGGATTTGGGCTTTTCTTAGGATTTGGAAACAAAAAACAAATATTTCATTTTTAGGTTAGTGTTCAATATTTATCTATAATATTGATGGTTGGTAAGGAGGGACGTCACATATGGTATCAGAGCCAAGTTAAAACACTAGGGCCTAATGGAACGACATGCTTTCTTGTAGGTTGATGCATGAATGCTGATTTTGTATGGATGTTGAATTATTGTGTATGTTGACTTAGAAGAATATTGATTTCATAAAAAATATTATTATTATTATTATTATTATTATGTCATTTAGAAACTCATAAAATAAAAATAATGTATTCTTATATTCCTTTATATTTTTGTTAAGACAAATTATTAAAAATATGATAAATTACTTAAAAACGTGTTGGGAACGGATGCACTTGGGAAGTTGGGGTTAAACCAAAGCATGTGAATGGCTTGATTTTCAATGGGTGAGTGAGATATGTGGAGTGGTTTCATGGTCAAATATATTTTTAATGCATCATTATCAATGTGATATGGGCCTACTAGCCATCCTTTACTAGCTAAAATTATATCTACCAAGAAAAATATCGGCCTTATCTAATCTATAGTATGATGACCTTTGTCTGTATGCTTTGGGAATGAGTAACAAGTATAAGGCCAAGATTCACGTAACATGACGATTGAGTTCATCATATTAATTTTGAATCTTTTCTCACCTACACTAATGGAGCTTAACAGAATCTACCTTGAAGGATGTCACTTTTAACTGTGAAGGTAGATTCAAGAGTAATGTATGTGCATTAATTTGATGTGTTAAAATATGACTTGAAAATACATTCTTAATGAGTAAGAATAGAGTTCTTATGATTTATTTGGCATGATTTTGTGTAGTTTTGGTTGACATTATGCATCAAATAAATTGAAATTACTTAAATACTAGGTTGAGGTATGACCTTCCTAATAAACATGAGGCTTACATGACTAGTGCATGAAGGGTTGTGGAATCCATTTTAAGGAATAATTGAAGCTTATGTTTTCCTTAAGTTATGTACGGTTCTGTAATCCACACTAGCATATATCTATGAGCTACTGTATGGGTGTGGAATCCATACTAGCATATATCTATGAGAAAATGTATGGGTGTGGAATTGATACTAATATATATCTATGAGCTAAGTAATGAGGTAAAGTACGGGTATGTAATCCATACTAACATATATCTATGAGGTAAGTAATTATTCTGGTTAGAATAAAAAAATATTTTGATGGAATCTCATAGACATGATTAAGGAGTATTGATTATGTATAATTAAAGTTAAATGGATAGAGATTCATAAGATGAATTTGCTTGAGATTTAAATCCATTATTTTAGTTTTTTTACAAATGAAGATACTAAGATTGGTATATTGAACACCATTTGGTGCTTTAGAATGTTTGGAATAATTTTTTTTGATATATGGAGTCAAGTGTGAACTAATTATCTATCCTCTAGTATTGAAATTATTTTGTTTGTGATGGATTTAGGTAGAATTAAAATTATTTTCAAATGCTTGAAATGTATAAAGTTATTATTGTGATAAGTTGATGAAATATTTTTTCTATTGACTTGTGACAAATTAGGTCTAGGAAATCCATAACAATCCCTTTAATTATTTTGTCAATTGAATATTGTTTGAATTATATTTAACCAAATCAATTAGATAAATTATGAGAATTGAACTCATGATTTTCTTTAAACTATTGTTATTTAGCTGATCGAGTCAAAAATTCATATTGTTTATGAACTTGATAAACTGCTTTCTTGGGATTTGATTAACTTGTAATTTTTTTAAGAGAATGACATGTTTAGAAGATAAAAATTTTATGTGTTGAGAGATTTGTTGTGATTGAGATTAAATAAATAGGTATGTGATTAATGAAAATATTAGTTGGGTTCTCATTTTACAATAATATATGTTTGTGATAACTTTTGAGGGTAAAATTGAAGGAGAGTGAGACCACATTTTGATGAATTGAAATTCTTGACTGGATTAGAAGCCTAAGATGATTGTATTATATGTGGAATGGAAGAGGTTGATGAATTTAGGAATTTTGTGCCTGGATGTATAGTTGTATGAGTAGTTAGTAATCCTTCAAAAGGCTATAATCTTTTATGAGGTTTAAAAAAAAAACTTATCTTTAGGCTAGGAATGCCTTTATGATAGTCTAAATATTATTTAAAATCAACAATATTATTCATAGTTTGAGAAATGTATGGTTTTCATAGCTTTTTTTGTTTGTGTATGTACTCATAGTAAGGAATAAAACATGAAAACAAATGAATTGTCTAATTATTGAATGGAAATCATGAGTTATTTTATAGTGGGAAAACAAGTTGTCTTACAGTTATCAAGATATAAGTGAATAATAATGAAGATTATGGGAAATAAAATGAATGGTATATAATATAAAATTGGGTCAATGAGGATTGTATGGAACCTTAGCTTGTTTAAAAAAAAAAAAATGGTGTGTTGAACCTCAAATTGTGATTTTTACTAAAGAGTAAGCATTTAGTAAAATTGTAGCTAAATCCTAAATATTTTGATTGTAGGGATGTCTTATGATATTAAAAAAGGGGGGGGGGGGGGGGGGGGAAATTGGATTGAGAAGATGTTAGAGTCCTGTAATTTACAGTATCATAAGGTGACTGTTTATTGCTTATATTTTTCATGCTAAAAATAGTTTTGCATGGCTATCATTTATTTTCAAAGAAAGAAAGGAAGATCCTGACTATCAAGAGAATCAAATGAATATATTTGCCTTTTAGTTCAGTTAAAAGAAAAAAATGTTGTTGATTGTGTGTAATAGTGGGAAAACTCCCCTCATTCTTTCCATTTCCCTCTTTTTCCTGTCATTTTTCTGTGTTCCTAAGACCAACGCCTCATTCCTTTCAAAACCCATAGTTGAGGACTTTAAAACCCCATTTAAACCCCAAGAAACCACATACATAACCTTTGGGACTTATTAATTTATAAACCCATTTTTATTAAAGTCCAAAATTATACTATTATAGCTCCACCTGCCCACCAAACAGTCATGTTATGCAACCACAAAACCTTCATACTCCACATTTTCCTTACCTTTTGCATGTTCACACCCTCCAGCATTTAGTGCACCGCATTTTGCATTTCGCACATATTACAACTTACCAATTACAATGCCTACAAGTTAAATATTTTAACTTGTGATACATCCTGACCATAATCTCACAATGCAAGTTTCAAAGGATTATCACTGGAGGTAAATGTTAAAAGTGCCAATGTGCGATGTTCAATGTAGGTGAGACCCAATCGTAATCGAAAAACACAAATATTAAAATATAGATACATAAGAAAAGTTGAAATATTGTGATGTGCGATATTTTTGTGGATGCGATAAAGTTCATAACTGAAGTCTACAAGATTTCAGGTCCTGGCTTATGAGGTTTATGCTCCTTTTTAGGAAGAAATAGGCTAAAACGTGGCAAAAGGACTTGTGGTAAAATAGGGCCCACTTTCCACCTCATCCACCCATCATCACTTTAATCTGACGAGCTACGTTTCATTCTGAACCCCCCTCCCCCAACCATCCTAACTTTATCCTCATAGGGGGGCCCGAAACGAGTGGTTTGCAAAAAGCGAGCCCCCCTTACATGTCATTCTTTCATGAGTTTTCACCCCCCCCCCCCCCCCTCTATTACCACTTACCACTTCAGGGGGGGTCCGGAATACCACTTTTCCCCTGCAAAACTATTTTCCCCAAATAAAAAACTGTTGTTTAGCCAGTTGGACTTCTTCCAAGATGGGTTGATATTATCGCTCATCAAATAAAGTTATTAGAGAGCTATCAATTTGTAACAGAGAAAGGGGAGTGGGATTAGAGAAGCAGCAGTGCCAACATCGCATTGGAATTTAGGATCAGGGAAAGGCATTCCAAATGACAGAGCTAGATGTTAGAGCCACCAGTTTTCCCTCTTCGAGACTACCTCAGTCACTTGTAGCCTACCTTTTATTTTACGAAGAGTTTCCAACATTAATGTTACATTCAGAAGTTAATTCTGATGTTAATGTTACAGTCGGTTTTCCAGAGATATTTTTATTTCGAGCCTTGCATGGCCACAGTTGTCAACTTGTAATTTAATTTATAGTTAATGTAGACTGCCAACGCAGATTAGGGAAACTAACTTATTATTTAGATAAATACTTCATTCCTTAGCAGTATCAAAGGTGGGAAATTTGGACCCTGCTGAAACTTGCATTGTAATAAGTATTCGAGCAATGTAACAATTTTGAGTTGGGAATCAATAATAAAAGAACATTCACAAGATCCTTAAGCTATGTTAATGGTGATGTTCTTTCCTCTGTGTTAATGTTTTCTTCTATATTTTCATGTTGTGCATCAATTTCTCTGATTTTAAAATAGAAGTCTTAGATTATAATATGTTGAGAGAGCAGCATAATTTTGTCTATGTTTGTTATCTTAATGTTTTCCTCGGATACCTGTACGCAAAATTCAAATATTATCTACTCTAAAATTATGTGGAAGTATAGTTAAAGAATTCTTGACTGCTCTTTAGCTTTACTAAACTCACTGCCTTCTATCATCTCATATTCACGCCGCCAAGTAAGATCCAGTTTGCATAGTTATCTTGCCTTGTGAATTCCCTTGAAAATTTGATGCACATTTCAGCCTTTTATGACTCCATAGCCCAATGTATTTGCTTCTGTAGCTCTATCTTTCCCACCACCCAATCAATCAAAACAAACAACCCCCATAACCTCTATAACTAGCCTAATATTAGCACTTATAATTATCAAGCTAAATCATAAATCATAAAATACAAAGAGAGCCCTATCTGAGTCTAGGAAGGCTAGGTCTTGGACTCCAAAGTGTTTTGATGTTTCCATCTATAGTTCTGTCTTCAACCTTAAGAAATTATAGAGGGCTAATAGAAGACATAAAACTAATGGGATGTAAGAGTGGGTTATATATATGGCATGTTTTGTGGCATAGTTGCACTGGCAATTGTGTGTGGATGATTTGATGCTTCTTATATGCAAACTTGATAGTGATATGGGATGGAACATAATTGTTGTTTCCAAAACTAATATGGGAGTTGATTATGACTTGGAAAGATCGTTTTTTCTAAGAGAATGACACATGAAAGACTATTGAATTTTTAATGCATTAGATAGGGAAAATAAAATCTTGTGTAATGTGAGATTATTATGATTTATATGAATATATGTTTTATACGTTATATCATTGATTAGATGATTGTTTTAATATAGTATGTATGGTGTTGTATGTCAAAATCTATCTAGTATAACATGACTATATATGGTACTTGACTAATAATGGAAGGCTTTTCCTCATGGAAAACATCGTTGGATTTTGGAAATATATATATATATATATATATATATATATATATATATATATATATATATATATATATCGATATATATATTCGAAAACTATAAAAAAACTTTGGTAAAATTTTAATATAAGAGGGGGAGTATGTAGTGTCCCACCATGGCAAGGTTAGTTTTGTGACACTTGGAGAGGGTAATTTTTATGGAATGATATAATAATATGCATGTCAAACTTATGTGTATGCTTGTATGCTATAGACGTAGTTTGGGTCAACTATTTTCTATATGTTTATGATAATATCTATGGTGCATATAAGAATGATTTTGGTTAAGAGCATATTATCAATGTTTTCACGTTTGGTATACTATTTTGTACATTGGTGTATGACATGGATGGTGATGAAGGATTGAGATACATAGATCCATGGATGATCATGATTATATGGAACATATGGTTAATTATGATTTATGGATGATAAATTATTTTGGAAGTCATGATACATGATTTTTATGATTATATATACTTAATATTGTATTAAGCAGGATGTGGCAAGGGACATGGTTATTTTCAAAAAAGGATGCTCAAATTATAAATGACGGTGGAAGTCATGATACATGATTTTTATGATTATATATGCTTATTATTGTGTTAATCAGGATGTGACGGGGGATGTCGTTATTTGAAAAAAAAGATGTTCAAAATATAAATGGTTGTGGAAATCATTTCTCCAAGCCCAAAATAATTTTGCAAGTCATTTACAATCTTCGGTAAAATGTGAATAAGTTTATTATGAAATTCATTTGATTCCTTTGATCTATGAGATTGTGATGTGTGCTAGTCTTGCAAAAAGGTCTTAACAACAAACCAGGAGATGGGTAAGAGCTCACAATCAATACCTTAAGGCGAAGCATGATGTTTCAAAGAAAAGTAGATGAGAAAGCATGGAAATTAGGGCATGGATTCCTAAATCCATGAAAGATAAAGACGTGGAGTCTTGGATATATAATAAAAGGATGAAGGCACGAAGTCCTAAATCCATGAAAATAAAGACATGGAGTGTTGGATCTATAATAAATTTTTTAGGGCATGGAGTCGTGAATATTTAAAAAGATCAAGGTGTGAAATCTTATATCTTTAGAGTAGATCAATACATAGAGCCCTCAATCTACTAGGGCACGAATATGCATGCAATAGGGGTGTTGAATCCCTCTTCTTCGAAAAGAAAAATAACACTCATGCGAAGCTCAGGGATAAATTTCCTTAATAAAATCTCATTCTTGACAATTTCGGAGTGACTTTCTAAAAATAGAAATTCATGTCTAGCATCTCAAGTATGACATTCAAAAAATAGTAAATAACCTCCAATCAATGGGTAATCAAGTATACTTGAAGGAAAATCACTTTACTTATCATTGATAAATCCTAATAGTTCAACCTAGAATTCATCCTCCATATTATTAATATTATTATTATCTTTTATGAGACTATGATATTATTATTAAAAGGGAATTATATGTCCTCAATCACTTGACACCTCTCTCCTTGATGATTCTCATGGCTCTACATAAATCTCTCTCTATTTCAATAATACATTACACTCTATTTTATGAACTTATCAAAGAATGGAATATTCCTCTTACACTCATTAAAGACATGTAATGAAAGATTCCTCTTACAGTCTCTTTAATGGATATGTTACACTTCCCTTAACTTAGGCATGCATACCTCTCCTTTATGGCATGAATTACACTCCTCTAAATGTAATACAAGGAATGCATATTACTCCTCCTTTATGACAAGAATTTTTTTCTCCTCCTATATAGGTGTCTCATGTATTCTCACTTGGGGGAGGTGCGTTGTGATACCAAGAGTTGGAGAGATTTATAAATTAAAATGAAAAAATTGTGAGATATAATTTTTGTTTAAGATTATGTTATCTGGAATATTACTGGATAGTTGAAAATGAATATTAAGAGTGGTATATATGTATGGATGCTTAGATGTCAAGATGTTATGGAATTATTATTGATGTGGTTTATTTTACTAACCTTGGTATTGTATCATTTGTGAAAGGAAAGAAAAATATTGTTGAAGGTAATTGCAATAAATAAATTCAAAAGGACTTTAGTAAGTATTTCATGAGTTGTGGTTTTGTTTCAAGTGATTAGATGTGTGTTTTAGAAAGGGTTTCATGATATTTTTCAAAGTGTTTGACAAAATCCTTGAATGAGTAATTCTATCAATTTATTTATGCATGAATAAGTTCTAACTTGCATCTTACAAGAGAAGTAAGAAAATGGATATATACCCAAAATATACCTGGAGGAATTGCAAAATCATTCCTTAAAATAAAATTAAAAAATGATGGCAACTAAAATACGGTTTGGAAGATCAAAGGATTGAGGTATGTTTGAGGTAAATTTCAGTCATGGCTTATGATTTATATTCTTATCGATAATTCAATGTTTTTTTATTCAAGTTTTTGTAATAATACTATTAGAATTTTGATAGAAAGATTTAGTGTTTGTAACATTCACAGCTGCCATGTGTTTGTCAAATTGTAGAAATGGTTGCAATAAGTTTGTCAAATCATGTCAAAGGAATTATGTTGTGGGTTGTCAAATGTTTCAAGAACTCATATGGTGGATTTAGAAATGTGTGAATTCAATGAACATATCTTAGTAGGATAAATTTGTGTTGTCTTTCCTCATGTAGAGTTGTACATGAAATTTTTCATTCCATGTGTTTGACAAAGCTCATAAATGAAACATTAAGGATATCAATTTTTTTTTTTTTAATAATCACATTCCTGGACATTTTGAATGTGATTCTGCCCAACATCAGGGGATATATGTGCCTAAAGACCATATAACCTCCCATTTGATTCCAAAAAAAGACTTTTCAGGACCCAGATCGTAAATATGGGCAATTTTGCAGATTACTGCTACCAACTTTGTATGTATGTTCTGAGATTTTCGTAAATAATTAAGATGATTTGATTTCTATTTTAATATGAAAATATTTTAATTTTGAGTTTATGAATTTTATGAGTTAAATATTTTGAGTAAGTATCTTATATTCATGCTACTAAGGGTTGTCAAAATGTTTTTAAGAGATGATAGCTGCCAAGTGTTTTACAAAATTCCTCAATGGTTATATATTGTATGCTTGCAAACTGTTTTTCCTAATGATTCAATGGCTATAGCTATTTACATTTATGAATTTTCTGTTAAACAATTCCTAAGTAGAATTAGGATTTGTAACCAAGATGTTTCTGGAATGTCTCAATGAATATGTGTGTTAATCCCATTGAGTTTTAAAATTCATGTTGATAAAGTCAAATTTGGGTAAGTGATGTAGTGTTAGCTTAAATAGGAAATTATAAATATGGGATACCACTCCTATATAAGATAGATTATCAATTTAAGTAAATAATTCATAAGCATGTTATTTAAAATAGAATCAAATTAGTCACAAGAGAAGTAACAATTAACTTGTTGGAAATTGTGGCTACTAAAGTTTTAGATTTATTCATCCCACAAAAGAATATTTATTTTACATATAAATTTTTGAGTTTGAGGATCAAGTGATGGTTTTCATTTCTTATTTTGGTTTCTGGGTTTGAGTGAGACATTAGCATTCGGCTTGTTTTAGGATTTGGAAACAAAAAAAATATATCGCATTTTGATTTTAGTGTTCAATATTTCTCTATCATATTGATGGATGGTAAGGTGGGACCTTATAGGTATCACCATCTTAGAGATTGTGTGTAGAGGAAAATTATGTCATCAACGTACATTCCCATGGAGCAGCAGGATGCAGAAATCTTGACAAAGGCGTTTTCAAGAAGAAAATTTGAGTTCCACTGAAGCAAAATCAAGGTAGCAGACATTCCCTTTCTTTTTGAGAGGGAGTGTTTAAATTGGCAACAAGAAGGGATTCTAATTTACTTTTCTCTTAATTAAATTAGAAGTAAATTGTAATTCCAAATCACATGACAACTTGTATGAGTTAAATGATTTGAAGGAATACATCATTAGCTCTGTCAATTTGATTTGGGGGTCAAAATGGAGGCATGTAGAGTTATCCCTAAGTTTTATGTGGTCCAGTTATAGTTTATTTTGAGTTGTAATTCAGTTAACTCAATTATTTGAGTTAAAATCAGTTTAACTAGTTCTAACTAGGAGATGAGCTAGTGACAGGTCCAATGAATTAAACATGATTTAATTCATGTGCAATGATCAAGAAATAATTAATTAATAGTTCCCTACAAATAGATGTTGCATGTCAGTTCTAAGGAAGACCCAATTGAGATTGGAGTTAAAGGGAAGAGAACTATCAATTGTATTATTAAAAAATTGTACAGGTCATACATGAGGTCAACAGGACACCTTAGATGAATTGTGCAATTAAATATTGGGAATTTCATAATTAATAGGGGCTCGATTCCTCCAAGAATGCATAATCAAGGTTGACCATCCCATAGTAGGAAATTGGTTAAGTATCAAACCATTATTGCTGGGATCAAAGTGAGACAATCAAAGATAGTGCATAGGTTTCTAAGGAACGGAAATAACACTACATTGTTTCATATTATTGACTTAATGAAATATACATATATCAGGGTTTTTAGCTAAGGCTATCCGTAGATACATCTTTTTGTTGTGTGATTGAAATTATTTCTCTTTCTTGTTCATGTGATTGTGTGATTGTAATTGGTTTCCGCAATTTATAGGAATAAATACAGTGTTTTTTTAATCATATTACAAGATTAGCTTAATATATGTGGATTCTCTACATTTACCATGGATATTATTAACTAGTAAATATGCTTTCTTACAAAACTATAGGCCAATACTATGGGACAATACCATGGATTATCAATACAAAATGCCAAAAAACCATAACCCATTTAAAAAAATAAAAAATAAAAAGTAAAATATTGTAGACATTACATATAGCTTTGATTACGTGAAAAAATTCCATTATATGGATGGAGGAGGGTGGGAGAGGTAAAAATAGAGATAGAGATAGAGAGTGAGAATGAGATAAAGTAGGGCATGGGGGGGGGGGAGATGGAGAGAGGGAGGGAGATAATGACAAGGTCGGAGGACAGAGAGAGAGAGTGATGGGGAGGGGAGAGAGAGTGGGAATGGGGTAGTATAAGAGAGAAGGAAAGAGAAGAATGAAGAGAGAGAGGAGTGTAGGGAGAGGAGGGAGGGAAGGAGACAAAGAGGGAGTTGGAGGGAGAGAGAGGGAGTGAAGTACAAAGATATAGAGAGATAGATAATGAGATAGGAGTGAAAAGGGAGAGATGAACAAAGAGGGAGAGAGGAGAGGAGAAAAGACAAAGAGAAGGAGAGGAAATATATGTAGTTAAACGAACTTATAAACAGGGAGACTTATAGTTGTAGGGGTAGAGAGAGAATGACAAAGGAAGGGAGAGAGTAAAGAAAGGGGTAAGAAAGAGAGAGAGAGGAGGATGATATATGGACAATGAGAGAGAGAGGAAAGGAGGGAAGACAAAATGGAGGAGAGGAGAGAGGGAGATACATAGAGTTGGAGGGGGAGATAGGGAGAGAGAGAGAGAGAAGGAGAGAGGGAAGGAGATAGTAGATAAGGAGGGTGTTAGGGTCCTATAATAATATTGTTAATAAATTTTGAATTGAATTTGATGGTATTGTAAATATGTACATAACTTGCTTTCTGCAAGTTGTTTTCCCATATTTTGAAAAAATGAAAAATAATAAAAAACCAAAAAGAGGGTAAAAAGTCCTAAAATAAAGATCAAAAGGACTTAGAAAAATATAGACCCCAAAAGAAAAAGAGATAAAATAAGACCTGAAAGTGAGCAATTCCAAATGCCACTACTTTTACTTTTACTGCAAGAATAATGATTATGTGCAGAGTGTCAATAAATGCCATAATCCATGATCAGTTAAACAGTTTAATCTTAACTTTTCATATTTTCAATTTCATGTTTTAGATAGAGAATAAATATTCTTCAAATAGTTTAAACTTGACAAGTAGATAGGTAGAGAATAATGAGGATCTCAACAGTTTAATCTAAGCCCTCGGATGAAATATCGGATGAAATAAGGTAGAATTAGATATTTTTATGCTTTGAAATAAAAATGTTTTAAGGTTGCAAGCATAAATGCACCTACAAAATGAAGAAAAAATGTTAGAAATAAAGATTGGTAGGTAGAAAGAAGTTGAGAAATCATGTAATATAGCATCATCAGGAAAAAATCACTAATTTCCCCTCCCCTACAAGTATTTAGTATTCCAAACTATCAGTCAAAAAGGCTAGCATTTCTCTGACTTTTGTTGGGATCGGACCCAAGGCTCGATGACTGGTTAGTTAAAAATATTGAGTTCCTACATTAAACCCACATTCATTAGCATTTACTCATCATTCATAAATCATAACCCCTTTTCCTAAGTAAAAACCCATTTTTACTTAGTGAAATTAGAGCCCTAAATAATTAACTTCATTCCCTTTCAAAATCATTCATAAAATCCTCAAAATGCATTTATCCTAAGTATAAATGAAATAATATTAAAAAGACAAAAATGCTTTATTTTTTCTATGATTTACACTTTACTTAGAGATTAACATGTGTTTTGTTTCCATTTCACTACCCTTTTTCATATTAACTTCTAACTAAAATTATTAAACCCCTAAACTACACCCTCCCATATATATTAATACCCTTATTTTAAATAACCCCCCAAAAACCCATTATTTTAAGTTTAGACCAAAGTTTAATATTCCACATGTGTAATATAAAACCCTGCCCTACAAACCCATTGGTCTAAACATACCTATATGCAAATATCCCGCCCCATGTAGTTTAAACAAGTGATAAGTGCATTTGATAAAACTATATAATAAGAATATCACCCCCATATATGAACAGTTAAAACATTTCACAATTTTTTAATTTAAAACATTATACCCGCCATATTTCATAATGCTTGAAATTTAAACTTTATTAAAACACATTTTTTATAAAGTTTAAGTCATTCCTACTGCATATGCAAACACCCTAGCCCCACTCCCATTCTGATGCAACTCCCAAACCAATCTGGACCGTTCGCACACGAACTCTAGATCCGACGGCTAAAACATAATATCACGTAGAAAAGTTACGTGATCACCCAAGCTCCAAATTTGCGTGAAATGGGTGGTTTCACAATTCTATCTCTCCTCCACGTGCCATTTTCTTATTGGATCACATGGGTTCAAGCCGAAACTGCTTACCACTGTAATGTCGCACTATAACCACTGGTTGTTTTGATCCATTGAAGACTGAAACCACCATTCCCGCCTGACTTGACTTGTATTAAATGCTAACATTTTTAAGCCCTAAATATGCATACAAAAAACTGGAAATGCATTCATTTCCTATCTGTTCCGCACTTAAACCCAGTGAAAGCCTTCCCGACTATAGAAACGACAATTTTCTGCCATTTTCTATGCCCAAAAACCTGCAAAATTTACCCTATGATCATTGAAGACTACCGAGGAGCCTTACATTGCTCCAGAAAATCCACAGAAGCTGTGTTTCATTCAAAACCTCAGATACATATTCTAAAGCCCAATACCTACATACAAAAGGTATTTTTCTAAAATTTGAACCAGCAATCAATTTTAAAGACCTTTTAAAGAACAAAAACACACTTAGAGTTTAAAAAACCAATTATAGAAACTGTCAAAAAGCCCAAAAAATAGACCAAACCCTGTCAAATGTTTTCCAGGAACCCTGTTTTACTGTTGCGCGCTATTTTGAGGAAATTTGTGAGTTTTTAAAGTTTGATGAGCTATTTTCTAGCTCTAAATCAAACCATAAAACCTCTGAAGGTATCCTAAGCCTCTGTGACCCTTTTCAAAAGTGTTTTTAGCCCAATTTCCCATCAAAATACTCAGGAAACCATTGTTTCTTGTTTTAAACCAATTAAAAGCCTGTAAACCTCTTTCACGGACCTAAATGGAAACAAAACCAAATAAAAGGCTATACTTTGCCTAAATTATCCAATAAATCCTCTGCTAAAGTAATATACTTCTGCAAACTATCGAAACTTGCAAAAAATGGCCAAAAATGCCTAAGAAGCAGAGTCCAAGCAAGCCTGAGGGTTCCAAAGTACCTAAACCAACCCCTGTTATAACCTCTAAGACTACCATAGTGGTAAATCCCCTTCAACCACCTGTTGCTGATGTTGAACACATCCCAGTTGCTGATATTTATTATAAGATAGCAGATCCCATTGTTGAATTTAACTTTCTTGATATTCATAATTGGAGCTATGAGAAATCATTAGATAATGATGGAGAAGTCCATATTTGGGAATCCCATTTGCCCAAGTATGTTGTCCCATTAACTCACCCATGTCAGGAGGTCATTAGATTGTGTCAGCAGTATTATATACTTGATCAAAGAGCCATAGTCAATGCTAATAAAGAATTGCTTTTCACCATTACTACTTAATCTATCAATGAAATGTTACAGCTTCAGCCTGACCCCCAAGTAGTTTATTTATCTATAGAGGCCTTAACCCAGCTGTACATTGGCTTAGATTTTCCTAAGAGATTATTGATCTTTCATACATTCATGACCTCTCATGTAGAAATTCCTCAACTAAATCCCCCATATTCTACTGCTAAATTTCCAGAAGGTTCAAGGCATGTGATTTCCATGCTTTCATTCATCTTGGGGTACTTTAAAAATGAACACACTGATGAATCCATCCTAGTTTTTTTATCCACTTTCACCCGAGGTCAACCCTCCTCTGTAATCTTTGATTATGCTAGTTATATTGCAGATAATATCGATGATCAATTGATCAAATTGCCAATTGAAGGAGTGTTCAGATACACTTCCTTCCTCTTCCATATGTTTTTATATTTCCAATCAGATAAATTTCCAATTACTCTTCAAAAGTTGGACATAGAGGAAAATCCTCTTTCAGTCATTTTCTGGACATCTTTGATTAGAAAAGAAGGTGCAAATTTCACATATTTAGAGTTTTCAGAGTTATTTTTACATCCACTGATCAAAATTTTAACCAAAGTAGAGCAGCCAAGAATAAATGAAGAAATGAAAAAGATATTGCAATTGTCAGAGCAAAGTAAGGTTGGTGACTGGTATCTATATGAAAAATATACTAAAATCAAAGTATTTGGGTCAAACTTGTTACATTACAAGTTACCCAAGCATGTTTCAATGAGGATATTTACCTTGGAGTATATCAGGTAGAGCCTAAATTCTGATTCCATAAATTTCATGGAAGCAAAGAAGAAAACTCAATTCAAACTAAGGAGTCAGAGAGGGCCATTTATTTGCAATCACAAGGATGCTGAAAAAGAGGCAGCTAAGAAACTATTGGAATACAAGTTTGAAAAGAGTTTTCCTTGGAATTATGATCCACAAGGGATCCTGAGTAAACTAAGGGTTAAATTCAAATTAACACCCTTCATCCATGAAGAAAAACTAGAGATTGAAAGATTTTCAAATCAAATTGAATGAACTGAAAACACCTTAGCAGATGCAAAAAACAAAAGTGATACTAGTCTCACTTTAGAGACTGCAAATCAACCAGAAAAGTTGACTAAAAGAGTTAGGGAAGAAGGAGCATATGTTGCAGAAACTACAACTGAGACTAAATTCAAGATAATATATAACAAAAGGCCTAAATTAAGTTCATTTGGTAAACAAAATGTAACAATTTATGTGGATGAAACAGAGATTATAGATACTAACACTAATATGATAGAAACAAATTTTTCCACAGTGATTATCAATGAGACAACCACTAACAACCAGAATGAAGAACACGGTAATAATAAGGATGCACAAATGATAGAAATACAACAAAGCATGGAAGCCTCCTCATCCCAAACAACCGAGGAAAAATATTTGGACATCAGGGAAAGGTACAAAAAAATTAAGTCCAAGAATGAAGAGATCAAAACTGAAATCTATTCTCAGTTTTTGAAACAAAAACCAGGTAACCAAAACAGATTCCTGTCAACATAAAAAACTGATCATGTCAGTATTGCAACCCACAGTACCAGTTCCAAAGACAGTTATTGACAATAAGAAATTTTATCTAGAAGTAGCAGCAGACAATATTCATGAATTAGATCAAATAGAGTTTCACAGGTAGAGTTCAGAAATGCTATATTCCACTACTACAACAAAGGCCATGAGTGTTCAAAAACATGAGAACACTATCACTAACATGCAATATTATATGAAATTAGACAAAGCTTCATTATATTCTAAGGATCTGAGAATTAAATCATTAGAAGAATCAGTGATTAAAGGCGGATATGACCCTGCAAATATCAATGCAGCAGAGTTATTGTTAAAGAATAAGAAACAAGACATTACAGCCTTAAGGAAACAACTTAAGCTTCCTCCAAGTGAACATCCCAGGCTAAATAAATCATATAGGAGCAGAATGTTAAAGATGACATGATGAACATCATCTTACAAATTACAGGATAGATTAAGGAGATAACGATACAGATGGACAAACTTTTCCAAGAAAAGGAAACGGTGAAAATACCAGAGCCACCTACAGTTATTGCCATGGTCACTACTGATGTTCCTTCAACTCTAGCTAAAGAGTTCGCACCAAAATTTCCACTGACAACTACAGTGCCAGCGACTTCATCCACCACATCAGTTGCTGAGTCATCCATAACAACAGTACATCCTACAGATGAGGCCAGCAAGTTAGTGAAAGAAATGGAAGAGATGTCTCTAAAGACAAATGAGATCAAAAGGTTAACAAATATGGTAGAAAATCTTGAGAATTCAAACAAATTGGCTCAGGTAAATGCAAAAACACATGAGAAAAATGCCATCAGACTAAATTACGAATTGAAGAAGTTGTAAAAGGAGTTAAATTTAAAGGATCAGATATCATACATCAAAAAATACCTTTGCAATAATGTCATTGAAGCCATCCATGACGTATGGCCTTCAATTCAGGTAATTTTTGAGCAAAGAGAATTATTATTAGCAGCACAAGCAGAAATTCAAAACACTCAAATTGAACTTGCTGATAAACTAGAGCAAGTTGTAAGGTTGATCACCTTCCATAACAACAAGAACAAACAGGAGTTAGAGGAACTCAGGATTACAGATAGGACTGCAACTATCCTAGAAATTAGGAAAGTTACTATAAAGAAAAATCTGATGAAGCAACTAGAAGAAAAGTGTGAAAGTATGAATACTGCCATAACCGGGTTCTTGGTCAAGTTGAGAAATTTGAGGCAAAAATGATTCCCTGATATTATGGTCATTAATGATAAAATAATGCCTCAAAATGACTATGATAAAAATATTATAGAATTTGCAAAGGAGCGGGTGAATAAACTAGAAGGACAAGGCATTCCAACAGGGAAAGTTTTACTAAAAAATATTGAAGACTTATTCTATTTGCAACATGAGATCAAACACTTGTTTGTCATCAAGCCAACCTTTTCCATATACATTAAAGCTGATGAAAACTTCAGGAAATTGAAAAATATAAAATTCCTAAAAATGAGGATTGGCAGTCACTCATAGATTTATTGTGGATAAAAAACAAACAGATAAAAAGAGGACAAAATTGTTTTCTGATTTATAGCCAAAATAGATTTTTACAGCAGTAAACAGTTTTGACTAAGGGTTAAAGTGTATTATAGTTTAGAGAGTATCAGTGAATAAAGAGAATCAGATAAAGAGTATCATACAAGGTAGATTAGATTCCAAAAAAATATCTAAAGCCAGCAAGGAGGACACCATGGCAGCCAGATGCATCTTATCTTCAAAACAGTTTCTATTTCTTTTGGATAAATATGACAACTTGCTAATTTATTAGGCAACTATCCCTATTTTATTGTAATGATATTTTTATTTCCCTTAGATAATTCCTAGAATCATTCTAGGATATTTCGTAAAACATTATGTATAAATACTTCATCTTTAGAAGTATTTTGTGTGGAATAAATCGTTGGAGATCGTTATAGTCATTTTTGTTGTACTTCAAATATTTTGTGTGTCAAATTTGGAGTAGTAGGCTGGATCAAACTAATTGGCATCATACTTCAAGATTCTTGTGATGAGATATTTGGAGTGAAGTGTTCCTTACTTGTCAATGTTATCTTTCTTTGTTGCATGCATCCATCTATGTTTGTTCTAAATTTGAATGAATAAATAGGAGTATTACTACAGGATTTGTTAAGAGCACCGTGTTTTTAACTAGTTATCATTTCTATGTTTTCCTCTGATTTCCAGTGCAAGGAACCCTTAATTTCTCCCTCTCTCATTTGACCTCTTTCTACTGCTTCCTTTTCCGGATCAAAGGATGCTTAATTTCCCTTTATCCGGATCGTACCACCTCATAAAAATAACTTTCCAAGATCTTCAAGGGTTATCTATCTTGCCTTGAAAACCTTTAACCTTTGGCCTTGATCCCAATTCTGTTAGCTTGATTTTGACTCCTTAGCCCAATGGACAAATAGATCTCCCACTATCCATCCCTTCAAGTGATTATTTCCCACCAAACCTATCAAAACCAAACTAAAATTGCGAATTCATAACTAGCCTAATATTTTACAAATCAAACAAAGTTAAAACTTAAAGAGAGAGCCCTTTCTAAACCCTAGGAAGGCTAGATCTTAGTGTTTGAAGTTAGTTTGTGGTTACCTCTAGTATTCTTTGACTAAAAACCAAAAATCTCACAACTTTAGAATTACTAGAGTGATAACGTTATTGGTGACCATACTGGGGAACTAACCAATCATCAGCCATAAAACTAGTCTTAAAGGAAATCATTTTATTCATCCTTTTACTTTAAGATTTATTTTATAAGTTGTGGTTATTAAAAAATATAATTTTGGCTTCTAGGAAAACTTACTATACCAGGTCTAACCCGAATCCTAAACCTGCTATTATAGTAGACAACCCAGACCAAATTGGCAAAAAGAAAAAACAGATATAAAATTTAGAAGCTGAAGTGTCATTAATAAGAGTCAATTTTTTACCAAAAAAGTTAATAAGTTTGCAAGATATAGATTTTGATCTAAAATTTGAACATTCTTTGTTTAGAAGTCAATCTGAAAGTGCTCTTTATACTACTATTTTAGACCCTGTTTTTATTTCATTCTTGGAAACAAAATAGAAAATTATTACAATAAATTCTAAATTAAAGAAAGCTAAATATCAGACCAAAGTTGAAGACATTAACACTGCTATTCTCAAAGATATTGATGAAGCTATTGAATTATCTCAATTATTAGCATATACCACTAAGCCTTCAGTTTCACAGTCATATAATACCATAATACCAGCTGTAGATTCAACTCTATATGCTGCTACATCATATATAGCTTCCAATACCAATACATCTATAGATTCATTTATCCCTAGACTACCTTCACAACCTAGAGCACTATTTCCACCATCCACTTCATCCACTATATCTACTAGCTCACCTTTTTATTTCTCAAACACATCATCCTCATTTCCTAGTAGTTCCACATTTATTCCAGTTTCATTCCCCAACACCTAAACTACAACTTTTAGTTCATCGTCTACCACTTTAACTTCAACCCCAAACACTTCTAATTTACCTCCTAGCCAAGCAACACTTCAAGCTATGGCTACTAGGTATGCCCCCCTTATCTTACCACAATAGCTTCATGACATGCCTCAAGAATATCAAAATAAAATACCACAGTTTGATGGCACTACTCATTATATTGCTCAGCAACACATTACCAAGATGACAGACTTCTTTGAACTTCATGAGATTGATGACTCAGATTTTCAAATGAGGTTATTTGCACAAACTTTGACAGGAGAAGTTAAGAAGTGGTTTAAAGGTCTTGTTTTTGGTAGTGTAACTAATTTAGCTGTATTTCATAGAGTGTTTTTAAATAAATGGGAAAAGAGAAAGAATCCACTCCAGAGATTGTCTAAATTTGATGCCATGAAAAGAGCTCCAAATGAGTCAGTTCAATACTACTGCACTAGATATAATAGTGTCTACAATTCCATTCCTGCAAATCTTAAACCCACTCCTTATTCTGTCCTACTCAAATTCCCTGATGGATTTGATGCAGACATGGCTTATCAATTAAGGGAAAGAGATGTAGAAACCTTAGAAAGAATGCAAACAGGTGTTGTTATTGTATAAGTAAACATTTTAGCCGAAAAAGCTAGACTCGGGAATGAAATAAGAGTGACCATTAAAGAAGAAAATTCCAATTCAGATACAAAAATTGATGTGTTAGCTAAAAATATAGAAAGGATGATGGATAGACTAGATAATATATAAAGAAGACCTCAATGGGATAATCAACAACAAATGATAAATCCTAATTTTAGGAAAAACATAAATTCAGGAGAAGCAAAAGAAATAGCACCAGACCAGACAATAAGACCCCCCTTCCAAGATAATTATGCTGAAAGTTCTCAGAATAATGATGATGATGAGGATACAATTAATCTAATGGGAATAGATGATAATAATACTATTTTTCTCACTCAGGAACATAAGAAATTATTTGACCTCCAAAAACTCAAATTAGATTCAAGTGAATCCTTTGATTATAAACAAGGTTATGATTATGATATAAATGAAATTCACAATCAATATAACCTTAGAAATAAGAAAAACAATGAGTCTTCTACCAAGAAAACTGCCCAAACACTAAATAAGAAAACAATAGAAGCTCCAAAAACAAAGGTTCTGCAAATTCTCCCAAGGGAAAATAAGAAAAACTCTAGTTCTTCCCAAAACATTACCAGTCCTAAAAATGCATCAAGCCCTAAGATTGTTGATATTACTGATGAATTTTCTCAAACTACTAAATATTCACTGAAATCTACTACTGCAAAAGCATCTAATTCTGTTAAAACAACAAATTTAGGTCCTAAAATACCCTCTGTTGATCCTAAATCAGTAGATCCAAAAATTGTTATTTCAAAAACACCTGTTGATAATTCTAAGTTTGAAAAATTATCTACTGCTTCACAAACAATCCCTGAGAAGAAAATTAGGAGCAGTAAAACACAAGAAACTCAAACAAAGAATGTCAAACCAATTGAAAATGAAAACATAACTGTATAGAAACAAGATAAACCAAGCCAAACTACAGTTACCAAAGAAGAATTAATTAAAATCAATTAATCTCAAACTTCATTTAATATACAAACTCAAATTGCAAAGCTAAAAATACCAATTCCTCTGACATAATTGGTTAAACATGAATTATATAAATCAACTATTACTGAGGCATTAAACTTATATGATGGATAAGATTGCATTAACTTAAATGATGATTAGCTAGAGTTGATTTTTGGCCCAGATGTGAATGGAAAACCTGTAGATGAAGCGGTTCCTCCATTTTATATTAGTATTACCATTCATGATCAAATTTTACACAACGCATTGCTAGATTCAAGAGCTTATCATAATCTAATTTCCAAAGCCATAATCAAAACTCTAAATTTAGATATCACAAAGCCTTACAAATATTTGTTTTCATTTGATTCAAGTAAAGTTAAATGCCTAGGTTTAATCAAATATTTTTGTGTAACACTAGTTCAATATCCTGGTAAGAGTATATTAATGGACGTTGTAGTAGCTCACATCCCACCTAAATATGGAATGTTACTTTCTCACTCGTGGGGAGAAAAGTTTCAGGGATCTCTACAATTGGACATGTCTTATGCTACTATATCAGTTTTTGGTCAACCTAAGAAGTTATATAGGGAAACATTGATGAATTACATGGTCAGTAGTGCTGAAAGATCTATAAAGTACCCAATTTACTCTACACCGACTGACCTTGATTCTTTTATCTTGTGTAACTTTGTAACTAATGAAATCCAAACTGAACTAATATATAAAAATAAAACACCAAACAATGATAATATCTTTCATGAATCTTTACGGCATTTAGACTTTGATGGTTCAGTAAATAAGTTAGGAGTAGGAGTTTGGATAACCAACATGGGGAGTAATCACTCAAAATTCCATGATTTCAGGCTCACTTTCAAGTGTACCAATAATATGGCTGAGTATGAAGCCCTCATTCTAGGACTCCAAATTATTAGGAACTCAGGAGGTAAAATAATACTAATCATGGGAGATTCAGAGTTGATCATAAAACAAATAAATGGAGTATATTCTGTTTACAATCCTAGATTAAGACGATACAAAGACACTGTGCTAGATTTAACTAATGATTTATTGGAATGTAAATTTGTTGTTATACCTAGAAAAAAAATATACAAGCTCATTGTCTAGAAACCTTTGCTAGTACATGCAATTTACCATTCCAACCTAATCATAGATATACTGCTGAAGTCAAGCATAGACCAATAATTCGAGATAACTTAAAATATTGGCAAATATTTTCTCAAGATGAACATATTTACAAGTTTATGAACAATGAAAGTGAATTTCAGAACTGTAAGATAGATGCAGACTATACTATAGATCAAGATTTAGATTGTGAAGTTTATTTAAATAATTTATATGTAAATAAAGTAAAGTTTGCTAAACCAACTAGATTTAGTCAAGCAGATATAGATAACTTAGAGAAAGTAGAGATTGAAGAAATTATTGATGATGAATTTGACATATTGAATCTTAAGGATAATTTTTTACCCAAAGGTTTAACTCCTTTAGAAGATCTTTTTGACTCAAATTATGTAGCTAGAAAACCCAAAATGGAGCCAGTTAGATCTTATATAGAAGAATGCAATATTGGTACAGAGTTAAAACAAAAAATAATCAAACTTTCAAAAATCTTACCTCAACAAGAAAAGGAGAAATATATTGCTCTTTTAAAGGAATATCAAGATGTTTTTGCTTGGAGTTATGAGGATCTCAAATCTTATGATACCAACATAATTCAACATAAAATTCCAATAAAAGAAGATCAAAAGCCCTTTCAACAAAAGTTGAGAAGAATTAACCCTGTTTTATTACCTTTGATAGAAAAAGAAGTGAAAATAATGTATGATGCATAGATAATTGCACCAATCAGATATTCTGATTGAGTTTCCAACCTAGTTCCAACAAGAAAGAAAGCATGAGAGATTAGGTTATGTGTTGACTTTAGGAATATTAACAAAGTGTCCTTAAAAGATAATCACCCTTTACCTAAAATGGACCACATATTACAAAGGATAGTTGGTTCTTCTAGGATTTCACTTTTAGATGGTTTTTCAGGATACAACCAGATCTTAGTCCAAAACGAAGATCAAGCCAAAACAACATTTACTACTCCTTGGGGCACTTTTATGTATGTAAAAATTCCTTTTGGTCTAATGAATGTAGGGGCAACCTTTAAAAGAGCTATGGAAATATATTTTTCCAAGGAAATACATGATTTCTTAGTGATTTACTTAGATGACATTATTGTGTTTTCCAAAACTGATAATGAACACTTGGATCATCTGAGACAAGTTTTTGTTAAATGCAGGAAATTTGGCATCACTTTAAACCCTAAGAAAAGTTTATTTGGATTAGAAGAAGGCAAGTTACTTGGACACATAATTTCAAAAGAAGGAATTAGAATAGATCCTGCTAGGATAGAAGCAATTCTAAACATCAAAGAATTACAAGCCTTTTTAGGTAAGATAATTTTTTTAAGAAGATTCATATCAAATTTAGCTGAGATAATTAGAGAATTAAAAAACATGCTTAAAAAATAATCAGTTCTTAGATGGAATATTGAGGCAAAACAGTCATTTGAATCCATCAAACAGGCCTTAACTAAAACTCCAGTTTTGATAAGTCCTGATTTTAAGAACGATTTCATAAATTTTTCATTTGCTTTAGAACACACCATTGCTGCAATTTTACTGCAGAAAAATGACCAGGGAATTGAACAGCCCATAGCTTTCTTTAGTAAGACGCTTAGAGATTCCCCTTTGAAGTACAACATCATGGAGAAACAAGCCTTAGCTTTGGTAAAGGCCATTAAAGACTTTAGAGTTTATATTCTCTATTCTCACATAATTGCCTATGTCCCAAATTCTGTAGTAAAAGACATTCTTACTCAGGATGGTCCTAATGGAAGACGAGGTAAGTGGATTACCACTATATTAGAATATGACATAGAGATAAAACCCAAAAATCTCATTAAAGGTCAAGGATTAGCCACACTTATGGCTGAATCCAATTTTAATGCCCTAGATATAAATTTTATTGCCCAAATAGATGATCAAGAAGAGATGGCGACTCCAAAGATTAGTGAAGCATTTTCAGACTCACCTTGGTATACGAATATCATATTTTTACTACTAAACTTACAAGCTCCTCTTGTATTGTCAAGAACCAAAGCCAGATTTTTAAAACTTAAGGTGGTAAGATTTTGTATTTTAGACAATGTACTTTTTTGGAGAGATCATCATGGGATTTTATTAAATTGTTTATTAAAGGAAGAAGCTAACAAAATACTTGAAGAATTTCATGCTAGTGATTTTGGAGGACATTTATAATGGAAAAATACTGTAGACAAGATCCTGAGAACTGGTTTTTTCTGGCCTACCTTGTTTGCTGATGTCAAAAAATTTGTGACTTCCTGCCACAAGTGCCAAATTTTTTAGGGTAAGAAAAAATTGTTACCCATGCCTTTAAATCTTATTTCAACTAAAATTCCATTTCAAAAATGGGGTTTAGAATTCATTGGTGAAATTCACCCTCCATCTTCAGGCCAGCATAAGTGTATTTTGACAGCCACTGACTATTTTACCAAGTGGATTGAAGCCATACCCTCCAAACAAGCCACAGATACTGTCATTATCTCCTTCCTAGAAAATAACATTCTTTCAAGATTTGGATGTCCCCAGAAGATAAAAAATGACAATGCAACAACATTCAAATCCAAAAATATGATTGATTTTTACCATAAATACCATATTACCCTAGGCCACTCTACTACATATTACCCTCAAGGTAATGGCCTAGTTGAATCCTCAAATAAAAGCGTTGTAAACATTATTAAAAAACTACTGGAAGATAACAAAAAATGATGGAACAAGAAGTTAGTCAATGCCTTATGGGCAGATAGACTTACAACTAAGAAATCTATTGGTACATCTCTATACCAGCTTGTTTATGGAATGGATGTTGTTTTTCCATTCTCTTTAGGAGTGCCAGTGATGAATATTATCCAAGAATTACAGGTTGAAACAAATGATATTCGGAGAAGGATTAATCAAACTATTCACTTGCAACAAACAAGGGAAGAAGTTTATGTTAAATCCCAAGTTATCCAGGATAAAATATAGAAAAATATTTGATAAAAAGACCAAAGAAGATGATTTTTACATTGGAGACCAAGTGTTAAAGTGGGATTACAGAAGAGAATACAAAGGTAAACCTGGAAAATTTGATTTTTTGTGGAAAGGACCTTATGTGATTTATGGATATAGAGGTAATAATTCTTTCTTCTTGAAGGAATTCGATGGAACAGATCTACAAGATGGACCAGTAAATGGAAGAATGCTAAAGCACTACTATTCATCTAAGATAACCAATAGTTAGTCTCATTTACTTTTGATGATTGTACATATACATTGAAGATTTTAGATTGGATTGGATGTTTTCCTAACAAATTTGAAGCCCGGAGAGAAGACACTAAGCTTTGAGAGGTAAGTATCATAAATATGAGTTATTGCAGAAATTAGAAGACACTTACAAGATCATCACAGTCAAAAGTCAAAGGCTACTAGTCTTAAAGTTCTTGGCATTTCACTAGGAAATGCAATCCCCATGTGGAGCCACTGTTAGGGTCCTATAATAATAGGGTTCATAAATTTTGAATTGACTTTGATAGTCTTGTAAATATGTACATACCTTTCTTTTTGCAAATTGTTTTCCCATATTTTGAAGAAATGAAAAATAATAAAAAACCAAAAAGAGGGTAAAAAGTCCTAAAAGAAAGATCAAAAGGACTTAGAAAAATATAGACCCCAAAAGAAAAAGAGATAAAATAAGACCTGAAAGTGAGCAAGTCAAAATTCCACTACTTTTACTTTTACTGCAAGAATAATGATTATGTCCAGAGTGTCAATAAATGCCATAATCCATGATCAGTAAAACAATTTAATCTTAACTTTTCATGTTTTCAATTTCATGTTTTAGATAGAGAATAAAGATTTTTCAAATAGTTTAAACTTGAAAAATCAGTAGATAGGTAGAGAATAATGAGGAGCTCAACAGTTTAATCTAAGCCCTCAGATGAAATAAGGTAGAATTAGATATTTTTATGCTTTGAAAGAAAAATGTTTTAAGGTTGCAAGCCTAAATGCACCTATAAAATGAAGAAAAAAGGTTAGAAGTAAAGATGGATAAGTAAAAAGCAGTTGAGAAATCATGTAATAAAGCATCATCGGGCAAAAATCACTAATTTACCCTCCCCTAGAAGTATTCAGTATTCTAAACTATTAGTCAGAAAGGCTCAGAGCATTTCTCTGACTTTTGTTGGGACCAGACCTAAGTCTCGATGACTAGTTAGTTAAAAATATTGAGTTCCTACATTAAACCCACATTTATTAGCATTTAATCATAATTCATAAATCATAACCCTTTTTCCTAAGTAAAAACCCATTTTTACTTAGTAAAAATACAACCCTAAATAATTAACTTCATTCCCTTTCAAAATCATTCATAAAATCCTCAAAATGCATTTATCCTAAGTATAAGTGAAATAATATTAAAAAGACAACAATGCTTTATTTTGTCTATGATTTACTCTTTACTTAGAGATTTACTTGTGTTTTTTTTCCATTTAACTACCCTTTTTCATATTAACTTCTAAATATAATTATTAAACCCCTAAACTACACCCTCCCGTATATATTAATACCCTTATTTTAAATAACCCCCCAGAAACCCATTATTTTAAGTTTAGACCAAAGTTTAATATTCCACATGCGTAATATAAAACCTCTCCCTACAAACCCATTGGTCTAAACATACCTATATGCAAATATCTCACCCCATGTAGTTTAAACAAGTGCTAAGTGCATTTGATAAAAATATATAATAATAATACCTCCCCCGTATATGAACAGTTAAAACATTTCAGAATGTTTTAATTTAAAACATTATATCCGCCATATTTCATAATGCCCGAAATTTAAACTTTATTAAAACACATTTTTTATAAAGCTTAAGTCATTCCCACCGCATATTCAAACACCCTCACCCCACTCCCATTCCAATGCAACTCCCAAATCAATCTAGACCGTTTGCACACGAACTCTAGATTCAACAGCTAAAACACAATATCGCGTAGAAAATTTGCACGATCACCCAAGCTCCAAATTTGCGCAAAATGGGTGGCTTCACAATTCTATCTCTCCTCCACGTGCCCTTTTCTTATTGGATCACGTGGGTTCAAGCCGAAACCGCTTACTACCGTAATGCCACGCGATAACCACTGGTTGTTTTGATCCGTTGAAGACTGAAACCACCATTCTCGTTTGACTTGACCTGTATTAAATGCCAACGTTTTTGAGCCCTAAATATGCATACAGAACTCAGGAAATGCATTGATTTCCTATTTGTTGCACACATAAACCTAGTGCAAGCCTTCCCGACTATAGAAATGACCATTTTCCACCATTTTCTATGCCCAAAAACTTGCAAAATTTACCCTGTGATCATTGAAGAATGCCGAGGAGCCTTACATTGCTCCAGAAAATCCACAGAAGTTGTGTTTCATTCAAAACCTTAGATACATCTTTCGAAGCCCAATATCTGCATACAAAAGGTATTTTTCTGAAATTTGAACCAGCAATCGATTTTAAAGACCTTTTAAAGAACAAAAACACACTTAGAGTTTAAAAAACCATAGAAACTGTCAAAAAGCCCAAAAAATAGGCCAAACCTTGTCAAATTTTTTCCAGGAACCTTGTTTTACTATTGCGCGCTATTTTGAGGAAATTTGTGAGTTTTTATAGTTTGATGAAATATTTTCAAGATTTAAATCAAACCATAAAACCTCTGAAGGTATCCTAAGACTCTGTGATCCTTTTAAAAAGAGTTTTTAGCCTAATTTCCCATTAAAATACTCAGGAAACCCTTGTTTCTTGTTTTAAACTAGTTAAAATCCTATAAACCTCTTTCATAGACTTAACTGGAAAGAAAACCCAAAGAAACAGCTATACTTTTCCTAAATTATCCAATAAATCCTCTGCTAAACTAATATACTTCAGCAAGCTGTCTAAATTTGCAGAAAGTAGCCAAAAATGCCTAAGAAGCAGAGTACAAGCAAGCCTGAGGGTTCCAAAGTACCTAAACCAACCCCTGTTATAACCTCTAAGACTGCCATATAGGTAAATCCTCTTCAACCACCTGTTGTTGATGTTGAACACATCCCACTAGTTGATACAGATAATAAGATAGCAGATCCCACTATTGAATTTAACTTGCTTGATATTCATAATTGGAGCTATAAGAAATCATTAGATAATGATGGAGAAGTCCAGATTTGGGAATCTCATTTGCCCAAGTATGTTGTCCTATTACCTCACCCATGTCAGGAGGTAATTAGATTGTGTCAGTAGTATTATATACCTGATCAAAGAGCCATAGTTAATGCTAAGAAAGAATTTCTTTTCACCATTACTACTCAATCTATCAATTAAATGTTACATCTTCAGCCTGGCCCCCAAGAAATCCCTTTATCTATAGAGGGCTCAACCCAGATCTACATTGGCTTAGATTTTCCCAAGAGATTCATGATTTTACAGACATTCATGCCCTCTCATATAGAAATTCCTAAACTAAATCCCCCATATTCTACTACTAAATTCCTAGAAGGTTCAAGGCAGGTGATTTCTATGCTTTCATTCAACGTGAGGTACTTCAATGATGAACACACTAATGAATCTATCCTGGGTTTCTTCTCCACTTTCACCCCAGGTCAACCCCCCTCTGTAATCTTTGATTATGTTGGTTATATTGCAGATAATATCCATGATCAATTGATCAAATTTCTAATTGAAGGAGTGTTCAGATACACTTCCTTCCTCTTCCATATGTTTTTATATTTCCAACAAGATAAATTTCAATTTACTCTTCAAAAGTTGGACATAGAGGAAAATCCTCTTTTAGTCATTTTCTGGACATCTTTTCTCAGAAAAGAAGGTACATATTTTACATATTCAGAGTTTTTAGAGTTATTTTTACATCCATTGATGACAATGTTAACCAAATCAGAGCAGCCAAGAATAAATGAAGAAATTAAAAACATATTGGAGTTTTTAGAGAAGATTAAGGTTGGTAACCGGTATCTATATGAAAAATATAATGAAATCAGAGTGTTTGGGTCAAACTTGTTACCTTACAAGTTACCCAAGCATGTTTCAACGAGGATCTTTTCCTTCGAGTATATCAGGCAGATCCTAAATTCTGATTCCATAAATTTCATGGCAGCAAAAATAAAACTCAATTCAAACTAAAGAATCAGATAGGGCCATTTATTTGTAATCACAGGGATGCTGAAAAAGAGGCAGCTAAGCAACTATTGGAATACAAGTTTTAAAAGAGTTTTCCTTGGAATTATGATCCACAAGGGATCTTGAGTAAACTAAGGGATAAATGCAAATTAAAACCCTTCATCCATGAAGCAAAACCAGATATTGAAAGAATTTTTAAATTAGATTGAATGGACTGAAAATACCTTAGCAGATGCAGTAAAAAAAAAGTGATACTAGTCTCACTTTGGAGACTATAAATCAACCAGAAAAGTCCACTAAAAGAGTTAGGGAAGAAGGAGAATATGTTGCAGAAACTACAACTGAGACTAAATTCAAGATAATATATAACAAAAGGCCTAAATTAAGTTTAGTTGGTAAATAAAAGAGTTGGTAAATAAAAGGTAACAACTGATGTGGATGAAACAAATATTATAGATACCAACACTAACCTACCAGAAACATATGTTGCCACGGTGATTATAAATGAGACAACCACTAACAAACAAAATGAATAATAGGGTAATCCTGAGGACGCACAAATGATATAAAGACAGAAAAGCATGGAAGCCTCCTCATCCCAAACAGATGAGGAAAAAGATTTGGACATCAGGGAAATATACAAACAAATTAAGTCCAAGAATGAAGAGATCAAAACTGAAATCTATTCTTAGTTTTTGAAAAAAAAAAAGTAACCAAAATAGATTCCTGTCAGCATTTGATTGCTCTAGTAAAAAACTGATCATGTCAGTATTGCAACCCACAACACCAGTTCCAGAGACAGTTGCTAACTATAAGAAATTTTATCTAGAAGTAGCAATAGACAGTATTCATGAATTAGATCAAATAGAGTTTCACAGGAAGAGTTCAGAAATGTTATATTCCACTATTACAACAAAGGCCATGAGTGTTCAAAAACTTCAAAACACTATCACTAACATGCAAGATCAGATGAAATTAGACAATGCCTCATTATATGCTAAGGATCTGAGAATTAAATCCTTAGAAGAATTGGTAATTAAAGTGGGATATGACCCTGCAAATTTCAATGCATCAGAGTTATTATTAAAGAAGAAGAATGAAGACATTGCAGCCTTGAGGAAACAACTTAAGCTTCCTTCAAGTCAACATCCCCAGGCTAAAGAAATCATACATGAGCAGAATGATAAAGATGACATGATGAACATCATCTTACATCTTACAAGACAGATTATGGAGATGGAGATACAGATGGACAAACTTGTCCAAGAAAAGGAAAAAATGAATTTACCAGAGCCACCTACAACTATTCCCATGGTCACTACTGTTGTGCCTTCAACTCTAGCTGAAGATTTGGCACCAAAAGTTCCACTGGCAACTACAGTGCCAGTGACTTCATCCACCACATCAGTTGTTGATTCATACACAAAAACAGTACAACCTACAGATGAGGCCAGCAAATTAGTGAAATCAATGGAAGAGATGTCTCTAATGACAAATTAGATCAAAAGGTTAACAAATTTGGTAGGAAATCTTGAGAATTCAAACAAATTGGCTCAGATAAATGCAAAAACACATGAGATAAATTCCATCAGACTGAATGAGGAATTGAAGAAGTTGCAAAAGGAGTTAAATTTATAGGATTAGATACCATACATCAAAAAATACCTTTGGAATAATGTCATTGAAGCCATTCATGATGTATGGCCTTCAATTCAGCTAATTTTTGAGCAAAGAGAATTATTACTAGCAGCCCAAGAAGAAATTTAAAACACTCAAATTGAACTTGCTGATAAACCATAGCAAGTTGTAAGGCTAATCACCTTCCTTAACAACAAAAACATACAGGAGTTAGAAGAACTCAAGATTACAGATAGGACTGCAACTATCCAAGAAATTAGGAAAGTTACTACAAAGAAAAATATGATGAATCAACTGGAAGAAAAGTGTGAAAGTATGAATACTGCCATAACCAGGTTCATGGTCAAGTTCACAAATTTGAGGCAAAAAGGATTGCCTGATATTATGGTCATTAATGATAAACTAATGCCTCAAAATGACTATGATAAAAATATTAGAGAATTTTCAAAGGAGCAGGTGAATAAACCACAAGGACAAGGCATTCCAACAAGGAAAGTTTTACTAAAAAACTTTGAAGACTTATTCTATTTGCAGCATGAGATCAAACACTTATTTGTCAGCAAGCCAACCTTTTCCAGAAACAATGAAGTTGATGAAAACTTCAGGAAATTGAAAAATATAAAAATTCCTAAAAATGAGGATTGGCAGTCACTCATAGATTTATTGTGAAGGATAAAAAACAAATAGATGAAAAGAGGACAAAATTGTTTTCTGATTTACAGTCAAAACATATTTTTACAGCAAGAAATAGTTTTGACTAAGGGTTAAAGTGTATCAGAGTTTACAGAGTATCAGTGAATAAAGAGAATCAAATAAAGATTATCATACAAGGAAAATTAGATTCCAAAAAAATATCTAAAGCCAACAAGGAGGACACCAAGGCATCCAACTGTATCTTATCTTCAAAAAAGTTTCTATCTCTTTTGGATAAATAGGATGGCTTTCTGATTTATTAAGCAGCTGTCCCTATTTTATTGTAATGATATTTTTATTTCCCTTAGATAATTCCTAGAAGCATTCTAGGATATTTTGTAAAACATTATGTATAAATACTTCATCTTTAGAAGTATTTTGTGTGGAATAAATTGCTCGAGATTGTTATAGTCATTTTTGTTGGACTTGAAATATTTTGTGTGTCAATTTTTGAGTAGTAGGCTAGATCAAACCAATTGGCATCATACTTCAAGATTCTTATGATGAGCTATTTAGAGTGAAGTATTTCCTTAATTTTCATTGTTATCTTTCTTTGTTACATGCATCCATCTATTTTTGTTCTAAATTTGAATGAATAAATAGGAGTATTACTACAAGATTTGTTAAGAGCACCCTGTTTTTAACTAGTTATCATTTCTATGTTTTCCTCTAATTTCCAGTGTAGGGAACCCTTAATTTCTCCCTCTCTCGTTTGACTTCTTCCTACTGCTTCTTTTTCCGGATCAAATTATCCTTAATTTCCCTTTATCCCAATCATACCACCTCATAAAAACAACTTTCCTAGATATTCAAGGGTTATCTATATTGCCCTGAAAAAATTTGACATTTGGCCTTGATCCCAGTTCTATTAGCTTGATTTTGACTCCTTAGCCCAATGGGAAAATAGATCTCCCACTATCAATCCCTTCAAGTGATTATTTCCCACAAAATCTATCAAAACCAAACCAAAATTGTGCATTCATAACTATCCTAATATTTTACAAATCAAACAAAGTTAAAACTTAAAGAGAGAGCCCTCTCTAAACCCTAAGAAGGCTAGATCCTAGAGTTTTAAGTAGGTTTGTGGTTACCTCTAGTATTCTTTGACTAAAAACCAAAAATATCACAACTTTAGAATTACTAGAGTGATATCAGAGGGAAGAGAGAGAGAGAGAGAGAGAGAGAGAGAGAGAGGGAGAGAGATGGATCCAACCAAGAAATGGTATGTGTGTATATAAAAATAACCTAGATCCATTTTAACCCTAGATCTATCAAGCGCAAAGAGGGATCAAATATCTTTTCACTTTAAAATAGTTTTGTATATCAATGGATTTGATCCCTCTTAGCTCTTGATAGATCGAGGATTAAGATGGATCTAGGTTGGATGTTGATTAAAATATTTGTTTTATATATATATAAAAAATATTCTAAATGACAAAGCAGAAAAATATTTTTCAAGTCATTTAAAATTTTTATATAAAATTACTTTTTTAAAGGTAAATCTATTATTATTATTATTATTATTATTAATGTTATTCTAGGTTATGTGCATATTGAGATTATTGGAATTGATTAGCCGCTACCTAGAGGAATCCAAATTGTCAAAATCACTTGGGGATTACACACGACTTAGGCCACACCAACCCTTAACATAATTGGATCAAACTTTACATTATGAAACGCCTTAACAAAACACCCTCTCACGCCTCCTATACACCTTCTAAGCTTACTTTAAATAAAATATACTAATTAAAACTAATTATTATTTTCAAATTACATACTACTATATTTACATTCTATTTATTTATTTATTTTAATTTTAAATCAAGTTTTAAGTATTAGAAATTCAAGATTCCATAAAAGTAGCGTATTGAACACTAGAGAGTACAAATAGATGGAAAAAACAGTAATTTTTTGGGAATGTTATTTTCTACCAACATACTCTTTTAAAAAAATGTTCACGTTCACAGTTTGTTGAGTTCAGGTCTTTGATATAATACTAGTGAAAAATTATAAATATTCAAGTAACTCAGCAACTTTTTTTTTAATTTTTATTTAAAAATAATTATTTATATATTCTTATGTGTAAATGTGGTCGCATCAATGTTTACAAGTATGTTCTAATGAACCATGAACATATGAATAATATATCTACTCATTCACAATATTAATGTAATTATAATAAAATAATTATAATATATTTATGTGTGTGTGTGTGTGAGAGAGAGAGAAGAGAGAGACGTAATCTTCATTTATGTGTATTTGGTTTAATTTATTAATGTCAATATTTCCTTATTGAAAAGTAAACAAGAAATGTGTGTCTAATTTAATTTTCCCTTAATTAAATTAGACAATAAATTGTAATCTTATCTCATAGTCACTTGTAATTGAGTGTGATAAACTCTGTTAGCTCATGTAATTCAAGTTGAGGGTGGTTGGTGAGGCATTCAGAGTGATTCTGTTTTTTTTAGAGTCCAAGTTGTAGTCAATGTATTAGTTTAATGCATGAGAAATCAGTTAACAAAATTAATTGAGTTAAAATCAGTTTAACTACTTGTAACCGATGGTTGCACTAGTGAGAGGTCAAGTGAATTAAATCAGATTTAATTCACATGCAGTGATCTGTCAATTAAATGATGATTTACAATTAATATCTAAATGCATGTCAGTTATGATGAAGACCTAGTTGAGACAGAGGTTAAATGGATGTTAAATATCATTTGTATTATTAGAAAACTGCCCTCATGCAGTAATACAACTATAGGATTTCCCATGAGCATTGCGCAGTTTTGGAAGGTTGAAATTCCTAAAGAAATTCTATAGGAATTGTGCAAGAAAGGCAGGCTGAGCAGAGGTAGGAAATTGGCTAAGTGTTGGTCGATTTTGTCCGGATCAGTGTGAGACAGTTGGTAGAGTGCAACAGACTCTTGTGAGAAGAGTGCATTGTATTGTTTCATGATTCCTTGGTTGAATATACAATAGAAGATAGAGGGGTTTTGAGTAGAAAAATTTTCCCAGGAAAAATATTTGTGTTGTGGATTCATTTTCTTCTTTATTTTACTTGGTGTGATTGTGAAATCGTTTTTATTTTCCACAATTAATTTGTAGAAGGATTCAGTATCTTTCTTTAGCATATCGCGTGATCAGATTTAATCCATTGGTATACATATTGTTTGTATAATTTCTACATGGTATCCAAGCGCAGGGAATCACTATAGTGGAGAAGAAATTGATTTTGTGCTAAACAACATTCGAATTTGAAAAAATATTCTTTGGTGTGACACACAGATCATGATGGATTTTAATAGATTAAGATTAGAATATTCACTCAAGGGAAATTCTAATAATAGTGCATGGAAAGACAGAATGGAGGTAGTTTTGGAGGACAATGGGTTGAAAGAATTCATTTATAATGACGTTCCCAAGCCCGTAGCAATAGACATCGCTCTTCTTGATGTTTGGCAAAAGAAGGTTGCAAAGGTGAGGAGGATCTTATTAGAGGGAGATTGGGATTACATTGTCTTAAGTATCCATGGAAAAGAGACTCCATATGCAATGTGGAAGGCTTTGACGGATCTATTTCAGAGTAGCAGTGACAACAGAAAATTGACACTGGAGGACAAGATCAGGAAAATCAAAATGGAGAAAGCTGACACTATTCTGAAATATTTGACCAAGTTCATCCAATGTCGAGATGAGCTTGGGAGTGTCAGGACTACTGTAGCAGATGATCAATTGGTGAGCCTAGCACTTCTAGGCCTTCCCAAGAGTTGGAATAGTTATCAGGACTCTGTCAATGGGAGGGAGAAGCTACCAGATTGGGAGTGACTTTGGTCAGATATGGTACAAGAAGAATTCAGGCGGAATACCATGGATGGATCCTCATCCAAGAAAGTTGATGAGGAAAATTGTGCCTTGGCTAGTAAGGCAAAGGATGGGCGGGGAAAATAATCATACTCCAAATCTGAGACCGACAAAGAAGGCAAGAAGCATGACATGTCCAAAGTGAAATGTTTTTAGTGTGACGGGCATGGAAATTATACCACTAATTTTCCACGGAAGAATAAGAAAAAAATAATGCTTTGTGATCTATAGCAGGTGAAGCTTTTGCTTCACAGTCTGAGTTGGAATTCTGACTCATCGTATGCATGGTGTCTAGTGTGATGGGATCAGTGTGGTACATGGATAGTGGTGCATCTTTCCATATGACGGGAGACAAAGAACTCTTTAGTAGCTTGGAGGATAAGGATATTTAGATGCACATTGATATGGGTGATGACGTGAGGTATAACACTATCGGGATTGGTACAGTTACTTTCCAGATACATCCATGTAAACCTTTCTTATTAAAATATGTCATGCATGTACCACGCTTGAAAAATAATTTACTTCTGGTTGCTATGTTGGAGGATAGAGGATATGATGTGGTTCTTAGTGAAGGGAAATAATTCCTTCATCACAAAGCCATAGTATAAGTTAAGAAGATTGGGATTCGTGTGAATAATCTCTACAAAATTGATGTAGATGGCTATGCAGCATTGATGAGTAAAGCAGAAAAAGTGATGAGCAGGGATGAGGGTGAGTTATGGCACAAGATATTAGGCCTTCTACACCATGGTGCTTTTAAGCTCATGCAATAGATTTATACAGGGTTTCCAAAGGGTACTCTTGCACATATAAACACATGCAACATATGTACCATGGGGAAGTATGCAAAGGCCACTTTTTACAAGAATGAGAACCAAGTAGTGGAAATCCTTGAGATAATTCACTTAGATGTGTGTGGAACATTCTCTACAGATTCTACAACAAAGCACAGGTATTATGTGCTTTTTGTTGATGATTTTTCTAGAAAGTGTTGGATCTACTTGATGCAGAAGAAACATGAGATGTTCTCAAAATTTTGTGATTTCAAAGCACTAGTTGAGAAAGATACAGGGAAGCATGTGAAGGCTCTAAGGAGCAACAATGGTGGTGAGTACATATCCAATGAATTCAAGAAATTCTGTAGCAAAGAAGGAATTTGGAGAGAGTTGATTAAACCTCATAACACACAACAGAATGGGGTTGTAGAAAGAAAGAACAAAACAATTATGGTTGTAGCATGAGCGATGTTACATGATCAGGGCCTACCATTGCATCTGTGGGAAGAGGCATGCAACACAATGATATTTGTGCAAAACTGTAGTCATCATCATATACTTGGCATCAGTACACCAGAGGAGGCTTTTTCTGGTAAGAAACCTGATGTTTTATATTTTAAAATTTTTCGCTCATCTATGTATTGCCATGTGACCAAATATTCTAGAAAGAATCTAGAACCAACATCTGAGATTGGGATATTTTTTGGGTACAATGATACTCCCCACAACTATCTGGTGTATTTTTCGAACAACAGGATGACTATTGTTAGACAGGTTGTAAAATTTGATGAGGAGAAAGCCATGCGATTGTCCCTTGAGAGGGAGCTTGATTTGCATGAAGATGAGGAACTCTTGGTTCCAAAGGACGAACCTCAAAATGGGGAGTAGCCACATGCAGAGGATCATGGAGTGGCAGAAACCACTCATGCGGAGCCATCCACCAGACGTGGTAGGAGGTGCACCACATAAGCTGAAAAATTGAGACATGATGCAACAGAATAGGTAGGAACACCTACATCACTATGTAGACAGGTTTACTGGATACATGGCTCTTATGAGCAAGTGTATTGCGATAGAAATATCCTCTTTTGAGGAAGCAGTGTAGCAACCAACCTGGGTTGATGCCATGGTTGAGGAGTATGACTCCATCATCAGGAACATTTTATGGGAAGCTATCCCAAGACCAGTTAGGAAATAAATGGTTAGATCTAGATGAATCTATAAGGTGAAGTGAGCATCAGATGGGAGTGCGGAGAAGTACAAGGCCATATTTTTAGCCTGGGGATTCTCACAAATTGAGGGGATTGACTATGAGGAGACCTTTTCACTAGTTTCAAGGTACTCATCGATTAGATCTATCATTTCACTCATAGTAGATGTGGTGGTAGATACAATAGATGTATGTGAAGACTAAATGTCTCAATGGAGTTATTGAGGAATAAGTGTACATTAAGCATCGAGAAGGTTTTTAGATCTTTGACAATGAGTCGCATGTGTGTAGACTCAAGAGAGCACTGTATTGGATGAAGCAAGCACCTCATGCTTGTTACACCAGGATTGACAGTTATTTCACCAGGTTGGGCTTCACAAAGAGTGAAGTGGATGCAAACCTGTACCATATTGCGGTTGATGGTAAGATTTTGATTATCATGCTTTATGTTTATGATCTTATTTTGACAGGTGATGATCATCTCATAACTTCTTGCAAAGAGGATCTTGAAAGAGAGTTTGAGATGAAGGACATGGGACTCCTTCACTATTTCCTTGGTTTGGAGATATGGCAGCGGGATGGGGAGCTATTTGTTTCTCAAGGCAAGTATGCCAAAGATATTATGGGAAAGTTCCACATGGAGAGCTGTAAACCCATGGATACTCCTCTTGTAGGAATCTGAAGGAAGGAGGATGCTACTTTAGGTGAGGTAATGAATGCTATTGTTTACAGGTATCTTGTGGGTTCACTCATGTACTTCATGAACACATAAACAGAAATTTTCTACATAGTTAACCAGCTTAGCCAAGCTATGGTTAAGCCGAAAAATATATTTTGGAAGGTGGGGAATCATATCTTGAGATATCTCAGTGGCACTAGAGAGTATGGATTATGGTACAGATGGACAGAGGGAGTGAAGCTTCAAGGCTTCAGTGATGCAAATTGAGCAGACAATCCATGAGCCAGAAAGAGCACATCAGGAGGGATCTTCAGCATAGGATCAACAAAAGTTTCTTGGTACAGCAGGAAGCATAATTCATTTGCACTTAGTTTAGCCGAGGTATAGTACATGGCAACCAATCAAGCGGCATGTGAGGCCATCTGGATGAGGAAGATACTTCTTGGTTTGTTTGGTCATCAGATGGATCCAATGGTGATACATTTTGATAACCAGAGTTGCATAAAACTCTTGGTTAATCTGGTATTCCATGACAGGTCCAAGCATATTGACATCCTGTACCACCATCTCAAAGATTGTGTTCAAAGATTCATTATGTTACTTAAGTACATTCCCACGGAGGATCAGGATGCAAATATTATGACAAAGGCACTCACCAAGAGAAAATTTGAATACCAAAAAGGCAGGATTGGGGTAGCTGACAATCCCTTTCTTGCTGAGAGGGAGTGTTGAAAAGTCAACAAGACATTTGTGTCTAATTTAATTTTCGCTTGATTAAATTGGGCAATAAATTGTAATCTTATCTCATAATCACTTGTAATAGTTAACTGAGTGTGCTAAACTTAGTTAGCTCATCTAATTCGAGTTGAGGGTGGTTGGTGAGGCATGAAAAGGGATTCTATTTATTTTAGAGTCCAAGTTGCAATTAGTGTATTAGTTTAATGCATGAGAAATCAGTTAACTCAATTAATTGAGTTAAAATCAATTTAACTAGTTGTAACTGATTGTTGCACTAGTTAGAGGTCAAGTGCATGAAATCAAATATAATTCACATGTAGTGATATGTCAAGTAACTGATTATTTACTATTAATAGTTGCATGCATGTCAGTTTTGATGAATACCCAGTTAAGATGGAGGTTAAAGGGATGTTAACTATCAGTTGTATTATTAGCAAACTTCTTGCATGTAGTAATACACCCATAGGATTTCCCATGAGCATTGTGTAGTTTTGGAAGGCTGAAATTCCTAAAGAATATGGATTTAGTTCTACAGGAATTGCACAAGAAAGACAGGCTTAGCAGAGGTAGGAAATTGGCTAAGTGTTGGTCATTTTTTTTCGGATCACTGTGAGAAATTTAGTAGAGTGCATCAGAATATTTTGAGAAGAGTGCATTGTATTGTTTCAATATTCCTTGGTTGAATATACAATAGAAGATAGAGGGGTTTTGAGAAGCAAGCTTTCCCTAGGAAAAATATTTGTTTTGTGGATTTATTTGCTTCTTTATTTTACTTGGTGTGATTGTGCGATCATGTTTATTTTCTGCAATTAATTTGTAGAAGGATTCAATATCTTTCTTTAGCATATCACATGAACAGATTGAACCCATTGGTATACATATTGTTTGTATAATTTCTACATTCCTTTCATTTTAACATTGCTTTATTTAACAAACATATTATCACATCTACATCATTTCAAATTTAATGTGAATTATTTTAATTTTAATTTAATTCATTTTTTTAGCACAAAGAAATATGATTTTAACCACGAAGGTTTCTATTGTAGGTTTATACATACCACAAATCTTAAAGTCATAGAATTTATAGAGATGCATCTAGGCTAATCCTCCACTCATGTCGATTTCGTTGTGATCAAGTGTTTAGTATTAAGCTAAAAAATGGAAGTGATAAGAACCATTCAAACCCCTAACAGCCGCAAAGTTCTCGTCGCCCTAAATCTGGTGCACTTAGTTTCATCGAAAACTGACTCTGTATGTGAAAGTTAGAGCTTGCTGTCCATTTTCTCAAATAGGTAAATTTCAAAAAAAAATGACAGACAACTACCCAGTCAACATTCCTTACTGTTGACATGGCAGGTGACTGTGCAGGGGTTAAATGTTGTTCAAACATCCTCCAGGCGAATCTGGTGGTGACAAGCATCATTCCGGGATATCATGTTAAGGTTGGTGATCTTTTGAATTTCTATTGGTTTAATGTAGGGCCAATCAGGTGTTGACATGTGGCAAGCCTGGAGGCCGACACGTGCCCCCCCCCCCGTCACCCTTAAGTTGTATGGTATGGTAAAATATAAATATGGGAGGTGACCCCTCCCACAACGCATGCCATACATACCACCTCCACTATACAATGGTTCTTACCATGATATGGTAGCCAGATATATTTATATTAATACAAATGCAATGGCAGGGGTAAAGTGGGGCAATCCTAAAGTGCGACATGCACTCCATGAAACCTTATGCCTATGACCACTAGTGGACCAGACTTAAGCGTGGAGTTAAACCACATTTATTAAACATTAATCCATAATTAAATATGTGCTTGTCCCTAATTAATATGATCTTGTCCTCTGTGGTTAGTTTGGGGGGGTCCTCCATTTTCGACAGAACTCTAAATTTGGTGGAATAAATTGGAGTTATGTCCAGTTTTGGAGGGGTTTTCCTAGGAAAAAATTATTGAGCCGTAACTTTTGAAAAATTCAACCAGATTTGGCTTAGAAAGAGTCTATCCTAGCATATTGGACATTCTGAGTAGTTTGGAGCAGGTTTTAGGAGCAATGGAGGATTGTAAACATCACTTTTTTCCATTTTGAGCTAATATAGAGGCCCAAGCCATGGAAGTGGGACCAAGGAGATGTACCCTGGGAGGGGTGAACTCCTTCATCAAAACAGTGTGTTAATGGATCATTTGATGCTTTGCTATAAATTTATTTTTTAATGTTTGACATTTTCTTTTAATGTTAATATGCTCATGAATTTAACATAAAACAAGGTGAAATTACCTGTTAAACACTTGAAAACACCTCAAGGAAACATATGCACATGAAGAAAATGATCAAGATTTGTTTATAATTATGAAGATTAAATTAGCATAGAAAAAATAAGATTAAGATACATATCAAGGTGGTATCAGAGAAAGGTTATTTGCTTGATATTTTCTTGAATTTTGTGCAAGTAGGGTTTTAAAGGTTGCAAATTTGTGATGCTTACAAGGTTAAAGTTGTAGAGAGGAGAAGAGAAATTGTTGGTTCCAATTCCTAAATTTGTGACTAGCAGAGAGGGTGCCACAAGGCCACAATCCCCACCCAAATATTCACTCCCAGCTACACTTGAAGCACCTCTAGTTATCTCTCTAGCTGAGATTGATGAGGTACAAGAAACACTAGAACTTGAGCTTGAATCCATAGTCATAATGTCAGGTGTAAGAGAGACTGAAGGTATTTCAGAAGAGGAAGCATTCAAGAAGGCTTTCTATGACCTAACTGAAATGGTTAGGGTCCTCTATGAAGAGAGGATCACCAGGATGGTTGGACAAAGTTCTAAGCCTCCACATGGAGAGGGAACCTCCAAAGACAAAAAGGATGAAGAGAAGGCTTCAAAGGGTAGTGGAGGAAAGCCTCCTCCACCTCCACCATATTCATCATCATCCTCATCATCACCATCAGCATCATCTTCCACCTCCACAACACAAACCACCCATACTCACTCAAAAAACCCAAAATGAAAAACTCCCTTACTCAAATTGGACATTAAGTTTGAACTTCCCATGTATAATGGTCAGGAAAATGCAGAGAAGTTGGACAATTGGATTCATCATTTGGAGGTTTATTACAGAATTGAAAGCCTAGAAGATGATGAAACAAAGATCCAATTGGCTTCATTGAGGCTAGAAGGAGCAGCACTAGTCTAGTTGGAAGCAAAGACTCAACAGGAAATGTGAATCCATGGTAAGATATTCATTTCTTGGGTTGAGTTTATTTATTCACTTAAGAGACAATTTTATCCTTTAGCTTACATGTAATATACCATTATGAGTTTCCAAAACTTTAGGCAAATCAATGGTAAAAAAAATTCAAGATTATACCTAGGAGTTTAGGAAAGGGGCTTTGTTGTTAGGTGTAAAATTGCAATCCCAAGACACTCTATTGAAATACATTGGGGGTTTAAATTCCAATTTAAAAGACATTATCCTTATGTTTAATCCAAGAAAATTAGATGAAGTATGTGTGCAAGCCACACACCTTGAAGCAAGGGGAAAGAACATTCTGGAAGAGGGTAGTAAAAAGAAACCATTGAAGGGTAAGGAGAAAGAGAGGGGAGGAAAATGGAAGGGAAAGAAGAATGAAAGTGTTAATAAATAAGGGGAAAAACCACATGCAAACATTATTCCAAAGAAGGGCATGATGAGGCCCACTATTGGAAACTACATCCTGAACTAAGGCCTTATAAGAAACCAAACAACAAGGGGAAACAAAAGAAGATGGCTACCACACAACATGATCTTGGATTTGATTCCAGTGATGAGACCAATATTACAACCATGGTCACAAAGAGAAAATAAGCCATATCAAGTACTATTTCATAAAATTGTCACAACAACACTCCAAATTAATAAACAAGGATAGTGTTGTTCCATGTAAGGGTGATCTCAAAGCATACAAATATTGACGCATTATTTTATAGTGGGTCACAAGTGAACTTAATCTCAGAATACTTGGTCAAAAATCTTAACCTTGAAACTGTACCTCATCATAAGCCATATCCTTTGGGTTGGATAGTTAAGAATGGAAATTTACAGGTTACAAGAAAATGTATATTCAGGTTTTCCATTACTACAAATTTTGTTGATGAAGTCGAGTTAGATGTGGTTTTGCTTGACATTTCAAGAATTACCTTGGGAAGCCCATATTTGTATGACAGGAAAGTGGTATTATATCGCCATGAGAAAAAATATAATTTTCTCAAGGATGGGGTGGAATATATTGTGAGAGCTCATCACAAAAAGTTGAACATTTCTTTGGTTAATGCATGGCATATGAAGAGACTAGTAAATGCAAGTAAAAATTGTGTGCTTCTCATGATCAAGAAAAATAATGATATGGATTATCAATATTTAATGGTCATGATGAAAAATTAAAATTTGATTTTTTTGAAGTGGTAAGTAATCATGGTGATATGTTTCAGGAGCCAAATGGGTTACCTCCCAGGAGGGGAATTCAGCATGAGATACAACTGCAGCAAGATGTTATACTTCGAAACATTCGAATGTATCGCATGTCGATAATGGAGAGCATGGAAATAAAGAAGAAAATTCAAGAATTTTTTAACAAATTTATCTTTTGCCCATATACTTCGCCATGTGTTTCACCTATTTTCTTAGTGCCAAAGAATGACGGGACTTGCCGCATGTGTGTGGATTTCTGTGCACTGAACAAAATCATGGTAAATAATCGTTATCCACTCCTAAGAATTCATGATTTGATTGATCAAATGAGGTGTGAAAAGTATTTCACTAATTTAGACTTACGAAGTGGTTATCATCAAGTTAGAATATCTTAACAAGACATTTGTAAAACCACATTTAAAACTAAACAAGGATTGTTTGAGTGGCTTGCTATGCCTTTCGGTCTTACCAATGCTCCAACTACTTTCATGAGAGTTATGAATGATGTATTGAGGCAATTTCTTGATGATTTTTTCATTGTATACTTAGATTATATTTTGATATTCAAAAAATCAAGAGATGAACATGTTACGCATGTGAACAAAGTACTGGATGTCTTGAGAAAAGAACATTTTTTTTTGAAGATTTCAAAGTGTGAATTTGGAAAGACTTCTTTACTGTATTCGGGACAAATTATTGGAGGAGGTGAGCTGGAGATATACCCCTCTAAGTTTTATGTCATTGTGTATTGGTCGAGCCCAATACAGTTACGGCTAGGGGCAACACAATATTGGAGGAAGTTCATTGGTAATTTCTCCTCTATTGTAGCTCCGTTACATGAATTGACTAGTGTCAAGAAATTCTTCCATTGGGGAGATAAGCAACAAAAAAAAATTGATTCTTTGAAACAAAATATCATTTCAGCACCAGAATTGGCTCTTCCAGATCCTAGATACCCATTTTAGATTCAAACAGGTGCTAGTGATTACACCATGGGAGCAGTTCTCATGCATCATGCTAAGCCCATTTCGTTTCTTTCTGAAATTTTTAATGGTGCTGTGAATAATTATCCCACTTATGATAAAGAGTTATATGCATTGGTACAAAGTGTAAATAAATAGAAACACTACTTGATGGGAAAAGAGACCATTATCCATACCGCCCATCAACCATTGCAGTACTTACAGTCACAATCAAAGTTGAAGCAATCACGACACTTCATATGGATGTGATTTGTACAACAGTTTCATTTAGTTATCAGGTATCAAAAGGGAATCTAAAATAAGGTATATGATATTCTTTCTAGGCCTATTGTAAATTCATCTATTATACTCAAGAAAAATTATATTTTTCATAAAAGTTACATTGAGAAATATGCATATGATAATGGCTTTCAAGATGTGTATGCAAGCTTGAGTTGAGGAAACCAAAATGAAGAGCTAGATTACCATGTACATAACAATTTTTTGTATCACTTGGTTAATTTATGTATTTTATAGGGAGAAAGTAACAATATCATAAGGGATGCGCACACTTCATTGATTTCTAGACATTTTGTGCAATATTCCCAATTAGCCATGAGCTAGTTGGAATATTCAATTTTGTTTTGCTGCTTTGTTTAAAGAATAAAAGAGAAAAGGAGGTCCATAATACTCCTTAATAATGAATAAATCAATACCAAATGTGAAAGAGACAAATCTCGGTAGCTTAACTAAAGCACCCTTGGTGTGAAAAGGGTTGGATCACTTTGAGTGGGTCAACCTTGACCAAATCAACAGTATTGTCATGGAGGAGTGGCCATCAATGAGGGACAACACAATCTTAGATGGAGATGCTTTGTGTGAATGTACTTATCTTTTCGATGGGGCTTAGGGTTTGGAATATCATAACTTATAAAAGGAAGAGGAGGGCAGCCATTTTTCATTATGTATGTTGATATATGATTTTCTAAATATATGATCTGTTTAGACATATATCTTTCTTTTGTTGTTTAGCTGAGATACAGTGTTGTTTAGTAGAGGGTGTTCCTGATCGGGAATCCCACCTCTCCCATTGAGGAGCTCTTGGAGGAGTCTTGCACTACATTTTCCACTATCTGGCTTAAGGCCAAGCTTCTTCTTTCAACTACAATGCATATCATGTTGAGGGTTTGGTTGTTTTTGCAAGCTATAGCAAGTGGAGACTGGATCTCTAGATCTAGGCCATTTCATTGCTCATTTTCAGTGAAGGAGGTTTCCACTTTATTGGGAGGATAGTATTAAAGGCCATTGGGCTCATTTTCAGATCCTGGCCTCAGGCCAACCATATTTTGATCCCTGCAGCGTTGTTTACTTCTAGATCTGTGTTATTTCTATAGGAGGAGTTGCAGGGTGGTTTGGTACACCATTTGGAGAGCTAATTTTCTAGTGAAGGAGATCTGCCTTTCACTTTGAAGATATATTTTAGGAGGCTATTATATTGATCATATCAGATCAGCCACACTTTCCAGATCTACAATTTCCAGTAGATCTGCGGTCTTAGATCTCAGACATACAACTTTTTCTTGGTGTTTTGTTGAAAACCCTTGAGGGGTTCTAGAGAGGAGCCTGCATAGTGCTAAGATCTGATATAGATCTATCTTTTAAGGAACATATCAGCCCTAGATCTGATGTATAATCATTTTCTATTGCAGAGCCAATAAAATAACATTTTAAGGGTTTTCCAGCTTTTATATATGGCTGCAGCACCTCATAATGAGGGATTTTATTCATTGGAGGCTTGTATTTCATGTTAAGCACCTTATGGCCCATTTCTTATGTACATTTTTCTGTTGTAATAACATATGAAAGGTCTCCATATTGGTCGCTTGTTGTTTAAATGATGATCTACAACATTGTTCCAATATTTTGCACTATATTCCTGCTTTTCCCATTTGGGGAATATTGCAATGGTATCAAAGCATAATCTTGGCACAACCTATGCATTATAAGAGAAATATGTCATCTGAAGAAGGAGAAATTCTCACTGATAGAGAGATGAGATATCAAAAAATAAGACACAAAAATTTTTATTATACAAATGAAAAAGAAGACAAGGGTAAAACACCTTTATCTGGAGGTGAAGATGAAGAGGAGGAGTTCCCTAAGATCCTTCTTAGAGCCATGTAAGACATTATTAGAGAGATCAAGGATATGAGAATTGATAGATTCAAGGAATCCCCTAAAGGATTTCATCATGGAGAAGGCTCTGGCATGTCTCACCACTGGAATGATCAACCAGTGCATCAACCACAAGTTTCCCAATGCTCTACCATGCCTGCCTTTTGGACTATCGGAAATGAAGGGTTTCAAGAGCAAGAATCCCTTGAAGACTGCTTTATGGAGTATGAATCTCGAACTAAGAGGTTCAAAGATCACTTGAGTTTTCAGGAGTTTTGTCAATTAAATGAAAATATAAGACCAAGGCATCATCATAGAAGTGGTGGATTCATTCAGAATCATGATCGACACCATACTATGGCTAGATTCTTTTTACCCAATTTTGATAGGTCATCCAAGTGTTCTGCCAAATCTTAGGTAAAAAAACTTGACATCTACTTTCAGCTGAACAAGGTTCTAGAAATGGAAGCCATTAAGATTGCAGTGTTGCAACTTGAAGGTGAAGCACATGACTGGTGGTTTCTAATATTCCAAAATTAACATGCAATTAATTAGAATATTGATTTTTGTTTTTGACACCTAGGAGATGAATAAATGGGTAAGGAGGCCCATACATTTCTAAAATAAGAATAAAATGCCTCATGATGTGAAAATGGATCATAATAATAGCTGGATTTTTCACCCACGTGTAAACAGGGGAAAATGGATGTGGACAAGGTCAAGTTTGACCAAGTCAACAACGCTGGAATGAAAGGTGAGATCATCTATGGAGACAGCACAGTGATAGTAGGAGGAATATTCCTTGGTGAAGGAAACCCTAATGAGTGGGACCCAAGGTGAGAAGGCTTCCACTTGTTTATAAGGAGGGCAAGTCACCCATAGCAGGGAATGTCATTGATTGTTGATTTTGTGGTCTACATGACTTCTTGCATTCTTCAGCTGTTTAGTTGAGCTTGTAATGTTGTTTAGCATAGGGTGTTCCCGAGCAGGAATCCCACATATTCCCTTGAGGTAGCCTCTAGGAAGAGTATTGTAATATAATTTCCACATTTCGGCATTCTGGCCAAGCTTCAGTCTTCAGCTACAGCACAATGTCTATTCAGATTTGTGTTGTGTTGCAGGGGTGTAGCAATGGAGGAGAGAGATCTCCAATTTCTGAGCTTATCTTCCAGTGAGGGGACCAACCCTTCACCTATTGAGTTGATTGGGTGTTTTTGCAGCTGATATATCATTCCTTTAGACTCATATCAGTAGTCATTTCTAGGGAATGCGCAAGTCAGGCAACAGAAATGCAGTGGGCAACTAAAAAATGGCTGAAAATATAAACTTAAAATCTGGCCAAACCATTTCTGGGTTTTTCTGGGTTTTGTGAGTATAATCCATCATTAAAATATTGGATCATTCTGAGCACTCTAACAGCCTTCTACACATGGTTCCTCTTCTCAGTAGTAGTAGTTTCCAACAATAGTAGCAGTAGCAGCACAACATTTCAAGTGCTTGGTTTCTTTAGTGTATTTCAGCCATCTTGTGGCTTGAGTGCATTCCTTTTGGACCACTGTGTAATTTCATTTTTTTATATATATAATGATATGGCTCCATTTTTTTCTGCTCATAGATTATGATGTCTTAATGTAATTTCCAGTTGCATCATATTTCCAGCATTTTCCATATTTTAGTGCTATGTTCCTATTTTGATTTATTTGGAATGTTGCATATGTTCTATATTCCTGTCTTTTCCATTTTGGAATATTACAGTGGTATTAGAGCATAATCTTAGCTCAGCCTGTGGATCTCAGCCATTATGCTATCAAGAGAATAAGAAGAAGAAGGAAAAGATCAGAATGAAGGGAAAAATGAGCTTTGTCTCATCATTTTTCAGATCTATGAAGAACCTCTCCAAGGAGGTTAAACAAATGAAAGAAGAAAGTTGCAGTAAGACCTCTAGAGGGTTTTAAGAGGAGGAAGGCCGATGTACTTCCTATGATCAGAAAAGAGAACCAGTGTTGCAAAGAGCTCCAAAGCATTCCACTATGCCCTTTTATTTTGATGAAGAAGAAAAGAAGCATGGAGATGGAGGGCACTTGGGTCACAAGATTCTAAGTGAATACCTTGTTGAGTACAAATCTCAACCTAGAGCCTTCAAGGAGACTCTAGCTTTCCCAAAGTTCATTCAGCTGGAGAAAGAAAGGAGACCTTGCAGCAAAGAGAGAATCAAGGGCAATAGGTTTCTGTTGTCTACTTTTGATGGGTCATCTATAGGAAGGGCTTGGGCAAGGAAACTAGATGCATTCTTCCTACTACATCTAGTGGTAGAAAGAGAGGTTGTAGAGATTGCAGCGCTGCACCTTGAGGGTGAAGAAAACATTTGGTAGTTCAGCCATTTGAGTCATGCAAGAGTGACTAATTTTGCAGAATTTACTCAAAGGTTGATTAAAAAAATTGGCAAAGAGAAATCAGAGGAGGACCCTCACCACCACTTGAGGAGACTTGTACCAGCGCTGATACAACTATAGAGGAGCAGCCAACAACACCAATAGTTGGAGGAACCATCACAATAGAGGAAGGAGATCTTGTAGCCGTACAAGATGTTCCCAAGTTCCACCAAGGTATGCCTAAATTTCCACTTTCTGTTATTTCAGCAAATCTTATGACAAATTGTGGAAATATGCTATTGCATGACCAAGGGTCAAAACAATTTGTTGATATGGAGCAGCAAACATTCACTACACTGTGCAACCTTGAGTAGTTCAAGGAAGGGAAAACTAATCATCCTCATGTGTCATTTTTTAGCTACACACAACACTTTAGGTTGGGGTGTGGATTTTTTAAGGATGGGATGAGTTTTTTCCTAAATAATCCAATGCCAGACTATATGTTCAGCATTGATCTTGAGCATGAGACAACAAATACACCATTGAGGAGATTAACAGCACTGTCATTAAGCAGCAGTGAGGAGGCTTTTCCTCCAACACACTTGGATCTTAATGGATTCAAGAGCGTCATTCGTGTGAGATTTTCTCTAGGAGATCTCCAAGGGGTTGCATTTGAACGTCCCATAAAATTCAAAGGAAGAAATCTGATTTGGGAGGATGGTATTCTTCATTGGAGGAGTACCAAGATGAAGCATGGTGGGAGACACCCACATGTGGTTGAATGGGTGTGGATGGTGAGCAAGAGGTTGGTGAGCCAGTTGCATATTTATGACACCGAGCAATAGGAGGCATGGCTGCATTGGCTACTCTTAAAAGAGTTTGGCCATCATGTGAAATATCCTTCTCCAAAGGGTATGATGATGGAGGAAACTTGGTAGGAAACTTGCATCATATGGCATCAAAGAGTTTGGGTGCATTGTGTTGATATGATATTCTTCATATCAATCAACATATCTTCACCTCATGATTTGTATGATGAAGGTGTGAGGGGAAAGCAAGAGTTAGTGTTGTTGTGGCTACTCTTGGGAGAGTATGGGTAGAATTTTTCCCATATTTGGCATGATATTTCTGGAGAAAGGGATGGCACAATCAAAGTGCAAAGAGGCTACCCTTCAGCATTGGAGGATGAGGAGGTACTTCCACATAGGAAGGAGATTGCCTCACGTATCATCATGATGGTGGATAACTTTGGCATATGGCATGTCAAAGGAGTAAGTCATGGAGTGACAAGAGCCTTATCACTAAGGCCAATAGCCTTGTCACTTGGGAGTATGTTTCTATTGATGGAGTGTTCCAAGGGGAGTGTACATCCCTTCATTTTGCAGACTTTTATGAGGAGATTATCATGGGAGGACTCATCCATGGACCACACTTTCATCCCACTCACTATGCATGGTAAGAAATGTATTTCTGTACTTATTGATTATTTCATTGAGTATTTGCATCTTCTCACCATATATGTACAGTGCACAAGTCAGGCAGCAAAAATGCAGTGGGCAACTAAAAAATGGCCGAAAATCTAAACTTAAAATCTGGCCAAACCATTTCTGAGTTTTTTCGGGTCTTATGAGTATAATCCGAGGTTAAAATCATGGACCATTATAAGCACTCTAACAACCTTCTGGACAAGGTTATTCTTCTCAGTAGCAACAATTTCCAGTAGCAGTAGCAGTAGCAGCGCAACATTTCCAGTGCTTGGTTTCTTTAGCGTATTTCAGCCATCTTGTGTCTCTAGTGCATTCCTTTTGGAGCACTGTGTAATTTCATTTATATATATATATATATATATATATATATAATGATATGGCTCTGTTGTTTTTTTCTCATAGATTATGATGTCTTATGTAATTTCAAGTTGCAACATATTTCCAGCATTTTCCAGATTTTAGTGCCATCTTCCTGTTTTGATTTATTTGGAATGTTGCATATGTTCTATATTCCTGTCTTTTCCATTTTGGAATATTACAGTAATATTCCAAATTTAGCATGCAACAAATTGGAATATTGAATTTTGTTGTTTAGACATAAGAGATGAATAAATGGGTAAGGAGGCCCATACATTCTAGAAATAGGAATAAAATCCCTCACAATGTGAAAAGGGATCATCATAAGAGCTGGATTTCACACCCTCATTTGTGAAAGAGGAATTTGCATGTGGACAAGGTCAAGTTTGACCAAGTCAACAATCCTGGGATAAGAGGTGGAGATCATCTTTAGAGACAACACATAGATAGTGGGAGGAAGATTCCTTGGTGGAGGAAACCCTAATGAGTGGGACCCAAGATGAGAAGGCTTCCATTTCTATTTAAGGAGGGAAAGACATCCATAGCAAGAGATATTATGGAATATTGATTTTATGGTCTAGATGACTTTGTGCTTTCTCCGACTTTTTAGTTGAGATTGTTGTGCTACTTAACACAAGGCATTCCTGTTTAGGAATTCCTTCTCATTTCTTGAGAGGACTCTTGAGGGAGCTTGCACTTCATTTCTCCACATTCATGCTTAAGGCCAAGCCACCTCCTTAAGCTACAACATTATTTCTGCAGAAGTATAACGTTGTGTTGCAGGGTGTTGCAGTGGAGGGTTCACAACACCACTTCCAGAACTTTTTTTTCAGAGGAGGGAGCTTCTATTCCTTTGGGAGATCAGTGAGGAAGATTTTGGAGTAAACTTCATATCTTGGCACTTGGCCAACTCAGTTTCTATCTCTTACAATGCAATCCCTCTCCTTGACTGTGTTATTTTCATTGAGCATTTGCAATGGGGGTTTGTAGTGATTGTTGGAGGGTGAGATCTTGAGTGTTACGATCAGAATTTCACTTGGAATATCCATTGGAGGAGGTCTACTTATTCAACTTATGCATCATCTTCAGCCATCTCCATTCAGTTCTTGAGTTGTAACTGCTATTCAGTCTTGGTACTGCAACTCTGGCTTCTTTCCATTTTTGCATATTTCAGGAGATCCTTTTCAAATTATCTTGAAATTCGGTTTGGAAATCTAGATATTTGCTCCCCACATTGTATGAGATGTATATTTTCATATCCATGTATTAACATACTCTAGCAGTAGTATATCTAATATATTGTGCTGTCATAGCCTTGATCATTTTATATGTAGCAGTGTACTTCATTTTCATCTACATGTTTTGTTGAGGCTTGTTTTACCTGACTTGAGTGATTATTTCCTTAAGGATTTGTATACATTTTCTTCTATGAGATTAATATGATGGCTATATGAATATTCTACCATTTTATGTGTTTATTTGTCACTGCTCTTTCATTATTGTGTTCATGTATTGTTGCATCTTTATTTTGGGATATTACATGGTTCCATGGCTTGTCTACATTGGGTCATGCCAATGTAACTGCTTATTCATATTTCACTAGAAGGCTGGTGGAAATATTTGATAGAAGATATCTTGAAGCACCATTCATGGGGCTTGCAAAAATAAAACAATCAGGTAATGCAGAAACCTACATCTTTGAATTTTTAAGACTTTCTGTCATGGTTCCTGATTTATCTGCAGCAAGAAGGGTGTACATGTTCATTGATGGATTAGATGAACCTCTTCATGGGTTGGTTATGTCTATGAAGCCCACTACCCTACAAGGTTCCTTGCCAAAAGCAAAGGCAACATTTCATCATAAGCCCTCTTTTCCATCCAAAGGAAAAGAAGAGAAGGCTCCTCCTTCAAAGGAGAGCTCATATAAAAACCCTCTTGATGATGATGTCCGAAAATATTTAAGGAGGAGGAAGATTTGCTTCACTTGCCAAGAATAATGGGCACCTGGACATACATGTGCAACTGGAAAAGCACATTACATAGAGGTCTTCTCAGATGATGAGGAGGAGGAATAAGATGAAGCAAGAAGAGGTCACAACACTGACACTGTAGGAGATGAACCAACAACATTAGGAGATGGGAATGGAGCATTTTCTCCTATTGGAGGGGCTCTTGCATCATTAAGAGGAGTACCTATGTACTTGACATTAAGAGTTCAAGGTTCCATATTGAATCAAAGGGTTTCTGTTTTGGTTGATGGTGGGGCTGCCCATAATTTTATTAATGCCCAACTAGTGCAAAGGAGGGAAATACCCACTGATGCTTTTGAGGGATTCTTTGTTTGGGTCCCAGGAGATAGAACAATGCAATGCATGCATTATGTTCCATCCTTATTAGTCACCATGGGAACATATACATTGACTGATCATTTCTTTGTGGTTGACATACCTGACAACAATGTCATATTGGGTGTGCAATAGTTGATCACTTTGGGGAAAGTCACCACTAATTTTGAGACTTTGCTGATGGAATGGGTGGATAGAAAGATTAGAAAAACTAAAATGATTAAAGGCATGCACAAATTTCCCTCACATACCACTTCCACACAGAAATAAGAGGTGGATTTGCACAGTTGAAGAAAGGACCTTACAGTCCCTTCTATTATGCTTATGAGATTTCTACATGGGACTCGATTATCTAGTGGAAAAATACCTGGGAGACCACCTGATTTAGATTGGGTGAGATATTCTCCAAGCATAGATCCAGGAGGGATGGGATCATTATAAGGAAATGACAGAGTGTTGGGAGTCTTGGGTAGGCTCAAGGAGGAGGGATATATTCTCCCAACATCATTACCCACTCTCATTTCATATTCTGCGCTGTGGGAGGAGAAGCATGGAAGGAATGAGCTTCCAAAATATACCTTTGGAATAGGATATGTCAAGGAGGAAAGCAACCATATGATAGCCATTCCTTTTGTAGATCATCAGCACTATCATTATGGGAGATTGATCCATATTGGAAATCCCAACTGTAGGCGGATTATTCCAAGGATCTTTTCACTTGCATGATACTTGATGACCAACTATATGAAGAGGGATATTCAGTCTAAGAAGGATTCATCTATTATCATGGTAGGGTGTTCTTATCTAGAGCCTCCAATCTCAAGGATAATTTACTACAAATACCTTATGAAGAGTTCTTTTGCAGCCACACATATTCCATGAAATTCTACAACATTATCATGAGAAGCTACACTTGGAAGAACTTTGAAGGAGAACTATATCAACATTTTCAAATATGCATGAACCATGCAGAGTTGGGACAGCAACATAACTCTATAAAGGAGTTAATTCAACCATCTCTTTCTTCTTTTAAGAGAGAAGATAGATCTATGCACCACTCCATTTGTTTAGGGAGGAATTTTGGTGAAGAATATGTTGAGGTAAATAATGTTTCATTTGATTATTGTTTACATTATTTCACCATGTATATGCAGGCCATAACTCTAAGAAGGAGTACTATACCATATAAAATTCATGGCCAACTTTGGGCCACAAAAATTTCTAAACATGGCCACTCCCTTGGAGATCAAAGGGAGATTTTGTATCACTATGGGTGCATTCCTAAGGCACCAAATATATATCACACTTTAATCCATAGTGAGATGGCTTGGAAAACATGTAAGTGGTGGGGAAACCACTTACCACATCAGGATCTGATGCAGTCAGGAGATTTACTACATTGGTTCCACATGTAGGACTCTGACCCACCTCCCTATGCACAAATTTATATTTGCATGTACCTAGTTTTCATCCCATACTTTGATGATGTACTTATACTTTTTATGGGAATGTTTGGAGGGAGGATGGGAGGTATGTATGTGACATATGGGAGAGATATTCTCCATGTAAATTATGCTACATGTTTCAAGGAGAACATTGGGAAAACCATGTTTGTTTCATTTGAACTATTGTCTCCTTATGGGAAGGATTATTTACATCTCATGAGAACTTTGGAAGAGAAATTCATGGAGGGATGGATTGGTGAACACTTAGCTTACGAGGGAAGCTTATTACATGTTGGTGTCACCAATAGAGGAGAAGAGGAGCTGAAGCACTCACCTTGTCAGATGCTTGAGGACAAGAAACATTTGGGAAGGGAGTACTGTAATATTCCCAATTAGCCATGAGCTAGTTGGAATATTCAATTTTGTTTTGTTACTTTGTTTAAATAATAAAAGAGAAAAGGAGGTCCATAATGCTCCTTAATAATGAATAAATCAATGCCAAATGTGAAAGAGACAAATCTTGGCAGCTTAAATAAAACACCCTTGGTGTGTAAAGGGTTGGATCACTTGACTGGGTCAACCTTGACCAAGTCAACAACGCTATCATGGAGGAGTGGCCATCAATGAGGGACAACACAGGTTTAGATGGAGATGTTTTGTGTGAATGTAGTGATATTTTTGGATGGGGCTTAGGGTTTTGCAAGCTCATAACTTATAAAAGGAAGAGGATGGTGGCCATTTTTCATTATGTGTGTTGATATATGATTTTCTAAATATATGGCATGTTTAGACATATATCTTTCTCTTATTGTTTAGCTGAGATAGAGTGTTGTTAGCTCACAGTGTTCCTGATCAGGAATCCCACCTCTTCCATTGAGGAGCTCTTGGAGGACTCTTACACTACATTATCCACTATTTGTCTTAAGGAAAAGCTTCTTCTTTCAACTACAGTGTAGATCTTGTTGAGGGTTTGGTTGCTTTTGCAAGCTGCAGCAAGGGGACACTAGATCTCTAGATCTAGGCCATTTTATTGCTCATTTTTAGTGGATGAGGTTTCCACTTCATTGGGAGGATAGTATTGAAGGCCATTGGGCTCATTTTCAGATCTTGGCATTAGTAAAACTATATTTTGATCCCTACAATGCAGTTTACTTCCAGATCTACGTTATTTCTGCAGGAGGAGTTGCAGGGTGGTTTGGCACACCATTTGGAGAGCTGATTTTCTAGTGAAGGGATATGCTTTTCACTTTGAAGATCTATTGTAGGAGGATATTCTATTGATCATATCAGATCTACCACACTTTCTAGATCTATAATTTTCAGTAGATCTGCAGTCTTAGATCTCAGATCTACAGCTTGTACTTGGTGTTTTGTTGAAAACCCTTGAGGCATTCTAGAGAGGAGCTTGTATAGTTCTCAGATCTGATATAGATATATATTTTGAGGCACATATCAGCCCTATATCTGATGTATAATCATTTTCTATTGTAGAGCCAATAAAATAACATTGTAAGGGTTTTCCAGCTTTTTTATATGGTTGCAGGACCTCATATTGAGGGATTTTGTTCATTGGAGGCTTGTATTTCTTGTTCTCCACCTTATGGCCCATTTATTATGTACATTTTTCTGAGGGAATAACGTGTGAAAGGTCTCCATATTGGCCTCTTGCTGTTTAAATGACGATCTGCAAGATTGTTGCAATATTTTGCCCTATATTCGTACTTTTCCCATTTGGAGAATATTACATTTTTGTGTAGGCAAGACAGTAGTGAATCTCCAAAGGTATTTTTATTGGCCACACATGTTTGATAGTGTATGTCATTTCATTAGAGGATGTAATTTGTGTGCAATAATCAAGCCTAGAAATAGGAAACTAGGATTGTACGCTCCACTTATGGTACCTTCACGTCCATGGGAGAGTATCTCAATGGATTTTGTAGGAGGTCTTCCATTTTCAAGGAAACGTCATGATTACTTGTATGTAGTTGTAGATAAGTTCAGCAAGATGTGTGTATTTATACCATGTAAAAATAAAATTACAACTGAACAAACAACTCATCTTTTTTTCAATATGTTTGGTTTCATTTTGGTCTTCCTACTTCTATTGTAAGTGATCGAGATTCTCGATTTGTTGGGAATTTTTGGTCAAATTTGTGGGACATGATGGACACTAAGTTGAAGAAGAGTACAACCTTTCATCCGCAAACAGATGTTCAAACCAAGGTGGTCAATAGGATAGTAATTCATCTTCTTCGAGGATATTGCAGCAAACCTCCCAAGTTGTGGGATGAATAGTTGCATTACTAGAAATAGGAAACTAGGATTGTACACTCCACTTTTGGTACCTTCAGGTCCATGGGAGAGTATCTCAATGGACCTTGTAGGAGGTCTTCCATTTTCAAGGAAACGTCATGATTAATTGTATGTAGTTGTAGATAAGTTCAGTAAGATGTGTGTATTTATACCATGTAAAAATAAAATAAAATTTGAACAAACAACTCATATTTTCTTTCAATATGTTTGGATTCATTTTGGTCTTCCTACTTCTATTGTAAGTGATCAAGATTCTTGATTTGTTGGGAATTTTTGGTCAAATTTGTGGGACATGATGGACACTAAGTTGAAGAAGAGTACAACCTTTCATCCGCAAACAGATGGTCAAACCAAGGTGGTCAATAGGACAGTCATTCATCTTCTTCAAGGATATTGCAGCAAACATCCCAAGTTGTGGGATGAACAGTTGCATTACATTCAACATGCATACAACAGGGCAAATAATTCTTCCACAAACACATCACCATTTGAGGCATGTCTTAGGTACTTTCCAAGATTTCCATTAGACTTCATCTTTGGGAAAGATGTTGCTATTGATGGCCATAGCGACATTGGTAAAGAAAACAATTTCATTGAGCTAATTCAGTTGATAAATCACATAATGCAAGAACAACTTGAAAAGAGTCAAAGTAGCTACAAGGCAAGGAATGATAAACACCGTGTCGATCATAAATTCCAAGTTGGTTATGAAGTTTATTTATATATTAGCAAAGAGAGACTTCAAGCAAAAGGTAAAAAGATTAATCCAATCTGTTATGGTCATTTAAAAGTTTTGGAAAATATTGGTAACAATGCATTTAAGCTAGATTTTCCTCCTTATATGAAAATATACTCTTCTTTTAATGTTGAGAAATTGAGATTGTTTGAGCCTCCATTGATTGATGATCAAGGAGAGCATGTTAAGCTACCATCAATAGAATATTTCTCGTCAGAATGTCCTAATGAGCTTCAACAAGATCTCATACCTGACAGAAGAACCAAAACTTCAATGAGAGGGAATGTCGTATACCTTCGAGTGGGACTCAAGGGACACAATTCTTCTAAGGCCAAATGGATGGAGATTGAGAAGGTGAGGGAAATGTACCCTCACCTGTTGAATAATTGATAGTAACCTTTTGGGGTCCAAAATGCTTCCAGTGGGGAGGAATGATTAGGTGCTCAGTATTAAGCTCAAAAATGGAAGTTCTTACAATCGTTCATAACCTGAATGACTGCGAAGTGCTCGTCACCCTAAATCTGGTGCACTTTTTTTCATCGATAACCGAATCCGTATGTGAAAGTTGGAGCCTGCTTTCCATTTTCTAAAATAGGAAAATTTAAAAAAAAAATGACAGAAAAATGCCTAGTGAGTAGTTCGTATTACTGACGTGGCAGGTGACTGTGCAAGGGTCAAAGATCCTTTCAGCGAATCAGGTGGTGACAAGTGTCATTCCTGGATTTGATGTTAAGATTGGTGATTTGTTGAATTTCTATTCATTTAATTCAAGGAAAATCGAGTGTCAACACGTGGCAATCCCAAAGGCAACCATGTGCCCCCCCCCCCCCCCCCCCTCTCAAGTTTTATGGTATGGTAAAATATATATATATCAGAGGTCGGGATTCAACCCCTCGACCTCCCCCACAACACATGCCATGCATACCACCTTCGATTTATAATGGTTCTTACCATAATATGGCAACCACATATATTTATATTAATATAAATGCAATGGCAGGGGTAAACTGGGGCCAACCCCACTCCATAGAGCCTTATGTTACGACCACTGATAGGACCAGACTTAAGCGTGGAGTTAAACCAAGTTTATTCAACATTAATCCATACTTAAATATGCTCTTACCCATAATTAATCTAACCTTATCCTATGTGGTTAGTTTGGTAGAGTCTGTCATTTTCAACGAAACCCCAAATTTGCTAGATTTAACTGGAGTTCTCTCCAGTTTTGGAGGGGTTTTCCTAGGAAAAATTGATTGAGCCATAATTTTTTCAAAATTCGACCAATTATGGCTTAGAAAGATACTATCCTAGTATATTTGGAAATTCTGAGCAGTTTGGAGCAGGTTTCAGGAGTAGTAGAGGATCGTAAACATCAATTTTTTCCATTTTGAGCTAATATATAGGCCTAATCCATGGAAGCTGGACCAAGGAGATGTAGCCTGAGAGGGGTGAACTCCTTCATCAAAACATTGTTTTAATAGATAATTTGATGGTTTTTTGTACATTTATTTGCTGAATTTCAAAATTTTCTTTTAATATTAATATTCTCATGAAAGTAACATAAAACAAGATGAAATTACCTGTTAAAAACTTGGAAACACCTCAAGTAAACCTATGCACATGAAACAAATGATCAATATTTTTTTATAATTCTGAAGATGAAATTAGCACAACAAAACTAACATTCAGATACAAATCACCTTGCCGTTGCAAAAGTTCTTTCTCAACTTTTATTGGTTTTTTCCCTTGACTAGCTTTCTTTCTTTATCGACTTATGCTCTCTTCACTTCCTTTCAAACTCCCCTTTTTCCTAACAGGTGTTTTATGTTCTGAATTCATGCTAGACTCTTCAAAGACAAAGTTGTTGGACTACACTAACAATCTTGCTCACTCTTTGATATTTCGTGCACAAGGGGAATATGATATGACATGCCTCAATGGATTCAACTCCTCTATATCACCTTTGTTTGATAGCTAACCACGAAATACTCCTAATGCCAAGATGATCCAATGGATAGATATAGGTGCATTCACATTGAACTTTCATATCGTACATGATGCCATATCCCTAATGTATTTACAACCCTTGTTGGTTGATAAAGCACTTAACTCTCCACATTCATTTGATGGCTTCATTCCTCCTTTACCTAGTGTATGTACACACGCTATATCTCCTCCTCCATATTCTCCATATCACCAACTAGGGTCATCACAATGAAGAAAAGTGATTGAGGACAAGCACTCATAGGTATCTATTACAGTTGGAAGGGAAATTCAATTGACGAATATTCCCCAAATTCTTGGTAAAAATTTGTTTGGAAAGTTTTGTGAGAATCATCCCACAGTGAAGGATTTGATGGTTTGGGTCAAACATTATTTGAAGCCCATACTCAGTTAGTCTCCCACATACCACTTCCTACTCAGAAGTTAGATTCCCTTCATTTTCTTAACCACATAAGATAATGAAAATATTTCAACGAGTCACTAGAATTGGGGCATCCCAACCTCTCTCTAAAATAATGGTCCATATTTTTTGACCTAGCAAGATATTCAATCACATGAAAAAAGGTATGTTTCATCCTCCCTATCCTACATTTTACTTTCCAGTTAGAAAATAACCTAGAAGCAGTTAGGGAAGAAATAAATGGATTATTGCAATTAGAGTCAAGTTCGGCCTCAAAGCTAGATCGTCGTTGGTTATCGATGTAGGTGGAGGTTGAGTTGAGTGGAGGCCTCTTGGGGTAAATCCAGTCATTTTCATTTCCTAGAACCAAAATATCCATAACATTCTATCCAAAAATAACATGTATCCTATTTCTTATTCACAAATATGCAAAATGTTCTTTTCCTTGTCAAATCATGCTTTATATGATAGGCTAGGATTTCTAACAAGGATTTACATGTATTATTATTTATTGGTAATATTGTGCTCACCGAACATGTCTTATCCATAAAAGTTACAACCATATAGAATTTCTTGGGAAATCTTGTAGAAAAACTATCGTGTCTTCCCCAACAAGAAATTCTAACTTGAGTTATCCCCAACAAATTTCTTAAACCATGTTGAGTTAAGATAGCAGAAATTTGGAATTCCAATAAATATATGCAATTGGGCACACTCTTTGAAGAGGAAAAAAAAAGACAACAAAACATATTTAATTTATTAGTAGCTATGAGAAGGGTGAAACAATTATTAACCAGTACCTCGTCATGAAATCAAAAAATTAGTTTGATCTTTCATTCATTCTTTATCTATTATATGGTGGGTAACTTCAAAATTTTCATTAACAGGTGAATTTAAAAAATTGAAAACATTCCTTGCTTTTTTTTAAGATCAGAAGTCAAACAATCTCAACAAACTGTTGAAGTTATGCCCTGATAGATTTTAGTTAGAAAATAACCTAGAAGCAGTTAGGGAAGAAATAAATGGATTATTGCAATTAGATTCAAGTTCGGCCTCAAAGCTAGATCATCGTTGGTTATCGATGTAGGTGGAGGTTGAGTTGAGTGGAGGCCTCTTGGGGTAATTCCAGTCATTTTCATTTCCTAGAACCAAAAAATCCATAACATTCTAGCCAAAAATAACATGTATCCTATTTCTTATTCACAAATATGCAAAATGTTCTTTTCCTTGTCAAATTAGGCTTTATATGATTGGCTAGGATTTCTAACAAGGATTTACATGTATTATTATTTATTGGTAATAATGTGCTCACCGAACATGGCTTATCCATAAAAGTTACAACCATATAGAATTTCTGGGGAAATATTGCAGAAAAACTATCGTGTCTTCCCCAACAATAAATTCTAACATTAGTTATCCAAACAAATTTCTTAAACCATGTTGAGTTAAGCTAGCAGAAATTTGGAATTCCAATAAATATACGCAAACGGGCACACTCTTTGAAGAGAAAAAAAAAAGACAACAAAACATATTTAATTTATTAGTAGCTATGAGAAGGGTGACACAATTATTAACCAGTACCTCGTCATGAAATCAAAAAATTATTTTGATCTTTCATTCATTCTTTATCTATTATATGGTGGGTAACTTCAAAATTTTCATTAATAGGTGAATTTAAAAAACTGAAAACATTCCTTGCTTTTTAAGATCAGAAGTCGAACAATCTCAACAAACTGTTGAAGTTATGCCCTGATAGATTATAGTTACTGGCTCAAAATAAAATCCAAAACATAATTGTGCTCAAGTCCTAGAAAATTGATATCAAATTCAATTTTAAAATACTCATATTGTTTTCTCCCATTCATATAATCTTCATTTGGTTTAATGCTTTTTTAGTTGGAATTCTTCATCTGATGGTGGTGAATTTTAACTAGTAATTTTTCAATACTTTGGTAATAAGTAGAAATTATCAATAGATGAATAATGTTTTATGTTTATGACTTTCATTTTATAACAAATGTCCATCATACTAAAAATTGTTAAAAGTGCACTTTTCATTGATTGATTGTGAGTATATGAGGGAATGCTATAAAAATCAACAAATAAATATTATTTCCCAATATCTATACATATGTTATTCCAAAATAAAATTACTATAATCATTTCATAAGATGGGATGGCTTGCATTTTTATTAAACTAAGGGGAGATCTCATGAATAGAAACATTTTTAGCCCAAATTGAAAAACCAAGTATATAATGAGGTGGAAAATAGTAAAGCAAACCATTTGCAACTTAAATCACTAAAAAATAATGAATAATGAGGGTATGTGGGGAATTTTTCTAAGATGGGTAATAATAATTTAAAAACTTAGGAAATGTCATTTTGTCAAATCAATTGCAAGAAATTGACACAAAACTTGAGGAATACGAAAGCATTTTTTATCATAAATGCATCTGCCTTCAACCCCATAGACTTATTTCTTATTAATAAGATGTGTATAGTCTTGGGAGAGAATTTTTCTAAACCCAGTTTTGAACATTTGCACTAGATTCCTGATAGAACAATTAAAGAACTTACGTCATTAGTTTTGAATTTTGACCAAGAGACTTACAAATTGTGAACACATGTAAATAAATCATTCATTCAAACTAGGGGCTTAGTGAGGTGGAAAATAGAAACATAAACCATTTTCAACTGAAATCACTTAATAAGAGGGAGGAATGAGGGTATGGTAAGCATTTTTTTCTAAGCTAGGTAAAATTGGTTTAAAAATTAGCAAATTGTAATTTTGTCAAATCAATTGCAAGAGACTGACACAAAATTTTTGGAATGTGAAACATGTATTTGACACAAATGCATCTATCTTCAGGCCCATATGCACATTTCAAATTAATGAAATTTAAACAATCTTTGGTGGGAATTTTTCTGAGCCTAGTTTTGTACATTTTCACTCTATTCTTGGCGGAATAATTCAAGAACTCAAGTCAATAATTTTGAATATTTACTAAGAGACATACAATATGTGCACAAGTGTAAAGAAAGAATTCATTCAAAATAGGTGTATAGTGAGGTGGAAAATAGTAGAACACACCATTTTCAGCTAAAATCACTCAAAAAGATGGAAGAATGAGGGTATGTCAGGCATTTTCTGAGATGGGTAAAACCGGTTAAAAAAATATGAATTTCTCATTTTGTCAAATCAATTACAAGAAACTTAAACATAATTTGAGGAATGTGAAAGAGGTTTTTGCCAAAAATGCATTTGTATTCAACCCCACAAGATTATTTCTAATTAATGAAACATGTACAATCTTCAGTGGGTGTTTTTGAAAGAATAGGTTTGTATTGTTGCACTCTGTTCTTGACAGAACAATTCAAGAAATTAAGTCATTAGTTTTGAATTTTGACCAAGAGACTTACAATTTGTGTGCAATTGTAAATAAATCATTCATTCCAATCAAGTGTATAGTGAGGTGTAAAATGGTAGAACACCCCATTTGCAACTGAAAACACTTAGAACGAAGGAAGGATGAGAGTACAAAAGACACTTTTTTGAGAGGAGTAAAATTGGTTTAAAAACTAGGAAATTGTCATTTTGTGAAACCAATTGCAAGAAACTAACACAAAATTTGAGGAATGTGAAAGATTTTTTGTTAAAAATACATTTGTATTCTACCCCATAGGATCATTTCCCATTAATTACATATGTACAATCTTGGGTAAGAATTTCTCTAAGCCTTGTTTTGTACATTTTCACTTTGATCTTGACAGAACAACTCAAAATCTTATTTCATTAGTTTTAAATTTTGACCAAGAGACTTACAAATTGTGCATAGGTGTGAATAATTAATTCATTCAAACTAGGTGTATAGTGAGGTTAAATATAGTGTAACACACCATTTGCAACTAAAATCACTCATAAAGAGGGAAGGATGAAAGTCTGGAAAACATTTTTATGAGTTGTCTAAAATGGGTTTAAAAAATGAGAAATTTTCATTTTTTCAAATCAAATGCAAGAAACTGACATCGAATTTGTGGAATGTGACAGAGGTTTTTGTCACAAATGCATTTGTATTCAACCCCATAGGCTTATTCCCAATTAATGAAAGCATGTACATTATTGGGTGGTAATTTTTCTAAGCCCTATTTTATACATTTACACATGTTTCTTGATACAATTATTCAAGAACTTAAGTAATTAGTTTTGAGTTTTGACAAAGATACTTCAAATTTGTGCACAATTTTAAATAAACCATTCATTCAAACCAGGTGTATATTGAGGTGGAAAATAGTAGAACACACAATTTGCACTAAAATCACTCAAAAAGAAGGAAGAATGAGGGTTTGGTTGGAATTTATTTGAGATGGATAAAATTGGTTTAAAAATTGAGAATTTGTCATTTTGTCAAATTAATTGCAATAAATTTACACAAAATTTGAGGAATGTGAAAGATTTTTTCGTCACAAACGTTTATGTATTCAACCCCCTAGGCTTATCTCCAATTAATGACATATGTATAGTCTTCGGTGGGCATTTTTTGAAGCCTAAATTTGTATATTTGCACTTTGTTCTTGACAGAACAATTCAAGAACTTAGGTCATAATTAGTTTTGAATTTTGACTAAGATACTTACAAATTGTATAGAAGTGTTGAAAAATAATTCATTCTTACTAGGTGTATAGTGAGGTGGAAAATAGTAGGATATACCATTTGCAACTTAAATCACTTAGGAGGGAAGAATGTGGAGGGAATTTTTATGAACAGGGTAAAACCGGTTTAAAAATTGAGAACTTGTTATTTTGTCAAATGGATTGCAACAAACTAAAAAAAAAACTATACAAATTTGTCTTCATCCCCATAGGATTATTTCTAATTAATGACCTTTTTACTGTCCTCATTGGGAATTTTTTTAATCCCAATTTTGTACATTTGAACTCTGCCTTGACAAAACAATTAAAAAAATTGAGTCATTAGTTTTGAATTTTGACCAAGAGACATACAATTTGTGAAAAAATGTAAAGAATTCATTCATTAAAAGCAAGTGTATAGCTAGGTAGAAAATAGTAGAACACACTCATAAAGAAGGAAGAATGAGGGTATGGTGGGAATTTTTCTCAGATGTGTAAAACAGGTTTAAAAATGATAAATTGTCATTTTTCAAATAAATTGCAAGAAACTTACACGAAATTTCACGAATTTGAAAGCGGTTTTTTTCACAAATGAATCTGCCTTCAGCCCCTTTGGATTATTTCCAATTAATGACAAATGTACAGTCTTCATGAGACATTTTTCTAACCTTATTTTTGTACATTTTCATTATGGTATTGACAAAGAAATTCAAGAACTTAAGTTAGTAGTTTTGAATTTTGACCATGAGGCTTAAATTTTGTGCACAAGTGTTAATAAATCATTCATTCAAATGTTATTGTGTATTCATTGCATACATTTTTATGTTCATGACTTATATTTTAAAACAAATTTCGATCATAGTAAAAAGTGTTAAAAGTGCAATTTTCATAGATCCATTGTGAGAATATGAAGGAAGTTTATAAAAAAATCTACAGAGGAATGTCATTTTGAAATATGTGTACCTTTCCCATTCCCAATTCCATTTACTATAATCATTTCATAACAATAGTTGGCTTGAATTTTTATTAAACTAAGGGGGCATTGGCATGAGTATAATACAACACTTTGGTGTTTTTTTCTCAAAAACAACCTTTTTAGCCCACCTTTTTAGAAAATTAATTTTGTTTTAATTTATGACATTCGTTTACTTTTAGCTTTCTAGTTTTGAATTTAAAAAATAATTCTATGTAAATACACTAGAAGATTACCTTTTAAATGTTAAATGTCTACTTAGTTGACCAAAATGAAATCATGAATCCTATCCTTGTGTATTTTTAAGTGCATTCAGTTGTAGAGAATATTTTTCCTCCTCCGATGGTCTTAAGAAAGTTCATATTTGTCTTATAAAATTTGCACAAATTCCATAACTTTATAGATTTGCATGATAAATATACAAGTATTCTTATAAAAATACCAGCCATGAGCTTTATAGAGGAAATTTTTAAAACATAAGAGGATATACATAGAGGTATATATGTGCTTGACAAAAACCTCCCTCATAATTTTGAAAATAATTATAAGTTGTCTGCAGGAGTGTTTTAAAAATTGGTATTCCTCAATTTGTAACTGAATTTGACTAGTTTAGTAAAATGCATGCCCAACCCTCATTATTGCGTATTTTTGAGTGATCCTAGTAGGAAATGATTTTTCTTTTTAATTTGAAAAAATCGTTTAATTTTATTTTTATAATTTTGGATTTAAAAATTCCTATTGTGTAAATATGTTACAAGGTTACTTTCTAAATATGAGATTCTCACTAGATTCAAAATGACATCATCCGATAATTCCCATTATACTTAGTGTGATGTCATTCAAGATTCCCAACATATTATTCCTCACATATGTCACAAGCAAACTTGTTTCAAAGGAGTTTGGGGAAGCATTTTTGGCATTTTTTATAGGCCAACCTATAACTTGTCTCACATACACCCAAGAATATAACTTTCCTAATTCAACAAATTTTGAGCCTAATCATTTCAATTTAAACTAGTGAAGTGTTTCCTATTATGGACCTGCTAGAAATTACCAAGATAGAGCTCCTCCATGACAAGGAAAACATCAAGATAATTGAAACAAAATTGGAGCTTTTGAAAAGAGAGAACGCCAAAAAACCTCCCATCAAATGATTCAAGAAAATATTATGGGGGTGAATAATAAATATAGTAACTAAGAATTGGAATCAAGTGGAATTCATCTAGGAAATGATCGAGATTGTTAGAAGGGCCTACATTGAAATGGAATCCATTAAGAGCATTATTGGAGACTCTCCCCCATAAGAAGATGATGTTATAGAGTTTATTAATCGAGTGCCTAAGGAAGAGGTGGTCAGGGTAAGCATCAATAGGTATGAATGGGTAGCAAGGTATAAGAAAATGGTAAGAATGCATGAGTTGGTAGCACAAATGAATGATGAGATAGAGGTATTAATGGATGGAATAGAAGGTTTCAAAAGGTAATTTTAAGTGTTATGTTGAAAGGGACTTCCAAACTTATTAGACAGTGATGGATACATGTATCCCAAGGAAGCTTTCATACAAATATTTATTTTAATCAACGAACATCACAAAGGCTTTAGAGAAAAGGACCATGCCTTTCACAAACAGGAAATCTTGAAATTCTATAAGTATAATTTTGAAAATTTTCTTATACTGAAGAATCTTTTCAATGAGATAGGAAAAGTTGATGATGGGGCCATCACTAACCTAGAAGAAAACATCATAGATGCATGGTAATGTGATGTTCCATATGGTAAGGAATGGAGGAATCTTATGGATTTATATGAATGGTCCACTCAAAGTGTGGATTTCCACTAGTAACACAGATGGTGTCAGTAGAGGCAAGTTCTAGCTCAAAGCCTCCACCACAACATCAGGCATGATCACAAGCATGACCCCAATAGTCTGCACTGGCATCAACAAAATCATCAAAAAATCATCCAATGTATCACACAACACAGGTAGCGCCAAGCCAAGAGAGAAAAGACACATCATACATCCAAGAGAGATAGAGAGAACCTACTACAACAAAATTCAAAGGGGCCTACCCTACAACTGACATATCTTTCAAGAAGGTTCTAGAAGAAGTTTGTTACGATACAACCAACATTTTTGTAAATATTCTTGGTGATTTCTATAAATACCACTAGTGGTTTAGGGGAGAATCTTAGGATTTGAGTGCCCATATATAGGCCTCATTTTGTATTTTCAAGAGAGAAATTTTGGGTTAGAGGAGAAACTTTGTCAAAAAAAAAATTATAATATGTTGGAAGTTTCGAAGATTTTGAGGAAGGAATTTCATGAACCCACCTTGTGTTTTGAAACTTTCTTACATATAAATATTGAATTTAGTTGATGAAGGAACTGATAAAACTATGGAATTACATTTGATTTTTTAAATTACCTATTTGAAAAATGCATGAAGAGGTTAATGTGTAGGAAATTTTAAATGTTTGATGCAAATAAATGATAGACAACTGAGTGTATGTATGATGTAGTGAGAAAATTTTTAGCATAAATGGATCTATCTTTGATGAAGTTAGTTGTTTTTGGCTCGAAATGGAAAATATACCATAAGGGTTATTCATGAAGGTTTATCTTCCAAGGTTCAACAAAATTATCTTCATTTATTAGATATCCACTGCATAGCTCGTACGGAAGCATTAGTAGCCAATGATGTTTCATCTCATTTTACAAAGTTGCAATATATTGAAAAATTTTCAAACAAAGTTAATTCATGGATTGGGAAATCAGCTAAAAGACATGGAAATTTGAAAGATCTAATGGAAGAATTTCAAATCACTAAGTTAGAGCTCTTAAAAATTCATCAGTTTAGGTGGCTCTCTAGAAGAAAGGTCATGGAAATGCTTATTAATCTCATGCCTACTTTGTTAAAGGATTAGGGTTGGAGGAGAAAAAAATGTGTGAGTTCAAAAGAATATTTCAAGTGCAATTTTGCATCCATCTACTTACATAAGTTCTCATTTAATTAAATAATTTGAATCCAAAGTTCCAATAGAATCATGTTGATATTACTTATATTAGCATTATTTTAGATGTTTCTATTAGCATGCTTCAAAAATGATTTTTCAGAAGCATTTTTGGGATGGGTGCAATGAACATGACCTCTTTTTTAGTTAAATAAAAAGGAAGAACCCTTGAATTTTTCGAGGAGGAACCCCTGAAAAATTTAGTGTTGGGGAATCACCTATTATGGACACTGCTAGATGTTTTGGTGAAATGGATGAATTTATTGTACTATTTGTAAATCATACCCCAAAAATCATGGGATCTTTGAACGGTTAGATGAATATATTCCCTTCCCAATGAAAGTAAGACCAACCCTTGAAATTTAATCACTAGTCAGAAGGTTGGCCTCGTCCTCAACTCACTCAAAAATGGCATAGGATAAACCTTCATTCCCTACCCTATAATCGCTCATTAGGACACGGTAATATGTCTGGTCATGAGGCTTGGAGGAAAGAGAGCTAGTAAACACATGGTTTCATATAGAGTCACCTTTAATTCCTTACTTATACGATCCTTCATGGTCCTCTAGGGACAATATCTCTGGGACATTCCAACTTCCACCAAAGAAGATTAGATAAGGCGTAACTGGATCATCTACTCAGAAATTTCCACATCAAGACTTTGTCAGGATAGCTATGAATAATATTACAAGGTTCTACCTCATGCCTATGTCTATAAAGAGACCATTCACAACATGACTTCATCTAAAGCTGGACTGAGATATTCCTTCCGAGGACTTGGGCTATGAGAGATACACTCAAACTTGGATCTAGTGGTTCATATAGATAATTTATCCCACTATGTGTTATGCACTCTTTACGAAATAATTAAAAACCTGGCATGGTCATGATATTTCTACGAATCCTTGGACTTATGCTAGATTCCAACCATGGCCACTAACATCATATGAGCATGTTTTGGTTCTATCACTCATGAGATTTCACCGAGGTTACCCTCTTTGGGTTTACAGTGACTATAAAGAGGAACACAATGGGCTTATAATATCCAACATATAGCATATGGTGCCTAAATTTTCATCGGGAGATCAACACTCTCCCAGAAATCATTAAGGATGCCTCCTAACACCCAATCTAAATTCAACATAAATTCATACATAGCATAGATGTAACTTTACAATAATTTATTCATATCCTCTATAGTTTTAGCTTGGAAATTATGGCATGCAGACAAAGGCTTTCGATTCATTTAGACATGCCCCTGGATATTTATAATAGGGAACTCAAAAGTAGTAACTAGGCTATGGTTCTTCCAAAATGATAGAGGAGTGTGTACTAGATTTTAGGTGAAAGAGAGGGACACAAAGAACCATGTAATGGGAACCACATGGGAAGAGTGAAGAGATGATCATACCCAATATAGTAATGGTGCTAAAGTGAAAGAAAAGAGTTGCAAACATCATGAAATCTGATATTGGCTATGGGAGGAAGCACGCGAACCATCGTCAACTTGATCCATGGGAGATCGGTAAACTAGAATTATAATAAATGTGAAATATGGAAGGTTTAAGCTATCTTATTGAACTAGACTAGAGATGGATTTCACATCCATTTGGTGAAGAGGTACAGTGACTCAAATCTGCAAGTCATGATGAAGATTATAGTGCGATTAACATCTAGGAATGAGGAGCATTGAATGTGAAAAAATATAAGTTACCACCCTTGAGATGAATTTTGGAAAAAAAACCAATATAGAAGAATCTAAAGTGAATGATAGCAAAGGAAATTAAAGTATCTTATGAGTGAGAGAAGAGAAGTAGGAGGAGGATGTTGCAGAATATTGGAGTTTCCTTAATAATATTAATAATAATCATTGAGGACATGTATATAGGAGGAACCCATGTTTATAACCACTGTAAGGTTATGCGATTGTGGAGAAAAATACTATGTTGGAAGAACTCCAAATTGAGGGAGGAGAATTGGAGATCTCACTTAGGGGGGATTGCTGAGTTGTGCTAGTCGGCCAAGACATTGGGCAGATCCTTATTCTCAGCATAATGGTTTACATAGAATATTATAGCTACACCAATTTATTTAGTCCGACATGGATTATGGTAGGCCCCATGGCCATATCTAGCATAGTAGTGTAAAGGTAGTCCCCATCATGGGGGTTGTAAAAACTAGATGGGGGTCTATCCTTATACATTTTGGTGTGACATGGAAATAAATAGGTAATATATTGTATTATAGTGGGTAGAAAAAGAATATATGACCTCAAGGGTGCATGTGCGGCCATCTGAAAAATGATGAATCACCCTTTGCACTAACCCTCAAGGTACCTACCTTGTAGAAGGAAAGAAAGTCGAATTCTTTCCAATACCCACCAAAAGAGGACAATAGTTAGGAGCATAAATAGATTTCAGCCATGGAGCGATAGTGGTTATTCAAGAATTTTTGTTTAAAGGAGCCACTATGGGGAGGTGGAGTGAGACACTTCCCTCTTAGCTGGTTTCATAGTTCCAGGACAATCAGACTACCTGATTTCCCCTACATGCTTCTATACTAGAAGCAAGAAGACAATCTCAATAAGAACAGAGGTTCCTAAACCCATGGTGATAAGAGAAGGAATAATTAGCTTAGGACGAGCCGCATTTATGTAAATGGACCAATTTTCACTATAAATTTACCAATAATCCTATGAAATTTGACATTTAACATTGACAGAAATTTCGTGTAATTTTTTTTTCAATAAGGAAAAAATTCTGTTATTAATAAGGGAAGCTGCATTGACCTTGTTATTCATCTACTTCCATTGAATTCACCACTACCCTCACTTTATTTCAACATGTCCATTCTATAGTTTATCCTCTATCACCATTCTAGAATCTATATTTGTAATTAAAAAAAAGGCATATTAGGAGAAAAAAATTGAATATATATAACTTTACAACGAGTCTCCTATATCTGCGTTTAATTCTACAGAAACATTGCAATTTAAACAGAAAAAAAAATATTCTCAAATATATCATTCATTCAATATATCATATTATAATAAACCCTATATGTTCGAAGGAACACATTGGAGTGTTCGAATATGTCCATACCATCGATAAATATCTATTTCACACATAATAAAATTCCCGATAGATCAAATAGTTCAACTCTGTTGTTTGAACCCACGACAATGTACCAACATAAATGGAAGACATAACCAGACTTCAATGTTATAACCTCCCTTCCATATTTATGAGTGATTCAATTGAAAATGATGTGTTCTATTATTTTCAATCTCACTATACACCAAGTATGAATGAATGATTTATTTACACGTGTGCACAATTTGTAATTATCTTGGTAAAAATTCAAAACTAATCACTTAAATTATTGAGTTGTTCTGTCAAGGGAAGAGTGAAATTATACAAAAATGTCTGCCCAAGACTGTACAAATGTATTTTTTATAAGAATATATTTCACATTCCTCAAATTAGGTGTGAGCTTCTTGTATTTAATTTGAGAAAATGATAATTTCTTGGTTTTTAAAATAGCTTTACCCATCTTAGAAAAATGCCCGCCATACCCTCATTCTTCCATATTTCTGAGCGATTTCAGTTGCAAATGGTGTGTTCTAATATTTTCTACCTCACTATACACCTGGTTTGAATGAATGAATTATTTACACTTGTGCACAAATTGTAAGTATCTTGGTCAAAATTTAAAACTAATGATTTAAGTTCTTGAATTGTTATGTCAAGAACAAAGTGCAAATGTAGAAAATTGCGTTTAGAAAAATTCCCACCGAAGTATATAAAAATGTCATTAATTGTAAAGAAGCCTATGGGGCTGAAGCCAAATGCATTTATGATAAAAAAACTCTTTCACATTCCTTATATTCTATGTCAATTTGTTGTAATTGATTTGACAAAATGACAATTTTTCATTTTTTAAACTAGTTTTATCCAGCATAGAAAAATTCCCACCATGCCCTAATTATTCCTTATTTCAGAGTGATTTTGGGAGAAATGGTTTCTTATACTATTTTGTGCTTCACAATACACTTATTTGGATGAATTATTTATTTACACTTGTGCACAATTTGTAAGTCTCTTGGTCAAAATTCAAAACTAATGACTTAATTTCTTGAATTTTTCTGTCAAGAATAGAGTGAAAATCTACAAAATCGAGCTTAGAAAAATGGCCACTAAAGACAATATAGAAGGTGTTTTCTACTATTTTTCCACCTCACTATACACATTGTTTTTCAATTTGAGATAAAAAGGTTCTTGTTGAGCAAAAACATCTAAGCGTTGTATTGTATTCATGAGATGTCCCCTTAATTTAATAAAAATGCAAGCCATCCCTTACTATTAAATTATTATAGTAAATATTTTTGGGAAAGGGATAGGTACAAATATTGTGAAATAAGATTCCTCTATTGATATTTCAGAGACAAGCAAAATTTGAATTTGGAAACTAACTTATTCTTCCTCAACTATGTCAATTGCAAGATAGGAAAAATTCAATGGAGACCCAAATAGACCCATCATTTTAGAAATTAACTCATTAAAAAAAAAAAATCTGAAACCAGTAATCTCAACAAAATATTCGTCGAAAAAGAGTTTGATGAAAATAAATAGAAATTTCATATTTCCAATTTTGGGACCACATAATGTTGTCCTTCAATTCACTCTAGCTGGAGGAAAAAGAGTTTCTAAGAATGTTGCTCCTCAACAACATCAATAATTTTTAGATCAAAACTCCATACCAAAAAATAATGTCATGAATTTACCTCAAGCAACACACAATAATGCATTTGCATATCATAATGCAAAAAAAATTGAAACGCAATGCCCCCTATGCAACCAAATTGTAGAAAGAAAAAACGTCACTAAATAACTAAGGGAATGAAATTGTTGTCCTATCTATTAGACAAAAATTTCAACATGAAACCAATGATAATGCATATGTAGCAACAAGTCATGAAATAAATGAAAGAACCAATACCTTTCATGATAAAATGGATAGAAATGCACCAAAAGGAAAACCAAATTTCGTAAATGAACATGCTTTAGTAGCAATCCCTGAAGATTGTTCAACATATCAAACTACACATTATATTATAATTTCACTAAGAAATGGCTTGACGAAATCCTTATTGAGTCTTAAGAAGCGTTCGCGATGGTTTAACCACAAAGTAGATGAGGGGAAGGGAAAATTTATGGAAATTGGTAGATGGTTCTCTTGGAAGTCACTTGAATATGTAGAATAAAATGAAATTATTACTGGAATGGGAAACTTCATGAGAAAAAACTATAGTAAAAGGTACAAAATTAAGGATGTTATTGAACACCTAGATGTAGTACTTGAAAAAAATCATTCAATTGTTAAGAAAGAGATTTGTAAAGATTTTATGCCTAGAAATATGGTTTCTATATTTATTGAATCAAGCATGACCTATAAGGCTCTGGAATTTTTGAAACAAATTTATTTTCATGGTGAGTTCAAGGGAGCTAATCTTACTTTAGTTTCAGATGAAATGAAAAAGTGGAGAAAAGAAGTTAAGGATATTGATGTGTTGGGAAAGAAATGATGATTTCACATATGGATTTAAAGTGAAGTAAAGGAATATGCTTCCTTCATGGTTGACTCAGATGTGTTCGAAACTAGATCACTACTATGAGGGAGGGGGTTGAATCAGAAGTGAAGGAACTTATAAATTTTTCTCCAAATTATTATTCTTTAAGACCATGCATAAAATGGAACTCAAAAATAAAGATCAGAGAACAAAACATAAAATGAAAGCATGAAAAACATTCAACACATGAGATACATTTATTTTTGGTGGAAAACCATTCTCCAGGAAAAAAATCACCCTTTCTTTTGTTGAGTTTATCAAAATATTTTATTATTCTAACCAAATTATTTACATAGAGATTCAAATGGCTACTATCAAATGGAGATCTCTTTCTCACATGGATCTACAAAAAACCGTCTGCTGGAAGCCACCACGACCAACTATCCTCACTTGGTTATGCCTGAACTATCCTACAATTATATAGAATCCTATATGATAGAAGCCACCATGACCAACAAGCCGCACCCAGTTTCTTCTGAAATATCCAACTAACAGTAGATTGGGAAAACTGCTCACGTATATTGATTTCACTGGAATCCTCCAACACAACTCATGTATGTGACTCTTGTTTCATACATTTTCATACTGGAACTGATAACTACTCAACATGAACACCATAACAAAAATATATTCAAGGTATAGAATCAAATTTACAAAAAAAACAACTACACAAACACTGCAAAGAATTATTTGGAAAATGCATCAACAAAACCCTCTCTGCAATAGATAAAATTTCTCACAAAAGGAATGTTTATCTCAAAAACAAACTGAAACAATTACACACTTCTACCAATCACCAAAAGTACTTGCAACAAAACTATACTTCATTTTCTCTCTCACTGCTTAAAATTTTGGCTCAAACATACTCTTGCTATATACTACTACACCTGCAAAATAATTCAGAAAATATGTAACAAAACCCTAACATGACTTGCACGCACTCTACTGCACTCTCACTCTCACTCAACACACATAAATCTTCCAACATTTTTTTGTTTTTGAAATCAATAGAAAAATATCCTCATCAATATTGAATCCAATACTAAGGGAAAATACTAAGGTAGTACCAATGCCAAGTGTAAATACCAGGGCAATGTTGTGTGAGCCAAAATACCAAATGCGAAGACCATGGTAATAAAAATAATAAGGGAACCTATACCATGGTAATCGAAATACCAATTCACTTGTACCATGGTAATACCAATACCAAGGGCACCTGTACAATTGTAAAATAAACAAGCAAAAATACCACATGTGAATACCATGGTAATGCTAATACCAAGGGAACATGTAGCATGGTAATACCAATTATCTACCATACCAAATACCATGAGAACCATCCTTGGTGATAGTTTAAAACCAAACAATCATATGCATTACCAATGCTTTTCCAAACATGTCCAACATCTCTAGAAACAACGTTAAGCCATCAAGAAGTCTCCAATACCTATATAAACATATCCAACAACTGTAGCAGCAACATCGAGTCATCCAACTAGCTCCAACATATGTCAACATGAACCTGTAACAAGCCATCATAAACATGCCATGTAACCATCTCTACATAGCTTCCAAATCATGCATTAGTTCCTAGACAAAGTCATACCACAACCAAGTTGACATTTTCTAACCAACAAGACCAACAAGAAAAGTACTCATCACACATCATGAGGACTAGTAATCATCATCAAGTTGACATAAGACATATGATTAAAAATTCCAAGACCCTGCTGACATCCATTCCAACACTACAATGCCAACAAGCTCCCCCTTTGACATTGATGTCAACCTCAACCTGATCTGCAAAATCTGAGGTTGATCTCCATACATTCTCCACTTGGATGTTGCAACTCTAAAACTCATCTCCATCAATCCAAATTCTCTCCCCCTTTCACGTCAATGAAAAAGGGCCATACCTACACTAAAGACAATGCTAATCATGTTCCAAATGAGAAAAGTACTCCCCTGCAAGATAAGCATGTATAAAAAGGAACTCAACTGCCAACATGTCTCTAGCTAGTGTCATGTAATGTAATATTCCCAATTAGCCATGAGATAGTTGGAATATTAATTTTTGTTTTTACTACTTAGTTTGACGAATAAAAGGGTATGGAGACCCAGAAATCTCCTTAGTAGGAATAAAATCACTACTAATGTGAATGGAGATCACTTTAGTGGCTTGATAAAGAACCCTTATGTGTGAAAAGGGGATGGAGAACATAGACTAGGTAAACTTTGACAAAATCAACAGTGTTGTCATGGAGGAGTGGCATTCATTATGGGGCAGCACAGTTTTGGAGGGAGAATCCATGCATGGAAGTAGTGGCTTTAATGAGTGGGGCCAAGGGTGAGGAAGCTCACCACTTATGTAAGGAAGGGGATGGTAGCCATAGAGGATATTTTGTTGATTATTAATTTAATATGGTCTATTAAGACTTGTTTTCTCTCTTCATCTCTTTAGCTAAGATTGTAGTGTTGTTTAGCACAGGGTGTTCGCAAGAGGTAATCCTACCTTCATCCTTGGGGGACTTCAAGTGCCTTCTCAGGATTAGTTTATGCACTAAATTTCCACATTCTAACATTAGGCCAAGCTCCATATTTCATCTACATGACAATTTCTGCAGAAGTTTGTGTTGTGTTGTAGGTTGTAGAAGTGGAGATTACATTTGGGTGATTTCTGATCTTTTTTTCAATGGAGGAAGGTTTCCTTCTATTTGGAGGCTATAGAGAAAGGTTCTTGAGCCTTATTGCAGCATTTGGCATCGGACCACATTATCATTTTCCCCTACAACGTAGTTTTAGTCCAGATATGTGTTATTTTAGGGAGGAGTTGCAGGGGTGGTTTCAGTACACCATTTGGAGAGGAGGTTTTCTAGTGAAGGGATCAGCCTTTCATCTAGAGATTCTATTGGAGGAGGATGCATTCTTTGTCACATTAGATAAGCCACATCTTTCTAGTTTTATTGTTGCAGTGAATCTTCAGCCCTAGGGCCTTGGTTCATTTCTTGTATATTGGTGTATTTTTTAAAACCCTCTTGGGTTGTTTGTTGGAGGTTGTATAGAGCCTTGGTCTTCATTGTACATTATCTTTGAGGCATATATCAGCCATTTATCTTTTTTATGTTCATTTCCTGTAGAATTTCTCCTATGACTACATTGTAGCAGTCTTTCGACATTTTGATATAGTAGTAGTACATCATTGAGAGGGGATTTACTCATTAGAGGCTTATTGATTCATGTTGTATGGTTTATGCCCCATTATTTTGTACTATTCTTCTACTGTTATGATTAATGGAAAGGCTCCATATTGGTATCATACTTTGATGTGATGTTTACACTCTTATTTCAAGCATTTTGTTCTATATTCTTGCTTTTCCCATTTGGGAATATTACATCTAATCTCTGATAGTTAACATGCCCTCGCTAAGCATGAAATGGAGATGCAAAACAATCTCTTTGTTGTTGTAGAAAAATTTCCATTGTGCCATTCTTAACTACAATGATATACAATGATGTACCAAACATATACAATGCTTCATGGTAAAATGCATGGTTGTGAAAAATATATAGGACTGAAAAATGACTCTTCTATAAGCACACCTATCATAAACCATGACTCTATGGACCCAAGTTTATATCACATAGCCAATGTAATGAGGCCACATCAATAATATACAAAATAAGACATGACATGGACATCCATTGGCCCATAGATATATAATTACAATACTTTCTAGAGACCACGGGTCTCCCAAAATATGAAGTAAAGAAAATAAATGTCTTTTACAATTGCGTACAAAGGTGTTGTATTCTATTCATGCCATGAATAATGAAATAAAATGAGTATATGGCATCAATTAGTAATGGTATATTCTATATACAACAGAAACAATGATAAGAACCCATGGCATGTGCATAAAACACATGGCCTCCATGAGAAATTACACAAGCTCTCGATATATAGCAACAACAATAGAAATACTATCCAAACCATATGGTAGTGCATTGCCACTCAACACCTTGGCCATGACCATGTCAACAATGAAGATATTGCAGCAAAATCGTGCTCCACATAGGCATCAACATCAAAATCAACTGACAACAACAACATGGAAATATAACATAAAAGAAGCAATAAATACATATACTCATCATCACGAGGCTCATAAATCAACAATATAATATATTATCAACTCAAGCTATGAGAAACACACCAACATGTACTAATGACAACATGGAGCATATGAACCAATATAGGTAATATCTCATATATCACAAATGTGTAGCTAAGTAAACAATATATCCAACAAATACTAGGCAACAAAAAAAATAGCATAAGACCTGGTAATGTAGCACCATCAATAACATAAACTCATTAAATCATCATCATAGGTGAACAATATATCATCAATAAGGCACAAGAAACAAGTCAGTGATAAAAAAATCATCACTATACATCAACAACAACAACAACATAAGATCTCACAATAAACCATCATTAGTATCACATAACGTCATTATATTCTAGACCTAATACTATTAGAATCAGTACACTCTCTCTACATACAGAATGATCCATAGTCCTCCACCATAAATATCATATCAAACCCTAAAACCAAAACATCATGGATGCATACATACTCTCTCTCCATGCAGTAGAACAATATACCTCTAATCCAACTCTCACAAGTGCATAACTCATCACAACTCATTCATCCATATAAAAAACATATCAACAGTCGCATGCATCATACCTATAGATACATAAGGAAAAGGAATAAATATCCAAACTCTATATGTACTAATTCTAATGTACCATCAAATTATATCCATAACAACTACAAAAGCATGAGAAAGCTTGACATAATCATGGTCTAGTAATGTGAACACTGGAAACATGGCAACAATTCCATGCGAAACATACTAACAATATGTGGCAACAAAAACAAGAATCAACTTGCATCAAATCAATGTCAAATATATGCATAACATCCTCCTCCATAGCGAGCACAATGCCAACACTTTGCAGATCCATTATGAAACAAAAATGTTCCCCTTGAATGTGTGAGCCTCCATCACACCTAGACAATGCACATAAGAACAACTACAAGGTTGTGATATCATAAAAAGTATCAATGAAATATTCAACATGAAATTGCTCCAAAAAACATCAATAAAAATATTGATTATCCAACTAATATTCAAACAGTATAGAAATATATCATAAATAAAAATACACTTCAAACCTCATGAACTCCCCTTTAACACATGCATGTCCTACAATATGCAGATATGTTTTCATGGACTCTTTCAGATATGATTGTACATCCAAAAATCAACATGAAACTCCTAATGCAACCATATGATCCTATTGAGACCATGCATGCCTTAATTTTTTATGGTAGATACTTGTTGGTATTTTCTCCTACAAAAATTCAAATTTTTATCCTCCTTTTTCTTGTGTGGTTGGCCTTGAATTTTGTTCTTCCTTTGATTGGATCTCCGGAAACACATGGGAATGGGAAACTTGTAATCCTTAGCCTTATGGCCAATATTTTCACACACAAAACATCTTATGTGACTAAGGAACTGAGGAATATGGTGATATCTTATGTTGAACCGATGATTATTCCTTACATGTTCCCTGTAGTCAGTAGTCCTATGGCCAAAATCATTCTGTGAGAAACAATAACCATAAAAGTACTATTATACCTAATGGATGGAGATATTCTTTGCATACATTTTTTATGTTGCATCTCCTTTTGATGAGAGGGTTTGATCTCTTCATTACTACAAGTTGTTATATGTCCACGTATTCCACAATTATAACATCTTCGATTTCTATTTTTCTTATTTAGCCTTCTTCACTTGTTCTTCTAGTACTTCTTGCATGGATATTTATTTACCTTTCCTCACTACTACTAGCTACTCCAACAATTTCTAATTTTCTTGTTAATGCTTAAGCACTAGATATAAACCACTCCAATTATTTTCTTGCAAAAATTGTTTCAGCCTTCAATTTTTGGCACTCATCCTCCAACTCCTTATATTTCTTCCTCATCTCATTTTCAATTTTTCTTCCTTCTTCCAATTGAATTTTCAGGCATAAAATTTCTTCCTTTAAGGAACACTATTTTTCATCAAAATTTTGTAGCAGCAGTCGTTGATCTTTATTTTCAGATTTAATCCTCCTCATCTCTAATTTTAAGACCCTTATCTTGAATGTCTCTTCATATTTTCTATTTATCTCATATTTTTATCCCTCTATATTGATTCCTGATCCATCATTTCTATCACTAGGGATTTCATCTTCGTCTTGTGAGGAGACTTGATTTACCACTGCAATATGTGTTGAATCCTTTTCATTTTTCTCCATCTTGGAAATTGTAATTTTCCTGAAAGATACAAACTTTGAAACATGTTAAGATTCTATTTTGTAGTATCATAGTGCCTCACATAAAAGTTATAAAATCTTGAAATCCCATGCAAGATAATATTTTTAGTAAAATCATTAAACTCATATTTAATTCCAAGAAAAATATTTCATCAAGGGACATATAAGATGAATCCAAAATTTCTCTCCAAGTTGCAAATTTACCTCTCTAAAGAACTTGAACTCCTAGTCAATCCATTTTAAAAAAAAATCAAAATTTCTTCCAATACTCCTCAGATCCACTCTTTAGCGATCAAACTGCAATTGACAGCCCTGACTCTGATACCAATTTTTGGAAGCTATGTCACTACTAAGAGGGGGGGAATGAATCAATAGTGAAGGAACTTATATAAAATTCTCCAAATTATTATGTTTTCATACCACGCATTAAATGAAACACATAAACAAATATATGATCATCAAACATAAACATGAAAACATGAAAAAATGAAAAACATTCAACACATCAGACACATTCTTCGAGAAAAAAACCACCCTTATAGTTGTTGCACTGCTCAAAATATTTTATTATGCTAAGAAAATTATTTACATAGAGATTCAACTAGGTACTATCAAATGAAGATCTCTTTCGCATGATGATCTATGGACAAGCATTCGTTGGAAGCCACCATGACCAACAATAATTTTGTAGTTCCTCTCCAACTATGGCACATCACTACAAATTCCTATCTATATCAATCCACCATGACAACGAGCCTTGCCCAGTGTTTTCCGAACTATCCAACTATCAATGGATTGAGAAAAAACACAGCTATATTGATTTCATCGAAGTCCTTCAACTCCACTCCTCTATCCAGTTCTCATTTCATGCATTTTCATACCAGAACCAATAAATACTCAACATAAACACCACAACAACAATATATTCAAGGAATAAAATAAAAACTCCCCCAAAAAAAAAAAAAAAAAAAAAATCAACACAAACACTGCATAAAATGATATGAAAATGCATTGAAATTAAAACCCTCTTTTCAATAAATAAAATTGATCATAAAACAAATTTTTATCTCAACAACAAATTTTAGTAATCACACACTACTACGAATCTCCCAAAATGCCTGCAACAAAACTCTACTTCATTTCCTCACTCACTGCATAAAATGTTGGCTAAAACATACACCTGCTATCTACTACTACGCGTACAAACTACCTCATAAAATTTGCAACACAACCCTGGCACATCTTGCACACATCTATTGCACTCTGACTCTCACTCTCACTCAACACACATAAATTATTCAACCATTTTTGGAATCAATATTGAATCCAATACCAAAGGAAAATACTAAGGCAATAAAAATACCAAGTGTGAATACCAAGGTAATGTTGTGCAAGCCAAAATACGAAATGCAAAGACCATGGTAATACCAATACCAAGGCCACATATACCATGGAAATACCAATACCAAGTGCACATGTACCATGGTAATACCAATACCAAGGGAACCTATACAACTTTCAAATAAACAAGCCAAAATACAACATGTGGATACCATGATAATGCTAATACCAAGGGCACCTATGACATGGTAATACCAATAACATGGTAATACCAATACCCATGGTAATACCAATACCATGGTAATAAAAATACCATGTTAATACCAATTATTTTCCATACCAAATACCATGGGAATCATCCTTGGTAACATATATAGCCAAACCATCATATGCATAACCAATCCATATCCAAACACCTCCAACTCCTGTAGCAAAATCATCAAGCCATGAAGAAGTCTCCAATACGTGTAGAAACATGTCCAACACCTAAAAAAGCATCATCAAGTCATCTAACTTCCTCCAACATCTATAAAGGCACCTCCAATACTTGTAGCAACATCAACCTGTAACAATACATCATAAGCATGCCCCACAACCATCTCTACTCAACCTCCAAATCCTACACTAGTTCCTGCACTAAGTCATACCACAACCAAGTTGACATCAATGCCATCCAACAAGACCAACAAGCCAAAAACTCATCAAACATAATGAGTAATCCTAATCATCATCAAGATATCATAAGGAATATGATGAATGATACGAATACCTTGTTAACATCAATGCCAACAATATGAAAAGATGACTCAAATTACAGTCATTAACATTTTTTTCAAACTTGGTATTTATTATCATGTACATTATGATGGAGGTGGGGAAGTATGTGATATATTATTTGAGCTACTAGAATATGGTGGATTGAGGTCTTATGTAAGCCTTGGGAAAGGGGATGTTGGGAAAAATATTGATGGGGGGGTGAATTTCTATTTACAAGAATCACAATCTTTTACTTTTCTTTACTGATTTCTATAAGCGACTTTAATTAGTCCAACTAGCGTATGGACACAGTTGTCTTAAAGGAAACATGTGTATACCCAAATAAATTAATGTTCAGATAAATCTTCAGAAACCTCACGTAGCCTAGGTCATCAGTTATGCATTACACATTTAAGAATTAAACATGTGTATTAATAAAATAATAAATCATCACACAAAGGCATCACACATGAACACAAATATTTCAAGTGGAAACCCAAGGCGAGAGAAAACCACCGTTGGTGTCATCTCTATCTTCAATATTTATTATATAGAAAAATTCTTACAATGTTGTACTTGCACATACTCATACTAGCATGCAGGCACCCACATGTAGAAGACTGCAACCTTCTCTTGTCCTCTAGTTGCTACTGGAAGGGAGCTTCGACCCCCTGCTCTCATTTACCAATGAGTACTAGAAGGGAGTTTTGACCCCCTACTCTGGTTTACCAGCCACTACTGGAATGGAGCTACAACCCCCTGAACTAATCACCAACTCCTACTAGCAAAAAGCTTTGACTTCCTTAATGAAGGCTCTAACCCTCAACACCAGTGTAGACCACATTTCATAAATTTTCACACTGGATCCACCTGCTTCAATACATCACAAATTGTAGGAATATTTTCATCACATAATCCATGTTTAACCCTTTAAGGTCAGATAAGTCAAATATAAAAACCGAAACTCATTATTGTACACAAAATATTCAGCCAATTCCTGAAAAAAACCACTAAACTAAACAATCACCAATCCCTCTAATATTGAACCAACCATTGAAGAAAACAGTCACTTAACAAATCACCAAATCAATTCATACATAATAGTGAGATCACTATAACAAGAATATCAGAATTGAACCTAGACTACTACATCAACACATTGAATCAACTGCAACCCTGATTATTCATAAAACAAAATGTATACACTACTTCACTTAAGGAAACCGGGGTGTGTACACACTTTTCTGTAGAGAAACCTACATGCATAACTCAATATACTAAGTTCTCAAAACTGTTTCTCTGAATCAGTCACAAAATTGGACAGAGACATTCTAAAATATTTTGATAGGTTACATATCTCTATGATAAACCCTTAGCTAAACTTAGAGGGGGGGTGAATCAGTTTAGTACATTCATGGACATTAAAACTCTTTTCTTTACACCGATTAACTACTTCAATTTATAAGTAATGTAATACATAATGAATCAACAAACTATATGTGTGGACAACAAGTAATTAAGAAGATTAAAACATCACATCAACACATAGTCATCAAGCCCATAAACAACATATATAAGTGGAAACCCATAAGGGAGAAAACCACATTTTATTATTGTTGTGATGCAAAGGCAAGCTCCAACTCCATCTCACAGCTGATTGTATGTAGGCTCCAACCTACAGGAGGCTAGTACCTCAAATTCTGAAAGCTACAACTTGCAAGGAAGCTCCAACTCCCAAGTATTTTCTACAGGCTACAACCTATAGGAGGCTTGTACCTCACCCAGCTCCAACTGGAAATTTATCAGGCTACAACTTAAAAGGAGACTACAATCCCCTCACTCAAAATGAAAATCATATCTTTATTTACCTAGATATCAGCTCCTGATGTGCACAACATATCTATTATCTCTTTATGATTCTTCCACTCTCTCCCCTCTAATTCTGCAATTCTCTTACTTTATTCAACTCTCTTCCATTTTGCAGCTCTCTGACACTCTTCTACTCTCTTCTATTCTGCTACTCTCGAACCTCACTATGCATACTAATATTACATGTTTTATATAGATAACTACATGATTTTTTTAATTCTAGAGGGAATTCGAAGTGAACAGGCCTGACCTAATGCCTTCCACCCATATGATTCCTTATGCTTCAATTCAGGTTATTACATCAGAAAAAAATCATTAAAACACTCATTGTATTTTTTCCTATGCCTACAAATACTTTCCTTTGCATCACATACAATAAAAAATAATTTATTCATTTACATTTACAATTACAACAAATATATTTCACTCAGCCCTTTGAGGTCTTGGCTCGCTATGCATTTTTCCTTTATGTTATTGTCACTGTATTTTATGTTTCTGTTGTTATATTATAATAGTTCTGCACAAACACCATTTTCTCGACTCAACCCAGTTTTCACGTTTCCAATAGTGCCACCATATGATCCTTTTTCCCAACTCTGCCTATCTGCCTTCCTTTTCTTGCCCGCAACATTCAACCTTCTCCTTGTCTCAACACCTGACTCTTCCCCAGAGGTTTTGTAGAGCTCGACTCGATGCATGGTTCCTATCTGATCATTTCCACGATGTTTAGCTTTCTCTTCCTTTTTCTCTATGTCAGGTCACTTACCTGAGTCTCATCCACGTTCAGTCTTTTTCTATTATCAAGGCATAACCTCTCTTCCACCCGTGCACGTAGCGTCGGTCTTATTCTTCACCCAAGTCTACTCCACGTTCATACTTTCCTTTGTAACTAACATAATACTAGACTTTAAAATATATTTAATTACCTTTGAAGACTGTATCACGTCCACTTTTCTATCGCATTTCTGCATTCCAACATTCTATGTTATAATCCTCCTTTGCCCTCCAATGTGATTTAACAAAGGAAAACCACATACTTTTGGACTTGAAAACCTTTAGGCTTTAGCTTTGATCTACATCGTGTCCTCTCTATTTATAGCACTTCGCACTTCGGCGAATCCTGTTATCCAATGTGCCTTCATCCATCTGATCTCCCCATATGCGATATGTGAAGGGTCCCGCTAGTCTTTATCGCAATTCTTTAATTGCATTTCAACGTTTCGGTTATTTCTCTTGTTCTTTGTATATATATTTCTCTTCCATTCTCCGATGTGATTTCTCAAAGGGAAACATTATACCTTTGGATTTGAAATCCTTTAGACGTTTTCTTTGAAACTACATCACATCTGGTATTCTTATTGAATTTCACATTTCGGAGTTGTTCTTGTGCACTATTCCTACTGAGCTTTGTGATTTGTGATATCCGATTGGGTTCCACGTCGCACTTTAAATCCTTTAGTATTTTGTTTTGAAGCATATCACATCTGGGCTCTTTATTGCACTTTGAATTTCATTGTTTCATTTTGGTTCATGAGTGTTATCCCTTCTGAGCTTTGTGATCTGTGATATGCGATTTGGGATAAAGGGTTTGGGTCCCACCAAGGGTGCCAGGTCACTGCTACATCATCTGCCACATCAACTACCATGTCATCAAGATTTATTTGTGATTTTTGGGGTGAGGTCCATGTCATCTACCACGTCACTTGCCACATCACTTGCTACGTCATCATGCCATGACATCATATCACACTTCGCATTTTTGTGACTTTTGTGTTTGTGTGATATTCCTCCTCCTCCAATTGCAATATAGAATCCACCAACACTGTTTTGAACATGTATTTGCACTAATCGACCCGCTCGTTCACTCCTTCATGTATTTTCTTATTTGCTACATGTAGAACACTCGATTCATTCATGATCTTCTGAATGTAGAACCCCTATTATGCACGCATTTTACAACCAGCATGACTTCGCCCACTCATTCATTTCTTTTCTTTGTTTGATGCATTATGTACGCATACACCCGACTTGACCTTTGTTGCACACTTTTCCTTTTCTTAATGTTCTAAACATGAATAGTCCGACTTGACCCTATAGTGTACAATTTTCTTCATTGATGCATGATGTTTTCTTTTTATTCTTTTGCTTCTCCTTGCTTCTTTGCTACTCATTTGCCTTAGGTAATAATTCTAAAGCTTCTCCATGCTTCTTTGTTGCTCCTCTCTGCTCCTTTTCCTTAGAAAATGATTCTAATGTTCCTCCTTGCCTCTTTGTTGCTCCTTTAACTTAGATTATACTTCTAATGTTGCTCCTTTTCCTTGCTCCTTTGCCTCTTTGCTGCACATTTCTGATCCTTGCCTCATTTTTTCATAATGCTACTCCTTTGCCTCTTTTCTACTCCTCCATTCCACTTTTGCCTTATTTTCGTTATTTCTCCTTTATACTCCAACTTATCATGATCTTCTCCCTTATCCTTAATGATAATTTTCAGTGCTGCTCATTTTTTCTCCTTTGCCATCAATGACAATATTTACAACAGTCTCTCCCTTTGGCATTGATGGTGACACTTCCTCCAACACTTCCTCCCCCTTTCATTTTGAGAAGTGTTTATCTTCCTCTTCTTGTTTTTCCTCCCCCTTTGACATCAATGGCGAAGCATTACACATTTTTCCAGTTTATTGTCGATCATTGCATTACTAGAGTTATACATAAGCATTCTTCATTTTTCCACATGCATTGCTAGGACTACTGATCCATTTGGTGTGTAAGTAACATTGGGAGAATACTTTGGGAGTCATTTCATTTGCATGTATAGTGTTGAAATGTGTTATACTGCTGAAATTTTTGGCTAAAATCAGGAGAAGTTCTTCATTAGTAGTTATCTTCATGAACATTTGAGGATCCTATTTACTTCTATGTTCATGGTTGATGGTTTCTCTCCCCCTATAATGATGCTTCTTTTATGATACTAGCTGGCCAACTACACTGTTTCTATTCCTGATATTGCAAATTTTGCTGGAGCATTTTTTCATATTTTTCTTTTTTCTTTTTCTTTTTCTTTTTTCCTTTTTTTTCTAATCATATCAGAGAGTATCATATATAGACAATATCCCTAGTTTATCTCTTAGATATTTGAATGGTTGTCTAGCAAGAGGTTTTGTAAATATATTTGTTGTTTGTTCCTTTGTTGGGACGTATTCCATCTTTACTATTTTCTATGCTACTTCTTATCTAAGGAACTGGTAGTTTATTGGGATGTGGTTGGTTTTTGAATGAAGCGCGAGATTTTTTGATATGCTTATCGAACTTTTATTGTCACATCTAATAGAAATAGATTCAGTGATGCTTACCTTCATGTCTTGAAGAGTTTTTTTCATCCACATCACGTGTGTGCAACAAGTTGTTGCTGTTATGTATTATGCTTATGTTGTAGATAGAGAGACAAATGTTTTCTTCTTTCTTAACCATGCCAACAGAATTTATCCCAAATAGAATGCACCTCCACTTGTGCTTTTCTTGTCATCCACACAGCTTCCCCAATCTGCATCTGTATATTTTTCCAATGTGAAACCTTTTCCTTTCGGATACCATAGGCCATAGTGTGTTGTTCCTTGTAGGTATCTAAATATCCTCTTGATTTCTAGCAAGTGATTTTGTTTTGGTGTTGCTTGATATCTTGCCACAAGTCCTACTACCAACATAACTTCCAGTCTAGAGGTTGTTAGGTATAGCAGACTTCCTATCATATTTTTGTAAAGTCTTTGATCTACATCTACAGATCCATCATCATCACATAACTTTCATCTAGTGATCATGGGAGTTGACACAGGTTTTCAGTCTTCCATTTGGAATCTTTTTAACATGTCTCTTAAGTATTTTTCTTGTGAAATGAATATGCATTTATTCTTCTAAAGAATTTGAAGTCCTAGGTAGAAAGTAAGCTCTCCAATCATAAACATCTCAAATTCTGACTTCATCTCTTCTGCAAATCCTTTTACTGACTCATCCTTATTGCTGCCAAACATTATGTCATCTACATATACCGCTACAATTAAAATTTCATTTTCATCAACCTTTATATACAAATTTTTGTCTACTCCTCCCTTCTTGAATCTTTGTTTTTGAAAGTACTTGTCCATCCTATAATTCCATGCATGCGATTCTTGTTTGAGACCATATAGGGCTTTATTTAATATTCAAACATAGTTAGACTTATCTGCTAAGGGAAAACCTTTAGGTTGTTCCATGTAGACTTCTTCCTCTAAATCTCCATTTAAGAAGGAAGAATTCACATCCATTTGATATACCTTGAAATTATGATAGCATGAAAAATCCAGACACATTCTAATTGCTTCCATTCTTGCTACAGGGGAAAAAGCTCCATCATAGTCAAGTCCTTAGATTTGAGAGTATCCCTTACATACAAATCTGGCTTTATTTTTGATTACATGACCCTGTTCATTCATATTATTCCTGAATATTCACTTTGCACCAATGACATTTTTCCCAATAGGTCTTAGTATTAACTCCCAGGTCTTGTTCTTCTCAATCTGGTCTAATTCTTCGTTCATAGAATTTATCCAATTTTTTTCTTTGTTGGCTTCATTGAAATTATTTGGTTCTATCTGTGACAGCATGGCTAGATACACTTCATTGATCTATTCAACTAGTTGTCTTTTTTTTTTGACTCCTGCACTTTTGGCTCTAACGATTTGATCTTCTTCATGGTTCTTTTAAGTGTGTATCGAGGGTCCTTTTGAGTTTATTTCTGTATCTTCTGTTGTCTCATTCTATTCTTTATTTTCTTGATTCTCATCATGATGATGATATGAAGGATCGACACAGTTTGTATTTTTGGTTCTTTCTGGTAGTTCTTCATGGAATCTCACATCAATGCTTTCCTCAATTTTATACAATATTTTGTTGTAGCAACTGTAACCCTTACTCTTTGTTGCATATCCCAAAAATATTCCTTCATCAGCTCTTGCATCATACTTCCCCAATTTTTCATCATTATTCTTTATGAAACATTTGTTGCCAAAGACTCTAAAATGCTTGATTGATGCTGGTTTCCCATGCCACAATTCATATGAAGACTTGTCACAATTTGGTCTGAGATGAGCATTGTTGAGGATATGAAGAATTTGTTGGAAATATTGAGAGGGGCAATGAATCAGTATTCCTTTCAATTAGAGCACTATTTAATCTTAAATTATTATCAGCGTTTGTACAATGATAGAAGTAAACAAAAGGAACAAAAATGCGCACAATTTTTAAGGTGGAAACCCTCTCCGGGACAAAAACCACCTGAATGATTTTCTAATAATTCTTTAAGATTCAACTCCAATTGAAAATAAAGCTCCAACTTCATAGAATCTAGAAAATCATTCTTCTCCAGCTCCCACTAGATCGACGCTCCAATGCCCAAGATTCTTTAGTAGTCAATTGAATGAATTCCCCAACACCAAATGAGCTACAACTCACCCTAGCACCACCCTACCATCCTGAATTTTTCATAGGCTTGAACCTATTGGTGACTTCGTGCACCATCCTAGCACCACCCTACCACCCTATAGAAGAATAAAATAAGAATGGACTCCCGTATGAGGGAAAATGGTCCACTTTACAATGATATAGATGGATGTAGAAGAAGAAGACACACTAGACCATAACTCCAACTATGACACAACCACCTAATGATGATCCTATAACTTCTGACACTGCCTCTTCAACTCTTGGCAGATAGACACTTGTTCAATTTTTACAATGATGTATTTACAATGACTTAGTACAATGATACCTTTATAGTGACTATATGCAGTGATGCCCACTTGAAGTCTTCATGTGATGAAATTCTTACTGTTGTTTTTCACCTTGATTGGTGCTCTTTTCATGCTACACTCTGCTACACCCTTATTTTCTTTGTTTCCCTAGAAATTCTGGTCCTTTGCAACCCTTGACAACACATGATCTAGCTTTTTCTTGCCTTCTAGGAGCTCAATATTGAATCTGGTGTATCTTTGTTATTTCAGATCCCCAATATGTGATTTTTGGTTCTGTAGTATTCCTTTGAGTCTTCATTCCAATTCCATGGGTCTGGCCCAATTTGGGTTTTTGAAAAGATATTCATGTCCAATCTCTCACAATGACCTAACTATGGACTAGTTTAGTAGATCGAACTTGTACGTCGTGCCACGTGTCACTGTTTCTTTATTTCGCTCTGAAATTAATAAAGTGAAAACTATAGTCTATGAAATATCTACCACTTTTTATAGAATTCCAATCTGATAATCAGAGAGATAGTTATGACGATTTTCCCAAGGTCACTTCTTTGAGATGAAGCTCAGAAGCCTGCAAAAACACTTACTTCCACAGATAATATCTCCGAAAATATTGTGCATCTTGATTTGAAATTTTTACAGGAGCTTCCTTAGGATTTCAGATTCGCCTCATATACATTTCAACTTCTGAACCTTCGTAGAAAAAATTTTAGAGAGAAAATTCCACTATGACCTCTTTTTGGTAGCAAAATCCCTTCATAAGGAGGATATGAGGATCACAATTTGTATAAATGCTTAGGTTGAGAGGGGCTTCAATGAGTGAATGTGTGAGGGATTTTAGGAGCTTAAAAATTATTAATTATTTACTTTTCAATGACCCATGCCACAACCTCATGGGGGTTTAGCCCACTAAATGGGTTTACAAACTTCAAACATGAATATCTTTCAAACCATGAAGAATTACATGGCATGCCATATATAAATAGAAACATCTCGATAAGTAGAAGCCATAAAAAATATTATTGACCCAGAATATAGTAATTTTTTATGTTAAAATTACCATGCAAGATTGGGGTAGCCCTTACTATTGCTTGGGTTGACATCAATGACAACCACTGATCAACAATCTCCCCCTTTGGAATTGATGCCAACATAAGTACTCCCACTGAAATCATGAAACCTCTTCCTAAAACATTCTCTTCCCCTTTGACATCAATGGAAAAGTGTAAATCCCCCTGACACACAACCATCCTGCGGACCTGTACACACTTTCACTCCCCCTTTATATTCTAAATAAGGAAAATCTACTGAGAACTTGAGAGAATCCCAAGCTTCTGGCGAGGATATTCCAATGCTTCAGAAGTACTCTTATGATCATCAATGCTTCCTACCCAATCTATATCTATAAAGGCTTGAATAATGAGATTGATACCCTTGGGATACCACAAGCCATATTTTGTTGTTCCTTTTAGATATCGAATAATTATTTTTATGGCAATAATATGTGATTATTTTGGTGTTTCTTGGAATCTTGCTACATGTCCAACTGCTTGCATAACATCAGGCCGAGAGGCTGTTACATATAGAAGACTACCAATCATAGATCTGTACAACTTTTGATCCACATCCTTAGATGAGTCGTCTATGCTCAATTTGTGACCTGTTACCATCGGAGTAAGGATGGGTTTGCAATATTCCATTTTGAATTTCTTGAGCATTTCGTTGATGTACTTGGATTGACATATAAATATTCCTTTCTCTTACTAAGATATTTGAAGCCCTAAGAAGTATGTCAGCTCACCAAGCAAAGACATATCGAACTCACTTTCCATATTTGTAGCAAAGTCCTTACTTAGTCGATCATCATTGGTACCAAATATTATATCATCCTCTTTAGCTATTAGATGTGCTTTAGTTTCTTCATCTAGAACATATATGTCATTTGGAGCTCAAATTTCTATAGCCACAATTTCACCATACCTGCCTTTCGTGATTTCACATTTTGTGGAGTTGAATAGTATTGTGTGTCCTTGATCACACATTTTTCCAACACTGAGCAGATTGTGATTCATGTTTTCAACCAATAGAACATTCTTGGCTAGAGAATATTTTCTTCCGAGAGTGACGGTACCTAATCCTATAACATTTGAAGATCCATCATTTCCAAATGACATGGTTTCATCCTTCTTCTCTTTCAGAGATAAATTTTTTATTTCTATCTCCAGTCATATGTGTTAAGAAACCACTATCGACATACCACACATATTTTTTTTTTTTAGCCTTGAGAGTGAGAGCACAATTAACAGTCATATTCTTCTTCCATGTTTGTTCATTATGTGGCTTCGAAGGTTCTTCTTGAGGATTTTCAAGTCTGCAGTCTCTGGCTATGTGTCCAAAGTTATGACATTTGTAACATTCCATATTATTTCTTAAATGTTAAAATCTATTGATGTTTCATTGAGCCCTGGGAGTTTCATATTTGACAGATCTCCTGGAATTGCATTGGTTCCTAGGATACGTGTGACATTCTATAGCTTTATGACCAATTTTTCCATACGAATAACAATAGCCATGGAAAATATGTTGGTACCTGGATGGAAATCTTCATCGAGGAATCGTCTTCCAAGGATGTTCTTGCAAATCTTTTCCAATGAAGTCTACATACATGTCAGATCTCATAGGTTCATTGTATTTTGTTGTAGAAGGTCATGCTTCTTCTTCTTTGTAACCGAGGCCAGTTCTTTCGTTGTAAGATTGTTGATTGTTGATGAGTTCTTCTAATGCCCTTTAGCTTTTGGCATAGTTTTGGACAGCTTTTCCCTTCTTCACTTCCTTACACAGCGAGACTACTTTGGCTTCTAATGCTTCCCTTTCTTGGTTGCTTTCTTCCAACTTCTTTTGAAGTGACTCTTCAATACATTTGTGTTCTTTAACTTCAATTTTGAGACCTTGAAATTGTTCTTCAAGAGTATTGGAATGGATCTTCTCGGCCTTGAGCTCTTTTATAAGCTTTATTTTCTCCTTAGAAAATTATTCTTTGGTCATCCCTTCTTCTTCATTGTTTGATACCTCTTGTTTAATGTGATTGGCCATAAACAATACTCTCTCATTGGTTTCTTTTTCTCTATCATTGTCTTCATCGGATGATGAGTTATCTTCTTTAGAGAGAAATTTCCTTTTAAATCCATTATTTTTTCTTTGCTTGTTGAATTTCTTAAAGCCTTTCTTTTCTTTTGAGTTGTCGTCACTTCTATTCAGACATTTTGCTGTGAAATGCCCAACCTCACCACAACCGAAACATATAAATGGAAGTTTACCCTTTAATTTTCCCTTACCATTTTTTATTTTTATCATAAAGTAAGAATATTCTCCATCTGAAAGACCTTCTTCATCATCTTCCTTCTCTTCACACTTGCAGTTGCAGGTCTGTGCCTTTGAAGATTGTTTCTCCTTATTGGTTTTCTTAGATCCAGTGAACACAGTTTCTAGATGCGAAGTACCCTCTTCTTCATCAAGTCTCATTTCATATGCTATGAGAACTCCATGTAATTCCTCTTTGCTGACTTTGTCCAAATTTACACTATATTCTAAGACTGATACCTTTGGGATGAATCTCCCTGGTAACGTTCTAAGAATCTTGTGTATAATAGTCTTCTCGTCAACAGGCTCTCCCAATCCTTCCAGAGTGTTGGTTATTTCATTAATATGTTGGAACTATGTAGAAATATTAATGCAACCCAAGCTGTAATTAACCCACAATATGCATATAAAAATGCATGTCAACTGTATGTCAATTCATGTCCCCAAAATTAAAATTTATGTTATAAATTTCAATGGTTAATTGACTTTTCTTCCAGAAATTTCACTCTTTCAATATTTATGTAGGAGCATTTCCCTTTGATCATAATTATGTTATCAACCATAATAAAATACCCACCTTATGGAAATTCGTATTTATGAACTGACTTTGGTTAAAATCCAAAGTGCCAACATATATATGTTGGGCTCCATAGCTATTACCAACGCACCTTACACCGGTGCTCTCTCCGCGCCAGTCTATCCGACGGTAATCACACTCCAACATGCGTGAAGATTAGAGTTTTCATATCATGTGAAATATGAAGTTTTTAATTGTGATGTGTCACCACCTAAACACTATTTCACATCCTTAACTTTTACCACTTACCGTTTTCATTCCATGCGAAAGCCATCGTTTGGTTTGAAAACCCATTTCGTGGTTTTGGTTCTTCCGTTGACTCAAAGTTCCTCTCGCTCATGGTTTCCAAATCATAAAATTCCATTACAATTCCATTGTTCAATTGGATTTATTTAACCTGATATCTACAATGTTTCTCTCGCTGTTCCATTGAATGGTCACATTAATTTAATGATTCACCATCGGTCCATTCTGCACATCCAAGCTTCTGTTGCACAACTCCACCAGAAAAATTGTCCCTCGAACTGATATGATTTTTTTTCTTCTCTTAAGTTTTAAAAATTATATTTCTCACTTAAATGTGCATATGATGCATAAGGTTCCAAGTCTGATCTCTGGCTCTATATAGTATACTTAGAATATTGATTTGAAGGATCATTTTCTCTTCTGTGTCATCGATCCATTCTATGATCGATGAATGAGCTTTAACACAAGAAATTCCACACAAGATTCAACTATAAATTGAATGTGAAATCTCTAATAACACTCACTAGACTCATGAAATCATGAAAATTGTAGCTTGGATGACAGAATTCCTTCTAATAAACACAGATTCAATTATTTCGAATTCAAATTATACAGAGCTTGTCTGAGCTAGTGACTCTTTCAATACTATCCTCTAATTTGAATCTGTTGATTTCATCTGCATACATATACTGTTCCAACTCTGATTCGTCACATGAAATTATGATTTTAATTTCTCAATGCATTCTTAATAACTGAAAAATCAAGCCACGATATATATAAAAAAATATTTGCAGAGGTCTCTTCTTTCTGGCCTGATTTTCTTATCAGTGGACTTTCCTCTAATTTTCCCGTAGGCTTACAAAAACAAACCCTATCTATCTAAAACATAAATCTCTCTATGTCTTTAATGCCTTGAGACTTGTCATTTTATACAAAAGATTCTGTAACCAATTTTGGTTCAGATGCTCCATCTTCTTAACAAAATCCTGAATATCCTCTAAGTTGTCATTTGACTCCACTAATCCCTAAGGATCACCTCTCATCCACAAAATCATGAAACGAATTACAATTTAGGATTTAAAACTAATTCTCAAATCTCTCAATCTTCCAACTATCCTAATTCTCTCATATTCTCCTTCGAGAAAATTTACAAAATTCCTCTCAATATTTAATTAATCCATATTCTAAATATCTCTCACTAAAATCACTCAAAATATTAATAATTCCATTAATTTGTTACATACGAATCCAACTTCTTAGAAAATAAAAGACCCCCTATATATATTAAAATACAAAGGATTTTTTGAGCCTAATTCTCCTTCATCAAATGTTGTTATTTTCTTTCATTTTGAGTTGCTCAAATTTTTCTCTGTAGATTTGAATCTTTGTTTCTTTGACATTTGAGTCACTTGCAAATAAATTCTCAAGATTGTCCCATACATTTTTGTTGGTTTTACAACCCAACACCTTATGATAAGCATATTCAATAAGTCCACTGATAATAATTTTCTTTTCTTTTGCATCATTTACGAAATTCTTCTTACCTTGTTCATCTGAGGTTGATGTAATTCCATTTTGACCAGTGTCCCATACTTCGTAACCTTGCGCCAAGAGATAGACCTCCATTCTTCCTTTCCAAAGAGCATAATTATTTTCATTGAACAGAGGTACACCATTCTTCGTATGCTCTATGACCTCCTTCCAGCTGTTGAACTGCTATTGAAGGAACCAAGCTCTGAAACCAATTGTTGGAAATACTGAGAGGGGGTTGAATAAGTATTCCTTTCAATTAGAGCATTATTTAATATTCAATTATTATCATTGTTTTTACAATGATAGCAGTAAACAAAAGGAACACAAATGCACACAGTTTTAAGGTGGAAACCCTCTCTGGGACAAAAACCACCTGAATGTTTTTCTAATAATTCTTTAATATTCAAATCCAATTGAAAATAAAGCTCCGACTTCCTAGAATCTAGAAAAGCATTCTTCTCCAGCTCCCATTGGATGGACGCTCCAACGTCCGAGATTCTTCAGTAGTCAACTAAACGGATGCCCAAACACCCAATGAGCTACAACTCACCCTAGCACCACCCTACCACCCTAAATATTTCACAGGCTTGAACCTATTGGTGACTTCATGCACCAGCCTAGCACCACCCTACCACCCTATAGAAGAATAAAATAAGAATGGACTCCCGTACTAGGGAAAATGGTCCACTCTACAAATATATATAATGATGTAGAAGAATAAGACACACTAGAATGTAACCCCAACTATGACACAACCACCTAATGATGATCCTAGACCTCCTGACACTGCCTCTTTAACTCTTGGCAGATAGACGCTTGTACAATTTTTACAATGATGTATTTATAATGACTTAGTACAATGATACCTTTACAGTGACTGTATGCAGTGCTGCCACTTGAAGTATTCATGTGATCAACTTCTTGTCATTGTTTTTCACCTTGATTACTGCTCTTGTCATGCTACCCTCTGTTGCACCTTTCTTTGCTTTGCTGCCCTAGAAAGTTTGGTCCTTTGCAACCCTTAACAACACATGATTTAACTTTTTATTGTCTTCTAGAAGCTCAATATTGAATTTGGTGTATCTCTGTTATTTTATATCCCCAATATGTGATTTTCAGTTTTGCAATAGTCCTCTGAGTCTTCTTTACAATTCCACATATCTGACCCAATTTGGATTCTTGAAAAGAGATTTATGCCCAATCTCTCACAATGACCTAATTATGGACTGGTTCAATAGAGAAGACTTGTATGGTGTGCCACACGTCATTGTTTCTTCATTCAGCTCTAAAATTGATATAGCGAAAACTAGATTCCATGCACTATTTGCAACTTTTTACATAATTCCAATCTGATACTCAGAGAGATAGTTATGATGATTTTCCCAAGGTCACTTCTTTGAGATGAAATTCAGGAGCCTACAAAAACACTGACTTACACATATCATATTTCCAAAAATATTGTGCACCTTGATCTAAAAGTTTTACAGGAGCTTCCTCAGGATATTAGCTTCTCCTCATAAATATTTCAGCTTCTGAACATTCGTAGAAAAATTTAGAGTGAAATTCCACTATGACCTCTTTTAGGTAGAGACATCCCTTCATAAGGAGGATATGAGGATCACAATTTATATAAATGCTTAGTTTGAGAGGGGCTTCAACAAGTGAACGTGGGAGGGATTTTAGGAGCTTAAAAATTATTAATTATTGACTTTTCAATGACCCATGCAACAACCCCATGGGGTTTTAGCCCACTAAATGGGGTTACAAACTTCAAACATGAATATCTCTCAAACCGTGAAGAATAACATGGTGTGCCATATATCAACAGAAACATCTAGACAAGTAGAAGCCATAAAAAATATTCTTAACATAGAATATAGTAATTTTGTAGGTCAAAATTACCATGCAAGATCGAGGTAGCCCTTGGTGTTGTTTGGGTTGACATCAATGACAACCACTGATCACCATAGATATGTGTAATGCTTCTTCCCAGTAGGTTTGGGGAATGTTTCTTCCTTGCATCATGGTTCTGGAAATCCGCTGTACATACCTATTTTTCCTCTCTACCACTCCATTTTGTTGAGGTGTATCTACAATAGTAAATTATTTCTTTATCCCACATTCATTGCACAAGTCTGCAAAATCATCACCTATGAATTCACATCCTCTATATAATATGATGCATTTTAGTTTACATCCAGTTTGATATTCTGTCAGTGCCTTGAATATCTTAAATTTATCAAACACTTCAAATTTGTATTTGAGAAATGCCACCAATGTTAATCTAGAAAAATCATCGATTATTAGCATGAAATATGATTCTCCACTTCGTGCATTTTTTCTCGAAGGTCCACATAGGTCCATGTGTACAAGCTGGAGAGGTTTACTAGTAGACAATTGGTCTTTGGCTTTGAATTATGTGCAAGTTTATTTTCCCAATTGGAAGGACTTACATATGGTATTTGGTGGCTTCTTTATTGCATTCAAATATCTGGTAGCTTTCTTTTTGCTCATTTTAATGATGTGATCAAAGCTTAGATATCCTAGTCTTTTATGCCATAGCCAAGATTCGTCAAGTTTGCAGATGTGGCATACTTCATTCTCCTCTTCCACTATATAAACATTAATTTTTGTTTGAACACCATTAACCAATGTCTTTCCTATGGTGATTTACCTTACTTCACAATCTTGGGCTCTGAAAAGGACCTCATAGCCTTTATTACAAATTTAACTAACACTTAGCATATTAGCTTTTAGGAAATCTACAAACAATATATCCTGAGCCTTTCTCCTCCATTATTCAGGCTTAATATGCCTTTTCCTTTGATTCTCCCTGCTTTGTCATTTCCGAATGTTACATTGCCAAATTTCTTTTCATCAAATGTCACAAACTTGCTTCGTTCTCCAGTCATATGTATTGAGCACCCACTGTCCACATACCATTGAATGTTTTGATATCGAGCAATTAGAACTAGATCACACTTATTTAGCTTCCTTTTCCATTGCATGCAGTTGTTTTTTCTATAAATTTCTTGAAGAGATGGATCATTGGTTTTAAGAGGACATTCATAATACTTGTGCTCGTTTTTATGATAGCAAAAACATTTGATTGTATTTCAGAATGGATTATGTACAAGAGTGAATCCACCGTTGCTCTTAATTCCCATTGAGTTTTGATACTCCAATCTCCTTATATAAGCTCTACACTTCATGGATTTATGACGAAACCTTTTACATCAAAAGAAATACCCATGGAAGAAGTATCTATATCCAGCAGAGAATGTTGTTTGGGGATATATCCAGCTGGTCATATGAAATTTTTTTCTTTGGAAGCCATTTGATCTCTGCTGGAATGTTACTTGGTTGTTCACTCCTTTTGTTTCCTAGGCTTTTCTTGTAGTTGGTTTTTTCTGTAGCTCATAGGAATTTGAAATATTTCCCGTATTTTTTATCTCAAATTGATGGGATTTAATGTTTTCTTTTAGGATAACTTTCACAAAAGTAATATCTTTCTTATCCTTTAGCTTCGACTTGATGGATTATACTTCATATCCTATCCCAGCCTTTAAAATAGGAGATCTTTGTTCATTTAATATAATGTCCAATTGTTCAGCACATTTTAACTGTTGAATGTTCATTGTTAAATTAGTTTGAGCCTTTTCCAATTTCTTCCTCAGACTCACCACCTCTTCTTCCAATCTTTCACATTGCTGAATTTTCTCTCTTATTTGTTGCAACAGAATGTCTTCTACTTTCCTTGCTTCTTCTAGTTCAATTTTCAACTGAATAAAATCTTCAGAGTTTTGTTCTTCCTTTACATGAATCAAATGAATTTCCTTATGTTTTCTAGTCTTGAGCTTGAGTCTATCTATTTCCTTTAGGGAACTCACAAAATCCCCCTCAAGATCTACCTCACCTTCTTTTCAAATTCCAGGAAATCTTCCTCAATCTCTTCCTTGGCCATCAAAATGAATTCTAATGTTCCTTCTCCATTGGGAGATTCATCTTAAATCTCATATGCGTTACTGTCTTATTGAGCATATATTTTTCTTCTTTTAAATCTGTTCCCTTTCTACCTATTGCTGAAATTTCTTTTTATCATCCCTTTTGACTAATTCTCTATTTTCTTATGAGGAAATTTTGAAGCATAGTGTCCCACTCTTCCACAATTAAAGCACTTAAATGGAAGTTTACCTGTGTACTTAACTATGCCTTTATCCTATCTTCTACAAATTTGGATTTTTCTTCAATAGAGAATGAGCATGTACCTTCTGTCTCTTATATGCACTTGTTTGCCTTAAAGGTAGCCTCCCTCATGTTTGACTTCCCTTTTGGAAGTCTCATCTCATATGCTGTTAGGTTGCCAAGTAATTGGTTCCTCATCAAGGTTTCCCAGTTTGTTATTTCTGCTATGGCAGAAACCTTAGGATTAAACCTGGGTGGTACTGATCTCAATAATTTTTGTACTACAACACTTTGTTTAATTTCTTCTCCTAGGCCTATCATGATATTCAAAACTTCTCCAACTCTTAAGAAGAATGTGGCTATATCTTCATCTTCATTCATTTTTAAGTTTTCAAACTGAGTTCTATGTGCTTTTAGTTTGGCCATCTTCACCTTTGTATCTCCCTCATGAATATTTTCTAATATATCTGAGATTTCTTTGGGAGTCTTATTGTGCATTACTTTGATAAATTCTGACTCGCTTAGACCACTCAAGAATGCATTCATTGATTTTGCATTAGCTATGAAATTTTTTTTGGCTTCTTCCTTAGTGTCTATATCCTTTGGTGCATATTTTTCTTCCAATATAACCCAGACTCCTACTTCAAGAGACATTAATTATGTCCTCATTCTTATTTTTGAGAAAGCATAGTTTGTGCCAGTAAATAGAGAGGCTTTATTTATAGAGAAACATTCTAAGCTAGACATTTTTGGGGACAAAGGACCTCCTTTCGGTGGTTAAAATACTGCAAAAGGAATTGGCTCTGATACCAATTGATGAACCCTTAGTTAAACTGAGAGGGGAGCTGAATCAATTTAGTACATTCATGGACATTAAAAATCTTTTCTTTACACCCATTACTACTTCATTTTATAAGCAGTGTAATACATAATGAATCAACAAACTGAATGTGTGGACAAAAAGTAATTAAGTAGATTAAAACATCACATCAACACATCCTCATCAAGCCCATAGACAATAGAGATAAGTGGAAACCCATAAGCGAGAAAACCACATATTATTATTTTTTTGATTCAAAGGCAATCTCCAACTCCCTCTCACAACTAATTTTGTAGGCTCTAGCCTACAAGAGGCTAGTACCTCAAATTCTACAAGATACAACTTGCAAGGAAGCTCCAACTCCCAAGTATTTTTTGCAAGCTACAACCTACAGGAGGCTCCCACCTCACCCATCTCCAACTGGAAATTTATCAAGGTAAAATATGAATGGAGACTACAATCCCCTCACTCAACATGAAAATAGTATGTTGATTTACCTGGATATCAGATCATGATTTGCATAACATCTCTACTATCTCTCTCTGATTCTTTTGCTCTCTCCCCTCTAATTCTGCATCCCTCTTACATTCCTCAACTCTCTTCCATTCTACAGCTATCAGACACTCTTCAGCTCACTTCCATTCTACTGCTCTCTAACCTCATTATGCATACTGATATTACATGTTTTATATAGATAACTACATGAATGTTTGCATTCTACAGGGAATTCGAAGTGAACAGGCCTGACCCTATGCCTTCCACCCATTCGACTCCTTACACTTCATTTCATGTTATTACATCAGAAACAATCATTACAGAACTCATTGGAGTTTTTCCTATGCCTACAAAGACCTTCCTTTGCATCACTTACATTAAAAAATAATTAATTCATTTACATTTACAGTCACAAAAAATATATTTCACTCAACCATTTCATCTCTTGACTCAATGTGCATTTGTCCTTTATGTTTTTGTCACTATATTTTCTGTTTTTTTTGTTATATTATATAATTTTGCACAAACGCCTTTTTCTCGAATCAACCCAGCTAGCACATTTCTAGCAGTGCCACCATATTCTCCTTTTGCTTGACTCTTCCTATCTGCCTTCCTTCTCTTGCCCGCAGTGTTAAACCTTCTCCTTATCTTAACACCCAACTCTGCCACTGAGGTTTTGCTGAGACTGACTCGACCCATCATGCCTATCACCTCATTCCTGTGACATTCAACTTTCTGTACTTTTTGATCTATGTCGGGTCACTTACCCAAGTATCCTCCACATTCAGTCTTTTTCTATTATCAAGGTGTAACCACTCTTAAACCCATGCACATGGTGTCGGGCCTTATTCTTCACCCGATTCTACTCCACGTTCAGACTTTGCTTTGTAATTTTCATAAGACTCGACTTTAAAATATATTCCATTACCTTTCAAGACTATATCACGTCTGCTTTTATATCGCATTTCAGCATTCCAACGTTCTGTGTTATAATCCTCCTTTTCCCTCCAATGAAATTTAAAAAAGGAAAACCACATACTTCCGGACATGAAAACCTTTAGGCTTGAGCTTCGATCTGCATTGCATCTGCTCTCTTTATCGCACTTCCCACTTCAGTGAATCTTGTTATCCAATGTAACTTTGTCAATTTGATCTTCCGATATGTGATATGTGAAGGGTCCCGACAGGCTTTATAGAAATTATTGAATCGCATTTTGGTGTTTCATTTATTTCTCTTGTTCTTCATTTATATATTGTGCTTCCATTCTCCAATGCGATTTCTCAAAGGGAAATCTTATACCTCCCGATTTTAATTTATTTATACCTTTTCTTTGAAACTAAATCACATCCGGTATTCTTATCACATTTCGCATTTTAGCGTAGTTCTTGTGTGATATTCCTCCTTAGCTTTGTTATTTGCGATATCCGATTGGTTCCCACACCATAATTTAAATCCTCTAATCTTTGGTTTTGAATTGTATCACATTCGGGCTCTTTATTGCACTTTACATTTCAGAATTTCACCATGGTTCATGAGTGATATCCCTTCTAAGCTTTGCGATATGCGATATGTGATTTGGGATAAAGGGTTCGGGTCCCACCGTGGGTGCCACATCACTCCCATGTCACCTGCCACGTCACCTACCACGACATCTGCCACGTCACCAAAACCGTGTATACATAAATTTTACATATATTCTGGATATATACACCACTTCGCTTCATTGAAACTGCGTATATATAGTGTATACATGACTTCCATTCATCAAACCTATGTATATAAATGAATTTAACCTACGTATACATATACATATACATAGCTTCCCTTCAACAAACCTGCATATATTTCCCAAAACTTTACCTTCATCATTCCTCTGTCACTGACTGGTATTCCTTTCTCTGTCACATCTGAACTAGCTTGTAGATGCATCAAGTTTACATCTTTAAAAAATAGGTTGCTATCGAATGGAAACTCATTGAGTAGGTTCTGTAGATACATTAAGTTTACATCTTCAACAAATATGTTTCTATCAAAAGGAAACTCATCGAGTAGGTCTTGTAGATACATCAAGTTTACATCTTCAATAAATAGGTTATCAAAAGGAAACTCATCGAGTAGGTTTCCATCAGGGACAAAACATTACATCATAATTCCAACAATATCCCCTTTGGACTTGATGGCAACCATGTTGGTGTTTTATCACCACAACTTGTAGATACATGTTAGACACATCAATCATAAGCATTATTAAAACACCAAGTTACTCTCCCCCTTTGAAATCAAGGGCAACGGGCGGGCCAATGCTGAAACAACGATTCTCTTTCCTTGTAGATATAAGAACTTTGTAGATATGATATGCACTATACTGACTATGCCTCCCCTGAGCACATGCTGAATCTTCAGATAGAATTTCAATAAATGAAATGACTCTATAAATTAACAGAGTATTAACTTTCCTATAACCAAGGACTCATACTTACATTAATCACCCAACCAAGTGGGATAACCTTGAAGTCCATGCATGACTGAATATGACAATTATTACAAGAACTTTACATAAATTTATAGATATGAATTCTATAACCAAGACCAAAAGACCTCACGAGTGATATATCAAGACCATGATCCGCAACCATCATATACCAAAAATAATATGCACCATAATTATCTGTCAACAACAACATAGGTAAATTTCAATATCATCAACCTGTGACTACGTATACAATTTCAAAATCATAATATCTTTCCATAGATATCAACTATCAATTCTTGTATCCATCAAAGTCAAATTTCCCTTTTCCCTTTGTGGAAACATACGTGGGAACCAAGTATATCATCATGAAATAAGATAGAGTAGTGAAGCATCATATAACATGAGTACACACCATAGACTTGTGTCAACAACAAATGAGAGAACCAATTAGTAAGATAAGATAACTGTAGCATAAGCATATCAACAACTGTAGCATAAGCATATCAATAACCAAGTCTTTAGGATATTTACAACAACATCATATTCTTGCTCCAATATGAAAGAAGAATTATCATACTAGAACCACTTCATCAATAATCAATATGTATCAACCAATCATCCCTGTGATATCTAATCAACAAGAAGGAATTAAGTGCAATAAGTATCATTCATGATAGCAGTCATCGGCAACAAGATCTGCATGTTATTTTCTCATATCTGAATCATTATTCATGCATCAAATTTGCGTGTGCAAATAAATATAATCTTCTACAAAATGTTATCAGGGCTGATCCATAATCTCATCATAATAAATCCATCTATCATGACAACATCATTATAACTACCACATGAGAAAACATAATGCCAACAATGCATCATTAGTAGTTAGGTTAATATTCTACCTAAACGTGTGCTACCTGTTCATAGTCAAGACTGACCATATCAACTCATTCATCAAAACATCTTCATAAATTATATAATCATAAATTAATATCATATTAGCAGTTTGTAACCATAAACATCATCACAAGAAATTTAAATCATAACTAACAACAACATATCAGAATCTATTCTTAAGTTTGTCTCATTACTTTTCTATCCAATAGAAACATACACAATTGTCTCCAAAGAAACTCACATATATACGCGTCTTTAGTTCATGAAACCCATGTAGAGGAAGTGAAATATTAATAATTTCGTAGCTTCATCTCCCCCTGAACTTGTACAACCTATACCTGTCTTTTGTTGTCACATCAGATCCACTTTCAAAAAAATAAACAATCAGAATTATCAAACCATCCTTTAAACATTATAGTTATTGATAACATTATTCTTTCAAGAATGATGGACTACAATAGTCATTGTATTCTTTTATCCTGAGTCTTATTCCTCCTCATATCTGGAGAGGTCACAGTAAGGGGATACATAAACACTGATAAATTATATGTGTTTACTTGCATTTGGTTGATGGAACACAATTACATTTCTTTTATCTGCCATTTCGCCTACACTTAATATGTTTTGTTTTAGGCCTTGAACTAATAAGGTATCAAATACCCTTCTATTTTTTCTAATTATGGTTCTAACTTTTCCCAAAACGTTTTTTTGAGCATCATTTGAAAGAATAGCCTTACCATATTGATTTCTCTTGAGAGACTCCATCTTACTCTTATCACCAGTCATGTGATGAGAACATCTGATGTCGATGTACCATTCATTATTATTTTAAATTGCACATAGATCATGACCACATCTTACCTCTTCTTCTTTCTTCTTGTCAACGTGAATGTTGGTGGATCCAACTTTCCTTGGTCTTATGATATCATTTGTTTGTGTTCCATGTTGTTTTTGATGATTCATTGATTTGTTCCTGCATTCCTTTTCTACATGCCCAAATTTGTTACAATCATAACATCTTATGTAACTAGAAAAGGGAGCAGAGGAGTCATAATAAGTTTTCCTCATGTTCCTTCTATTGCAATCAATAGATTTATGTCCAAATTTGTTGCATGAAAAAAATAACCCTTAAAGAAACCTGAGTACCTCGAAGTTGTCGATCTTTTTTAGTGTTTATTTGTCTGCGACCGAAACAATTTGGTTTTGCAATTGGCTACAACATGTCCATAATTATGACGTACAAAGCATTCAACATTATTGATAAAAGGAGATAATTGATTGATACTTCTATAGTTATGAGCGAATGATTTCCTTTGAGAATTCATGATTGTCGATTGAACTTTTTTATCTTTAAGCACTTTAGGTTTGCATTGATATCCTTTGAATCTTTAGCATTTTCTTGTGAACTAGATTCTTATTTAACAAATTCGTGAAAACCAATACCAAATTTAATATAAGGAGACCTTTGACTACTAATAATATTATCAAGAATATTAGTACTATCTTGAAACCTCAAGTTCTTATCCTTTTCTTCTAATTTACCTTATAAAGTGTTTACCTCAACCTCCAATATTTGGCACTGCTTATTCATACTTTATTCAACCCTTATTCATTCTTCTACTTGCTCATTCAATTTTAGAACCTGTTCATTCAGCCCAATATCTTGTTATTCAAATGTTTGTAGAAGTTCTTCATTCTTATTATTTGATTTTTCCATATCTTCTTTGAGAGAGATGGTTTTTTCTTCAAGTCCTTCATTGTGATTGGTTACTTCATCCTGCAGCTTTTGACAATGGTCTATTTTTTCTTTGTTCAGCTAATCAATTGAGTTTCTTTCTTGTAATTGATTATTCAATATAGTAATCACATCTTTGTAGATACATTCTCTTTCATTAAATAGAATTTTCTGATCTTCAACTTAATTTTTTTGTTTATATATTTCTACTTCTAGATCCATAACATTACTTTCACTTTCGTATTCACTATCTTCAACATTTCATGAATAAGAAAGAGGATAACAAGAACAAAAATCGGTACATGTTTTATCTTCTTCCTTTTCTGCTGCATATTTTTTCTGAGAGGTGTTCTTTCTTTGAGTAGACCTCTTATTTTGCTTCCTTCCCATTGTGACAAATATCCTTCAAGCGATCAAGATTTTTTTTAAGGACCTGTTTTAATACCAATCGTTGGGAAAAATAATGAGGGGGTGGGGGGTGTTGTGAATGTTGTGAAACCAGCTCTAAAAATAAAAGAAAAGAGAGATCAATGCCTTAGAAATCAACCACATCAAGGGGGCAACCTCCAATACATTACATAAATGAAAAATTCTTCGATGATACAAATGACAAAACCTCCTTTCTATATATAGGATTCCATGGGGCCGCAATGTAATCCTAGCTAACCTAACAATAATAATTTAAGGGCACAATAATAACAATATGTGGGTTACAAGTGTACAATAATAACAATAAGGGAGTTATGCTAACAACAATAAGGGACTATACTAGTAATATAGGGACCTAACATGCTCCTCTCCTTCAAAAAAGTGTTGTCCTCAATGCTTGAGTAGCTCCAAGTGCATTTGTATGAAATTATCATCCTCCCATGTAGAATTTTCAGTGGGTAAGTTCTTCCATTTGATGAGATACTCTAAAATTGATCGATTTCGTAGTTGTCAAGTTCTTGTTTTCATGACTGCTTCAGGTTCCAATATGTTTTTTCCTTCCTCATCAAGTTGTAGCAATATTATTTGAACTAGAAGTTTTTCCCCTATAACATTTTTTAAGCATGAAACATGGAAAACTAGATGCACTCGCGAAGTATAAGGAAGCTCCAATTTGTATTCCATAGTACCAATATTTTACAAAACCTTGTAAGGACCATAGTACTTTGGCAATAATTTATTATCCTTCTTAGCTTGCTTGAGGGACATTTGTTTGTATGGTTGTAGCCATAAAAATACCTAGTCTCCCACATCAAAAGTTCTCTCACTGCAATGTTGATCTGCCTATTGTTTCATTCGATTTTTTACAAAATTTAGGTTATCATTTAAGAGTTGGAGAAATTATTGTTGATGCTCGATGTGATCCTCCACTACTTGAACCCTAGAATTTTCCCTTGAAGAAGATGTGATGGATGGTGGATGATATCCATAAAGTGACATAAATGGGGTCATTTTTGCTACAGTATGGAAGGAAGTGTTATACCACCATTTAGTGAGAGGTAACCACTCGACCCATTGTGCTTGCTTATTAGATACAAAAAAACAAAGATATCCTTCCAAAAATTTATTCACTGTCTCTGTTTTACCATCGGATTGAGGATGATAAGATGAGCTATGAGCTAGTTGAGTACCCAAACAAGAAAATAATTCCATCCAAAAATTTCCTGTAAAAATGGGATCTCTGTCACTTACAATAATCTTCGGGTTTCCATGTAGCTTTTGAAATGTTTCCATAAATGTAGTAGAAACTGTACATGCTTCAAATGGATGAGATAATGCACAAAATTGTGCATACTTGGTAAGTCTATCAAATACCACCATGATGGCACTCCTTCCTTCAGACTTAGGTAAACCTGTGATAAAATCCATTGAAATCTCCTCCCAACATTGACTTGGAATGGATAAAGGTTGCAGAAGACCCGGGGTCTTAATTATCTCAACTTTATTTTTCTGGAAAACTAGACATTTCGCCACAAACTTTTGAATATCAGATTTAAGGCCATCCCAAAAAAATTCTTTCTTCACCCTATGGTAAGTTTTTAAAAATCCCAAGTGTCCTCCTAAAGGAGAAGTATGAAATTCCAAAAAAATCTTTTGTTTTAGTTGGGAATTCCTGCAAATATTTAAACGATCTTTGTACCATAAGGAATCATTTTTCCAACTGGATGTATCAGATGTACTAGGATCTTGCTGCAACTTTTGAATGAGAGTCCACACTTCTTCGTCCTACTTCCATTCATCCCTTGCTTTGATTATCCAATCTGGTTGGATAATTGAAATGGCACAAAGAAACACTTCCACCTCTTCATCCTTTCTTGAGAGTGCATCTGCAACAAAATTCAGCTTCCCTTTTTTGTAGATGATTTCAAAGTCATAACCCAACATCTTTGTGACCCATTTTTGCTGCTCTTCTGAAGATAGTCTTTGTTCCAAAAAAATTTTAAGACTATCATGATCATTTTTTACCTTTAAGTGTCTTCCCATTAGCTAAGGTCTCCATTTCTTTAGTGCATGTAGTATTGCCAACTTTTCCTTCTCATAAATAGCCTTTTGTAAATACTTTCCTTTGATTGAACGAATTTCAAAAGAAATGGGTATTCCTTCTTGCACTAAAACAACACCAATTCCATTTCTAGAGGCATCAAATTCCACAATAAAGGTTTTTGTGAAGTATGGTGTAGCTAAGACCGGTGCTAGGCACATTGCCTCTTTAAGATGTTCAAAGGCCTTAGTTGCTTCAAGAGTCCATGAAAATTCATCTTTCTTCAATAATTTTTTTATAGGTGTTGCTATTCTCCCATAATTATTTACAAACTTGCGATAATACCTTGTTAACCCAAGAAATCCGTGCAACTACTTTATGGTTGTGGGGACTTTCCATTCCTTGATGGCTTTAATTTTTTTAGGGTCTACCTTAACACCCTCGTGAGATATAATATGAACCAAATATTCCACCTCTTGTACTCCAAAGAAACTTTTGGATGTTTTTGCATATAATTGTTTCTCTTTTAATAGTTTGAGCACCCTATCAACATGTTGAACATGATCCTTCCAAGACCTGTTGTAGATTAGTATATCATCAAAAAATACTAGCACAAATTTTCTAAGGGTTTGAAAATGGAATTCATCAACCCTTGAAATGTAGAAGACACATTATTAAGGCCAAAAGGCATGACCAAAAATTCATAATGACCCTCATGAGTTCGAAATGTTGTTTTCGGAATATCTTCAGTCTTCATTCTAATTTGATGATATCCTAAACGAAGATCCAACTTGGTAAAATATATTGCTCCATGTGATTCATCCCATAATTCATCAATCACAAGAATGGGAAATTTATCTTTAATAGTGAGCTTATTGAGCTCCCTTTAATCCAGACACTTGCGCTATGATCCATCTTTCTTGTGCACCAATACTACTGGAGCATAGAAAGAACTTTGACTAGGTTGAATTATACCAGCCTCTAACATTTCTACAATCATACATTCAATTTCTCTCTTTTGGACATAAGGATATTTGAAAGGCTTGATGTTTGGAGGAACACTTCCTAGAATAGAATGATCATGATCACAAATAGGTGGGAGTCCTTTGGGAGTATCAAACACCTTGGAATGATTGCCCAAGACTTTTGAAGATCTGGAGAACTAGATGACTATGATGTTGGAACTTCTAGTAAGCATAATTTTTGAATTACGCCCCATTGTTATTTCTTCAGAAGCTTTGTCATGAAATTAGAGCTTATTATCTTTCCTAGCTTCCCTACTATACCCCGCAATTCAATTTCCTTTCCTTCTAAAAAAAAATTCAAGAAAATTTCTTGAAAATTAAAAGCTACCGTCCCCAAATATTGTAACCATTGTACTCCTAGTACAACATCAGCACCTCCCATTAGGATTGAAAGCATTTGAATATTCAATACATATTCCCCCATGGAAATATTGATATTATGGCATTTTCCAGAGCAATTTATTGTTCCTCCATTTGCAACCATCACTTGACATTCTGGTGCTGGGTATAGGAAACAATTCAATTCCTTGGCTACCTTACAATGAATAAAATTATGGGTACTACCCGAATCAATCAACACTATTACCTTTTTCTTCTTGATATGTCCTTCTATCTTGAGAGTTTGAGGAGTGGAAATTACTACCAATGCATTACATGATATGGTCAGACTCATTTCTTCTTCTTCTAGGGTTTATTCTTGGTGTATATTCTCTACTTTTTAAGTTTCTTCTTCAGTTTCTTCCTCCTCTTCAAAATCTATGTAAAACAATTTCTTCTCAGCGCATTTATGACCTTTAGTGTATTTGCTATCACAACTGTAGAAAAGCCCTTCTTCTCTTTTTTCTTCCATTTTTTGTGGTGTCAACCTTGTAGGTTGTGGAAGTCTAGGAGTAGAAACACTTCAATCTTTATAGATGTGAGTGGTCGGCTTCCTTGTCTCCATAATTTTACATTAAATTTTTCTTCCCAACCTGAATGCCTTCTCTAATGAAGCAGGTTCCCAAACATGAAATTCATGTTGGATGTTATCCTTTAAAGTACCTATGAAGACATCAATCATGTGTTCCTCTGGAATATCAGTTACCCTTATATTAAATTTTTGGAAGTCCTCAATGTGCTCTACCACTGAACATTTTTGTTTGAGATTTATCAATTGGCTAAAGAAGGTGTTGCTCTTTGTATCCTCATAATGTGTTATCATTTCCTTCGTAAAAATTGAACAAGTGATAATTTTTTTACGGGAGAAAAGCCAACGATACCATAAAAATGTATTTTGTTCTAAATGTAAAGTTGTAATGCATACCTTTTGTGTGTTTTGCACAATTGAGATCAAAATATTGTTCCATCTGTAGTATCAATGTTATGGGATCCTTGCAATCAACCTTCCTCATATCCATCTTTGTAATATGGTGGTTCTTCAATCCAACATTATAGTTTATGAAATCATGATCAACATTTATTTTGTTCTCATCATGAGTTTCCTCTACTAGCTTTTTGCCATTAGGAATCATTTCTTGTATCAACTTTGTCAAACCTTCCATGTCTACTTTTAGATCATTCTTCATGTTTTCCATGTTGTCTTTCATTTTTTCTTCCATGTCCTCCATCTTAGCTTCCATTCCATCCATATTAGGTTCCATGCCTTTCTTCAAACCATCTATATTATTCTTCAAACCATCCATCTTCGCTTCCATGCCTTTCTTCAAAACTTCCATTTCATTTTTTGCTACTCTTTGCGAGAGCGAAATTTAGTGCACTTGCTCTTGTAATTTTGATAGATCATGTTGCAATTCTTCATCTTCATGAGTCATAGTAGAGTATTCTAAGGGCTTAATGGGTTTTGAATTCTTATTAGGAGGCATTTCATAACCCAATATTGAAATATATGCTCAATAGGCCCCTGGAATCACTTCAAAATAATTTTATACACAAGACTAATGCAATTCAAAAACAAAATACACACATTTTTCTTTCTTTTGAGGAGCTCAATATTGAAACCAAATTATCTCTGTGATTTTGGATCTTCAATATCTGAAATTTGGCCTTGAGTTAGCCCTCTGAATCCTTTTTCTAATTCCATAGGTTTGACCTGATTTGGATTCTTCAAGGTAAAGTTATGTCTAATCTCCCACAATGACCTAATTATGGACTAGTTTAGTAGAGAGAACTTGTACGACTTTCCATGTGTCATTGTTTCCTCCTTTGGCTCTGAAATTGATAGAAAAGAAACTAAATTCCATGGACTTGTGGCCACTCTTTACAAAATTCCAATCCGATGCTCAGAGAGAGAGTTATGAATATTTTCCCACAATCACCTCTTTGATATGAAATTTGGGAGCCTGAAAAAGCCCTAATGTCCAGAGGCCATATCTCTGAAAATATTTTGAACCAAGCTCTGAAATTTTTCGACGCTGTTCCTCAGGATTTCTGCTTCGTGCTCTAAAAGTTTCAGCTTCTAAACCCTTGTATAAAAAATGTTATAGAGAAATTCCACTATGACCTATTTGGAGTACTGAAACCCTAGAATCCAAAGCTCTAATACCAAATGTTGTGAAACTAGCTCCAAAAATAGAAGAAAAGAGAGATCAATGCCTTAGAAATCAGCCACTTCGAGGGGGAAACCTCCAATACATTACATAAATGAACAATTCTTCGATGATACAAATGAAAAAACCTCCTTTTTATATATAGGAGTCCATGGGGCCACAATGTCATCCTAGCTGACCTAACAATAATAATTTAAGGGCACAATAATAACAATATGGGGGTTAAAGGGGTACAACAATAGCAATAAGGGAGTTACACTAACAAAAATAAGGGACTATACTAATAATATAGGTACCTAACAGGGGGGTGAATCAATATTTACAAGAGTTAGAAACTTTTACTTTTATTTACTGATTTATATACGTGACTTTAATTAGTACAACTAGTGTATGCTCGCGGTTGTCTTAAAGGAAACATGTGTATAACCAAATAAATTAATGTTAAGATAAATCTTCAAAAACTTTACTTAGCCTAGTTCATCATTTACGCATCAGACATTTAAGCAGTAAACATGTGCAGTGATAAAAGAATAAATCATCACATGAAGGCATCACATATGAACACCAATATTTAAGGTGGAAACCCATGTCGGGATAAAACCGTCAGTGTTGTCGTCTCCATATTCAATATTTATTGTATAGAAAATTGCTTACAATGTTTTACTGGCACAGACTCATACTAGCACGCAGGCACCTACCTGTAGAAGGTTACAACCTTCTCTCATTATCTAGCTGCTACTGGAAGGGAGATTCAACCCATCCTCCCGTTTATGAGCCACTACTAGAAAGGAGCTTCGACCCCCTGCTTTCATTTACTAGCCACTACTGTAAGGGAGCTACAACCACCTGAACTGATCACCAACTCCTATAGGGAGGAAGCTTCAACTTCCTTACTGAAGGCTCCAACCCTCAACACCATCGCAGACCACATTTCAAAATTTTTCACACTAGATCCACTGGCTTCAATACAACACAAATTGTAGCCCTATTTTCATCACAAATGTTATCACTCATAAAAAAAGAAACATAATTTGACAAAGTCTTAGAGGTTCATGTGTCAAACGTAGGGTCATAGAATTCATTTTTCATTACTTAATTAAGGAAAATTTTAAGATTTTTCTTATTATCTTATCCTAAAGTCCAAAACTCACACCCATTTAAATATTTTCAGGTCACATCAGTCATTATTTTCTTACATTTTTTAATTTCCCAAGCTTATAACTATGAAAAAGTAATTTTAGCCAAGAATCCCTACTTTCGTAGAAAAATACACAGAGAAAATGCACTTTTCGCTACGAAACTTCTAACACTTTCATAGCGAAACTACCCAGAATTACACTAAGCATGCTACGAAAGGAAGGTTTCCTATTTGTCTTGTCAAAACAACTACTAGGTGTCAGCAAATTATGGAAAGGGATAGGGTAGATGCCATTCAATTTAGTTAGGGTTAAGATCAAGTGACAATGGTAATGGTTGAAGTCATTATTACTATTTTCAGCATGTATGAATTATCATTATGCCATGAGTTCTCATCGAACTTCAAAATCTTTCCCAATTCAGTCATTTGTCATTATCCATTGCATGTTATTGATCTCTGGAGAGCTATTTCACCGAGTCCAAGTTGTGGCAGGTATTTTCAAAGGTTTTCAGGTATCACTAATCAAGCGAAGCAGAGAATACATTAAAGAACCATGGTTACAAAGAGGAAGAGAAACGAAGGTGGCCACTATCTTAGATATGAGATATTAGACATGAACCTAATAAATGAAGACCCAACAACTTTAGAATTTTTTAGAAGAATGGGGTGTTTTCAGTTTTTCCAAAGATTGCAAGGATGCCATGTACAATTTTCTAAATATTTTTCCTTAAATTTCAATGGGACATCTGCAAAAGTGTGAATTCTAAACCTCACTATAACACCAGAAATCATTCCAGCAACAGCAGGGATTCCAAGAGGAGAAGAAAAATGGTTCAAAGGTTTCAAATTCAACATGCAGGAATGTAAAGAATTTATCAAGATAGAACATAGTTAGGTTGAACTTACAAATGCCATTCCAAGGAGCTGCATGAAAGAAAATTTCTCAAAGTTACTGCTTATCATTCAGAAATACTTCGCTTATGAAGGGAGATATCATAAATTTTATTCTTACCACTTCAAGCTTCTTCTACATTTTGTTGGGAAGATATCTCTTGATCTACCTTTTTATCTATACATAAGCTTAGCATAAATGGCAGATAAAGTTCAAGCTAAAACTGAAGGAAGTGAAACCTTACTTTTTCATCATGGTTTAATAAAGTTGCTGGTTTTAGATGTGTTGGGACAGAATTGTGAATTACAGATAAAACACGCTTCCCTAGAAAGGTGCTAGTCTAGAACAATAGGTGAAAGACTATATGACTATTTCTCCTAACTCAGAACAGATACACAGAGAATATTGGAGGCTTACTTGTTCAGTCGCTTCCAAATGGCTCCTTCTGTCACTTCTGTTGCAGCTTCAAATTCAAGTGGTTTGTGAGTTGAATGCTTCCTACAAGAAAGAACACTGAAACAAAAAAAGATGCAATAATATAGATATCTATTCAAGCTAGTTAGCTAAATCAGTAAAGCATAAACCATAGACATCAACTAAGATCTTGCAATATGGAAAATCAAATCCAATACAGATGCATATAGTGAAAATAACAAGTAATCTTTATTGATGATAGAAGGAGAGGTTACAACCTAGTGACTGATTTGAAGTGACCTTCCAGCAACGTTCCCAAGCCTCATCATAGTATAAATATCTCCAGCAGTAGCTTCACAATTCTAGCTCTCAATTGAAAATTCTCTAGCATTTCTTCACTCAAATTCTTCCTTTTAAAGCACTTAGATCTATGCTCAATTTATAGATGAACTATAGGTTTTTTTGCAATCAATAACTTTCCAAAAATAGGCATGACATGTTTCCAATCATGTAGATGTCAAATGGACACTTGGAGCTGCAGCTTAACACATGTGAACTCTTCTAGAAGTCATTGGCCAAGTGGAGATTCTGGAATAATGAGAATTTCGCTCCCAATGTGACCAACGCACCTGTGAATGTCGGGAAGTGATTTGCAGAGAAGCCTTGCATGGGGCTACTTGCATATGCAACACACTTAGGCCCCTTAGAGCCTGCGTTGCTGAGCTATCATATGCTACATAATAAGCTTCAAACCATGGAAACCTTTGCTTGATGAAAGCCTTACTTGATTTGTCTTGTATCTTGTCTTAGGCCATGTAGAAACTGAAATGATATGGAATGATAGACCCTTGATCATTGGTCCTGGAGATGATGTCCAGTTAACCAGTTCATTGGGAATGGTGCCCAAATTGACCTATAGCAATTGCCCCCGAAAGCATGAGATCCAAATAATAATAACATTTGATTTAGATTCTTTACACTGTGATGAGTCTGGAAACGAAGCGGAGTGGTCACCTGAATCAATATTACAATATATTACATCATGATATATCCTCTTTTGATCATAATTTTTGAGGTTAGGCATTCCCATGTTTAGCACATAAAACAATCTAATAACATGTACATAATTCAAAAAGTCATCTTCATTGGAATGTTTCCCAGATGGAGACATGCCTACAGATATAGGCCCATGTTTGGATGACAATCTATATGTAATGTCACCAGACAGATGATGTGTACAAAAATCCTGAAATCGCAGCCCGGATGGATGAAACTAGATCCAGGGTCTTCTTATCTCGTTCACTCGATCATTTGGGTACAAGTCTAGCCATGCGAATATATGATTTGTAGTCAAACATGGAAAGACATCGTTTGATTACCAGCCAATGATGTGAGCTGTTAACAAACGCGAGAGAACCACCATTAATGTAAATGGCCCTCAAGGTACTCCAGTACATTTTGTAAGGCATGAATAGATGATTTGATGCCGAGCGCCAAACAAAATATTTCGGTCAAAGGTCCGAAAGCGAGGATCTTGTCAATGCTGTAATAAGCCTCATGGTACTGGAATTTGATGTTTCTAAGTGAACTTCCTGGATATTGATTTTCCATGAACAGGAAGTCACCTTATTGCAAAATAGGAGTTACTGATTTCAGAGACAAGGGTATGACTTGATATAGCAATTTTCAGGGATGACGGTCATGAAATTGAAGGTTTACGAGTATTGCATAAGGATGAGTTTTTAATCACTAGATGACTTCTCTTGAACATATCAGCGACACTGTGATGAGTTGGCAACATTGACCCAAAACTAAAGTGAAGGTATGATGAACCATAGGTGTGAATGAATAATCAAGGTGATTACCCAACCCAAACAGTCATGGACATGGAGTGGAAGAAGTGTCATGTTCAAGAGCAACTTGCTACCAAAAAGAAACTTTGATTACTTTTCCCAAATTTTTCTCGATCATTTGTCGACCAAAACTTCTTTATTTTTTAACAATCTTGTGGAGGATAACATTTTCTTGATCTATAATTCAACCCTTCGGGTGAATAAAGTATCGCTATTTAATAATTTAACGAGTCTAGCGATGAATGAAACTTGATTCTTGCCATGATCGACAAGCTTGTCACTATTTTATGTTTTAACAAGCTTAACGACAGTGATAGCTCGATCCTTTTTCATATTTAGGGAGTCTGAAAAAGAGGACGAAAGAGAACTCCATAAGTAATTTTTCATAAATTTTTCACTCAGAACCGAAAAAGTGTAAAATAATATCTGAGAGAACCTCTTTCGTCATGTTTAACCAAGGCATTCATTTTTCGTAAATAATCTGTCTCATTCCGGAAAAGGGTTAAACTTATACTGAGTAGATACCAATTCATTTACTTTAACAAGCTCGAAAGGACAAGTGCTCGACAATCTTTTCACATTATCGTAGTCTGAAAAAAGCTGAAAGAAGACTCCAGTGGTTCCCTTTTCGTTGTTATCAAAGCTCGAAAAAGAGATAAAAGTGCGCTTCAAATCCTTTTTCATTTTTTACAAAGCTCGATAAATAAGGAGAAAAAGTATGCTTTGTGGTCAAGTCATTATTTGAATAAATATGCATGACTAATTTATTCATCAGTTGTATTTCCTGTTCAGAACAACATCAAATGGATTAAAAAATACCCGTTTCATGATAAAAACATAATAAAACTATAGTCATAGCAATAAATTTAACTTGCAAACAATTAAATGACTATAGAAAGTAGTTTCACTATTCATTTTTACCATTCCATAGTTACCATTTGCATTTTCGAGCTTTGAACCTAATTTTGCCCCTGAACTTCAGTCGTTGATTGCGATAGTTTTTGTGGACAGATTTCATCGCCGTTTGATCCAGATTAGTGCCATGAACCTCCTCTTCCTTTTAGTATTCATTTCATTTCCATATTTGCAAATTTTAAGGGTTTTGAGGCCCCTAGGGTAGATTCTGCCCAAAATGAGGGCAACGCACCCCTAAATGTCAAAACCTACATTGCATAGTAGGTACAGTGAAGGGTACCTGCATGTGAAATACACTGTCTCAGCCTGGGGAGTGCATTGGGCGAATTCAAGTTTTTGATTTTCATGTTGTACTGAAATTTTTCCTAGTTTTTTGCAATGATTAGAATCTAATGGATCTTATGGTTGTATTTCAAGTTTCCATAAGATTATAATGACGATTACATGGAGGGAAAGAGAACATGAAGAACAAGATAGGATTTCCTTTAATGATCTGGGTACTGTAAGAGCCCTAAGAGATTGTGGACTACTTAAGTACTTTAAATTTTCAGGAATTAGGCAACAAATAGAACACTTGGAGTTCTTAGTTCAAGCATGGGATCTAGCAATAAAGGAATTTCACATTAAGAACAAAGTCCTTCCCATAACAATTGAGGACGTGTGTTTTCTCAAAGGGTTGTCGAGGAGAGGTTTGCCCATTTCTTTCAGAGGGTTTACCGTGGGAGGAGAGACAGTGTGGGATTATGTTATGCAGTATTTCTATCCAGGGGCAGAACCTAGCAAAGATGGAAAAATAAACATCCCAGATGTTAGGGATTTCCCTTTCAAAACCATCCTTTTCACGATCTCTAAACTTGCTGGCACTGTTACACTACATGCAGCGAACAAATCGTATATGCAGTATGTGATAGAGTGTTTAGAGCCAAAAGTCTTCAACTGGTTTGAAGCTATTCTATCTTAGATAAAGGAACAACTAAATAAAGCAAAAGGAGGAAGGAAGAAAATTTTTAGTTATGGTTCAATCCTTATCTCCTTCGCTTTGGAATAGATTCCACTGATGCAACCACAACATGTAACATTGGATGTATCTAGTCCTAGAGATCCTCAAATGCAGAGATGGGTAGAACTCATGGGTCGGCATGCAGGACAATCGACCATTGTGTTTTCTACTACATTTTTTGCCTAGTTCTGGAAACAGATCGTCGCCATCGATGAGTATGCATATGTAGACATTGACTTCTAAGGAGATCCAGATCTAGTATTACCAGAAGGCGCTCAATGGGTTGCAATAGGTAAGAATTATTTGACCATGTTTTTTTATTTTTCTAAGGTCTATACAATTTTTTTGTTGTTTTGATTTCTTTCCAAGACTAAACTAAATGTTTGATGTAATGTAGATATTGGTCGTGTTCAACCAGTAGAGGAACCAGAGCACGAAGCAGATGCACCAGCAGAGAGGGTTGTTGGGAGAGTAGCCATTTAGGACCTTGAGATGGCTAAGACTCTGGCTGAGCTTCAGTAGCACATAGAGGGATTGACCTTCAGGATTCCGGATTGCCGAATTGAAGAGCTTCCCATGCGACTGCAGCGACACACTATTGGGATTCCTAACCATTGGATGTGGTTGCTCCGTAGGATTGCTAGATCTATAGCATGTTACCATGAGCACCACTAGTTTAATTGTGACATTTTGCATACATTTTGACGTCAGATGACCAATGTGTCTTGGGCACAAATTTTCTAAAAAGCTATAACTATCTATCTATATGATTTCAGAGTTTTTCCTATGTTTAATGTGCAATCCTATTCAATGATGTGAATGTTTTCTTTACCTATGTCGCAAATTTCTATCTAAAAATTGATTAGCTAATGAATCAGTTAAAGTTCAAATTTCTGGAAATGTGTTGATATTGAATGAAATCAAAATGTCTCTCCAAAAGTCAAACTCTTAGGAACAATCTAAGAAGTGTTGGATTTCTAACAATATAAATACTAGTAAGTTTTAATACCACAACTTGTGAGTCTAACCTTATGATTATTCATTTAATACCAAATGAAATGGCATCAGAGAGGATTTTGATCAACATGCTATACTCAATGATATTGGTCATCGATCTACTGATACAAATCCCTTGAAAACTCACTAAATCGTCGTTCAGAGCGAAAATGCCCCACGCTGCAAAGGATAGATTCTGCATACTATGAATAGCACCATCAACATATCCAACAAATGGTTCCGAAGATTCAGTCATATGCGATGAAATGTAAAGGGGATTACTAACATCAAGAAAAATGATGCAGGAGCATTCAGGCTAGTCAGCAATGTGATAGCATGGTCACATGTTGTGACTAACAAGGGGTTGGAAGAAAATAATTTAATTAATTTTATTTGTTTAAATATATGAGAGTGTTTATTTATTGATAAATATGAGGATAGGTATATGTGGCTGAGTGATCCTCCTTGTATGGAGATCAGGCCAAATAGTTGGATTTATTTGGCTAGAATAGAGTATGAGAGATTTTAAAAGCTTTATTTAGTGTTAGTTTAGAAAAGAGTGGGATTGAAGAGATTTTTTAGGAGAGGTAGAGAGATTTCTGGTTCAGAATCAGAATTGGTTCATGAAACCATTTATTTGTATAAATTGTGTCTTCTTGTATAATTCAGGGAGAGGGAGAGCGAAGAAGATTAGAATAGGTTTTGTTTAGAAGCGAGAGGATTAGAGTAGTTTTTGAGTAGCATTAGTGTGTGTCTTGGTGTGGAGCAAAAGCTCAGATTTGGAGTGAGGATTGTATTTCTTTGTAACAGAGATTTCCTCCTTGTGGAAAATAGCCAAGGGCAAACTCTGTTTTTTTATGTATATTATGAATAAAATTCGTGTGACTTTTTGTGTGATGCGCCACGAAGTTGAATTATGGTTGATGTGTAATTGCTTGAATTCGTGATAGCCTGTGTATGTTTTTGTGTTAAAACTGCAAGAATTCCCGTGATCGATGCAATTTGGGCACTGTCGAAACTAATAAGCTGGAAATTTAGTTAACACAGAGAAGTGGCGTAATTTGCTGTTGGAACCTTTTTAAACGGATTTCAAATTTATATTAGTCAGTGTATTGTGAATCGGGTCCGGTGGACATCGCGACAGTTAAAGAGAAGAGACATTGGGATGTGCCGATCTCCGATTTCCGATTGAATCGGATCGGAACAGTTGTTAACAAATATATATCATAGCATTGTGGATCGCCGATTGGTGATGAACCAGCGATTCCGATTTCCGATTGTATTGGATCGGAAGGGTGGAATCGGGTGATAGTTAAACAGTATTCAATCCTAGTGATTGTGATCGCCGATTGATATATATCGGTGTATGTCAGAGTTTGATTCTCATCGGAATCTATTGAATGCGTAGAAGCAGCAAATGGTAGGTCGATGATGTAATTTATTTGTAGATATTGCCAAAAGTTTAAATGGTAATCCAAAGCCATCACTTATGAGTGGAAGGATTGGTGAAATCGAGGGTTTTTAATCCAGTTGATGGTCAATTCATAAAGCAGAGGAGCGCTATTGCAATTGTGTGGAAAAATGTTAATTTTGTTGGCTTTCAGTTTTTTTTAAACTAGATCTGAGTTTCCGTTAATCGATTGTCATGGAGATAGTTTCTGTGCAGAGCATTGATTCATTAATTGGCTGCTAATAGGTTGCACAGGATACGGAGGAATCGATTGCAATAAGTCAATGTTTATTTGCGGTAAGATCAGTCAAACAGAGAGATCGATTGAGAAATGTAAGAATGTTTTGAAAAATCATTACAGGGAGATTGGAGCGATTCAATTGGAAGGCATAATACAATGGATTGCAAGGTGCATGTGAAGTGTTTGATGAAACATTTTGTTGGGTTGTAGTTTGAACCATTTGTTTAAGAGCTTCCGAGAAAGAATTGAAGTGTGTAAAATTGCCAGAAGGGAGGTTTTGTTGGGTAAAGTTTTGGAGATGCATTTGTACATGCATGATAGGAAAGATCCTGGTTTTTGCAGGGGTAACCCTGCATCAAAAAATCTAAAAAAAAATTAAGATAGTGAATGCAAATCAACAGGATATAAACAATATAATACAAAAAATTACTACGCTCATGATTAAGCATAGTAACGTTTCAAATACAACCCATTTCTAGGTTGTTCCAATGGAATTCCATCGTAATCAACTAACTCGTAAGCACCCTTAGCAATAAATATTTTGACAATATAGGGGCCATGCCGTAATGGTTCGAATTTCCTTGTACATATTACATCAGCTTCTTGATCATAAGGAAGGACCAAGTCGCCCTCTGAGTAGATGCGAGGCTCGAAATTTTTGTCATATTGTGCCTTTATACGTCTCTTATGCTCTTTGTTGGCCAATTGGGCTTCATGACGCATTTCATCTATATGGATGAGGTTAAGGAGACACGATTCTTCTTTTGAGGTGTCAGGTAACAAGTCTATCGCGATTTTTAACGATGATATTTCACATTGGATTGGTAAGATAGCTTCCAGACCATACACCAATTCAAAATAAGTAAATCTAGTTGTGTTTCTCACCGAGGTTCAATACGCCCACAAAGTGGAGTACAGGATCAAGTGCCAGTTCCTTTTTTGGACTCATATCATTCATCGAAGCATTCATTTAATAATTTTGTTAATAACCTCAACTTGTCCATTTGATTGTCGATAATAAGGAGTAGAATCATCATGTGATAATACTAACTTGGCAGTCAATTCAGACATCATATGGTTGTGAAAATGCTTCACATGATCCGTAACTATAGCCTGCGGGACCCCAAACCATGCAATAACGTTGTTAAAGAAAAACAATGCAGTTGTTTGTCATGTGTTGTTGAATGTAGGCATCGCTTCGACCCATTTGATAAAATAGTCGACTATGACAATAATATAACCATGACCCCAGACGAAGGAGGGTTACAGGCCATGAATTCAATACCCCATTTCATTAATGATCCAGCAGAGACAACAAGATGCATTGGCGCTAGCGGTTTGCGGATTTTATGATAAAAAATATGGCATGCATGACAACTTCTGACTGCGAGGATGCAATCTTGAAAAATAGTAGGCCAAAGTGATCGGTGCGGAGTATCTTCTACATGGTAGCATATCCAGATAAATTTCCACCACAAGCCCCATCATGACAATCATTTAATACATTTTTAGCCTCCTCATGAGTGAGGCACCTCCTTAAAATGGTATCGACACCACGAAGATAAAGTGTATTACCGACAATCATATAATCTTTGTCTTGGTATTGAATACGTCATTGATCAGAGCGAGAGGTATTGGGTCAAAAAGTTTGGGTTTGGAGATAAATGATGAAATCCCCATACCAAGGATCAAATGATTTGATCAGAAACAAAGACTCATCTGGAATAGATAGTTCTGACGTAGTAGCAGTACTATTAGAGGGAAGGTCACAGAGAAGCTCAACCAAAACTAAATACTTCTTTGACTTGGATTTGATGAATTCAAAATAAAATTCCTGCAAAATGAAAATCCATTTTGAATATTTGCCCCCCATCAGTTGACGTGATAAGATTTAAGTCATGGGGTTGCAATCCAAAACTATTGTTGTTTTTCAAAGCAGGATATAATGGCGAAATCTTTGGACAGCTTGAACAGCTGGCAAGGCAAGCTTTTCCATGTACGAGTACTTAACTTCCATATCATTGAGATTATGACTCAAATAATAGATCATATGTTCAATTCCACCTTCTACTTGGACCAAAACCATAGCGATCGTCGTTTCAGCCGTGGCGATATATAGGAAATAATCATTTTGATAATTAGGAGGATACATTAATGACGTTCTGACAAGATGGTCCTTGAAAACATCAAAAGAAACTTGCGCAACTTCGTCCCAATGGAAGGGAACCCCCTTTTTAAATAATCAAGTAAATCATTTAGCCATTTTGGCGTAGTTTGGAATGAACCTTCTCCGGAAGTTAGCCTTTCCTTGAAGTTTTTGTATTTGAAGTAAATTTGATGGTGCAGGTAAATCAAGAATGGCTTGTACCTTCAGTGGGTCTATTAAAATTCCTTCTTTTGAGACTACGAATCCGAGAAATTGACTAGAACCAACACAAAACACACATTTGTGTGGATTGAGTTGTATCTTGTAGTGTTCGCAGCGTAAGAAAATGGCTCTCAAATGCATCGGGTGATCAGTTCGGTTTTGTGAATGTGCTGGTAAATCATCTAGATATGGTTGAAAAATGTCCTTGATTTCGTTGAAAGCATAATCCATTTCTCTATGAGAATTTACCCCAACATTATTTAAACCAAATGGTAGTTTCCTATATGCTAATGTGCCCCAAGGATAGATGAATGTTGTCTTATGTTGGTCATCCGGGTGGATATTGATTTGATTGTTGCCGGAAAATCCATCCATGAATGAAAATATTTTGCATCCAGCACAATCATCAATAATCTAGTCGATAAAGGGAGTAGGATAGTTGTCTTTTGGACAAGCCTGATTGACATCCCGATAATCGATGCACACTCTAATGGTTCCTTGTTTTTTCATAACAGGAATGATATTGGAAACCCACTCTCTTAGTGGAATAGGGTAAATGAAACCAGCATGCAAAAGTTTTTCAACTTCTGCTTTAATGGTAGCATCTTTCATTGGATGAACGGGATGAAGACACTGGTGCACTAGTTTGACATCAGGATACATATTAATAGTGTGTTCAACTATACTAGTATCTATGCCTGGCATTTCCTCATATGACCAAGCGAATAAATCATGAAATTCATGAAAAAGAGAGTGATATGAATCAAGTTCTGATGGAGAACAATATACACCGACATGAATATTTTCTACAACACCAGGTTTGGTTGAAATATCGATAGAAATCGTTTCTTCGATATTTGATAAATTTCGCTCAGAGTCAATTACATTAATCGGTAAAGAATTCGAAAAGAAAGTTTTGAGGGATGGGTGATATAGTTCAATGAGATTATTTTCTTCATAATCAGGAAGATGGGAATGATGATGATAATCTTCCCATGGTTCTCCTTCTGACATCATAGCTTCCAAAATATTTTCATATGTCAAAAAATTTGAGGAAAATGGATCAGATGGAGTACCAAAATCTAATGAACGATCAACCCAAACACTCGGCGACGCTGATTTTGGATTTTTTGCCCAAGCCAAATAGATTGATTGCTATGCCAGCTCAATAGGGCTGGGTGGTAAAACATCACCCAATGTAGAAATTTCAAAATCACTCGTACTCTCCCTTAAGGCAGATAGAGTGGAAAAGATCATGTAGCAGGTCTCTATACTTGCAATTTCTACCGATGTCGCGGGTGGCAGTAATGCAAAGGTTTCCATAAGAGTAGAATCCTTTAAGAGTCCTACACCAATGTTCTAAATTTCTAGTTGGGTTAAGTGAACAAATGGAACGCTTCTAGTTACCTGTGAAGCGGAGGAAAAAAAGGATAATTGATTAATGACTGTGATTGTACCTTTATGTGGAAAGGAAATAATTCTAAAGTATGTAGAAACAATGGCAGTAATTGCATATACCCATGGTCTTCCGAGTAAAATATTATATTCAACGGGTCTGTCAACAACCTCGACATCAATACTTACCGTTTTTCCCCCTAATTCAGCATGCAGTTTATTGATAATACCGCAAGGTTTATATCTTCTTCCATCAAAAGCCTTCAACATCGTTGATGATTGTGATAATTGTGGCAAGCCAAGTGACTTCCAATAGTTTAGAGACATAATGCACGTAGATTCTCCCTCATCAATAATAGTGCGATGAACAAGGTGATTGAGAACATTTACTTGTATGGAGAATGCCAATTCTACTGGTAATTGTGGCACATAGTCAGTATGTTTAAAGACGATAAGACTAGAATCAGTCGGATAAATTCCACCAATGGTCGATAATAAAGTCTGCTTATGGGAGGGAAAATTTTGTAATACCTCAAGAGTAGACATAGCTGAAGGGGATTGAGCCAAATCTTCAACTATATTATAATTTTTTGCAGCTCTTACTCAAGGATTATATGTCGATTTATGAATTACTCCCTTTGGTGGCTTAATTATCAAGTCAGGAATAACAGTAGGTGGTAACGATTCAGTAGATGGATTCGTTGTCGAGGTAGTAGGTTGATCAGTGGCCGTACTACCATAGTATTTATTCTGCGTCAACACCAAAATATATTGTGAAGGTTTTGTGGTGGATAACATTAACACTTGGGAACTAGGAGCTAGATCCATAGCAACCAAATTAGTGTCTAGATTTGGAAATGGGTCTGTCAACACAGCTGATGCATGAGAAGTCTTGATGATTTTTGAGACTTCATCACGGTGAGGAAAATCCCTAAAAAAGTGTTCCTCATTAAAGATTATGCATGGATAATGAGGTTTCCATGGTCCAGATGGTTTATCAGATGATCATTCCAGCAGGTTAGAAGTTTTTTTTTCCTTTGATTTCCCCTTTTTGTTACCTCTTGGTTGCTTATCACTTTTGGCTTTGTCAAATGACACAACATTAATTTTGGAAGTAGGATCAGGATCAGATGTAGTAGCATGGTGTGTTTTTGCAGTGCCTATCAAGCCGTCTCCAGCATGAGAGTCCTTTATTTGAGGAGGAACATTGAAATTAGATCGCGACACATTAGGAATTTTTTCATAGAGTGTGCCAGACTGAGTGTAAATCAAGTCTAACTATTGGGCGCAAGGGATAAATTGCTCTTCCATGAAGATTCCACCTTTAGCCACATCCTCAGTTATAGATGGTAACAAGGACTTAATGAACCATTTAGCAAGGATCTGATTGGGAAAAAATGTCTTAAACATTCATTGATAGTGACGCCACTCATGAATATGATCGAAAATGTGAGTATCACTAGTCTATTTGAAATTAGTCACGAGTTCTGTTCCAGTTTTGTATCTAATCGGTAACTGGAAATGGGTCAAAAACGCAGTAGCTAAAGCAGTGAAATTGTCGAAAGAAGCTCTAGGTAACTCAATGTACCATTTAGCAACCGGACCTGTGAGCGTATGCTAGAAAAGACGTAGTCGAACAGAAACATCATTTAGGGAATTTGATGAACACCATAAATGATAAGTCATGACATGAGTCGACGGATCTTCTCCAGGATTTCCATTGAATTTAGGAATATTGGAGGGTAATTTATGAGGTATCACCATCCACCAAGGAGCATAATTGATAGGATCATTGGTTAACCAATTTAAATCTGGTAATTCCAAGGTTGCAACAAAAGACAACTGTCTCTTAAGGTCAGGTTGAGCATAGCCAGGGTAAGATGGAATTGCTTGGGCAACAGGTCTTTGAGCACCAGCATATGGAATTTGTTGCTGGTAACCCAGATAGGGGTTATTTTGCATAGCAAATGCTTGAAAATTCTGTTGACCAAAAACTGGATATGATACTAGTTGAAATGAAGTTTGAGGCATTTGTGCTTGTGGCTGCCAAGGGGTTTGTCCACCAATGTTATAACCCAAATTAGTATAAGTTGGATTCGGTTGATATGTATAACCAGGTTGCATTTGTGACATCCGATAAAATGGTACAACATCTTGTGAATAAATGATTCCTAATACAGGTTGTTGTAAATTAACCAAAGGATTTTGAGTCTGTGGACCCAACATTTGATGATATTGAGTCGAAGAACTTTCTTGATAAGGTTGATGTACAATTTTTTGATTCTGTAACAGGGGTATATATGTATTAACAAGTGGTAATGAAGTGGGTGTAACAGGTTGAACTGGTTGATACGAGTGTACAACCATTTGTGGTTGGATAGGCAGAGTGGGTTGCCATTGACAAACATTCATGTCGACATTCTTTTGACCAAAAAGTGACTGAGTACTATCATATTGGGTGACCAAAGGTTTCCCCTAGCATAAGGAGGATAATAAGACGGAAAATAATTTTCTCCAAATGCTGGGAGTCCAGTTGATATGGTACTTAAAGGAATTGACCCAAAAGGACCAACTTGATATTGCCCTGATGATGTATGTAATGAATCAAGAAGTTCAGTACTAATGATAGGACTACCAGTTAAAACACCAGATGATGACATTGGAAAATACCATGAATGTGAAGATGCATCAGAGAAAGTGCCAGAAAATGATTTGTAGCCTGTTGGGACTGAAGCGCCACCATGCAAATATGACTCTGGTGAGGTAGTGAACATCAACGGAGTAGCGAGGGTAGGAGGTGACATAATCAGAACAGCAGACCCAATCGAAGATGTTGGTTCAGACATGGTTGTGTGACCAAATGTATACCCTTGAAAATCGACGGGAGATTGAATGGGAATAGGATCAACAAAATAAGATGGAAATGATTGAGGAAAAGACTCGTACAAGTAAAGTTCCTCCCCCAAATCGGTTGGATTTAAAGGTGTATCGCCTTGTGTGATTTCTTCAATCGCAATTAAACCATGAGGAAGAACTTCACCTTCAGGCCAAAAATATATTTTAGATGGTTGATTGTGTGATATAGAAGTTTCAATGGCTACAGAAATTTGTGGAGTGACCAAGGTAGGAACAACTTCTAGTTTTTCGACTTCAGGATCCAGATTTTCTGGTAAAGAAGAGACAGGATCTGGATCAATTTGTGATTGAACAACGTTGGGTCCAGGAGGTATGGTCTCAATGATTGAATGGATCATGACCACGGGTAGCTGTTAAGACTCCGTTTCGACAACAGTAAACGAACCGGGTTGTGTGGAAATAATTTGAGCTAACTCTGGTTTAAAAGATGATGTTTTGCCAAAGGTACGAATTGTACTTGATTCGACAGATCGTGATCGCCTTCGCCTACCAGAGGTAACTTATGGTGGTAAAGGTGGTTTTAAAGCTAATCTATGTGAACGACGGGGGATAGGATTTTGTTCTTCCATGATTACTGATTTATTCTAACCAAAAAATAAATAAACAAAAAGAGGGTAATGTTTGGAAAAAGGGTTTACCAAGAAACTATGAACTACAGAATACCTCCTGGTGAACCAAGAAGTACGGGCAGGTAATCTCCCTGAATGTTGTGTTCGGTGTATCACAATTTCAAGGCATCTAACTCAGTTCACTATGGATGGATAGCACCTAAAATTTGTCCTCCCAAATATACCCGAAGGTACGTGGAGGCCCAAGTCCATATTAGAGTTGTCTGATGCAAAACCGAATAGTAAGAGCACACCTATATACTTATCATACTGTAACACCGCCCGATATACTCGAAAGTATGTGGACAAGCTACGATATACTTACATACGTGGAGTGAGGTATCACACTCGGAATTTATTGCAGACAAGTTAACGATAGTTTCTATGTTTTACGATGTCAGAACATGTCTCTAGGCTAGACCTTCTAAATGTTATCGTTATGGTTCCAATGTGTTGTTAAGTAAATTGAGATTAATTTTATGTTGATCTTGCTTAAAAATTTTCCTTTCAAAGGTTCACTGCAATGATGTATATGAAATTCCTAAAATTCAATATAAGAATGATAAAAAAACTCTCACTTTCAGCTTTTTCAATGAAGAACCTAGCTACTAAGGGAAGGGAGAAAATAGTTCGTGAGCAAACAAATCAATGAAAAAAACCAAAATCAATGAGAACAAACTAAATGAAGATTTCCTAATGTTCCTTTTGCAAAACACACACAATCCTACATGCAAATGCAAGTTTTTATTTTTAGTTTCCTTAATGTTATGAATGCAAAAAAGAAACTAGGTGCACTAGATCAACAATTCAAATGCTTTTTACTTTTGAGAAACGAAGAATACAAACAACAATTTCTCTTTTGAAGGAAAAACAAGGATTTCAGCAACAATTTCTCCTACCAAGGAAATGAAGATTTTACGACAATTTCCTATTTTGAAAGCAAATAATTCTTAATGTGACCATAAAAATTACTTTGAAATCAACTTGTCAATGATAAAGAAATTTTTTTTTAAACAAACATTGAACAAGTTTTCAATCAAAGGAGGAAGAATTATATAGATTCACTAGTCAATTGAGCATCAAAGTTTTCAGAACATGATAGCAAAAAAAACTAAGGCAAGTTGCAAAGTCAAATTCAAGGGAATTTGGGTACTTTTAGGAGTCAACACAGTCTCCAAGGGGAGACAGTGCTCTGCAAGGTAGGCTAGGAAGGGAGATAGTACTTTGCAAAGCACTGTGTCCAGTTTAATGGTGCATTGGGCGCAGTATACAAAGAAAAATACTACTATTTAACTCACTGTCTTTGAAAATTAGGCTCTGAAAAAGATTAATCTTTATGTGTAACAACTACTGGGTGGATAAAAAAATAAAATCAAAGGCTTAAACACCTATAAATAAGAGAAATTATCCCCAGCGGAGTCGCCAATTTGTTGGGCCAGAATTGTGAATTACGGATAAATCACGCTTCCCTAGACAGGTGCTAGTCTAGAAAAAAATGTGAAAGACTATACGACTATTTCTCCTAACTCAGAATAGATACACATAGAATATTGGAGGCTTACTTGTTCAGTCACTTCCAAATTTCTCCTTCTGTCGCTTCTGTTGCAGCTTCAAATTCAAGCAGTTTGTGAGTTGAATGCGTCCTGCAAGAAAGAACACTGAAAAAGAAAAATATTGAATAATATAGATATCTATTCAAGCTAGTTAGCTAAATCAGTAAAGCATAAACCATATACATCAACTAAGATCTTGCAATATGGAAAATCAAAGCGAATACAGATGCATATAGGGAAAAATAAGCAGTACTCTTTATTGATGATAGAAGGGGAGGTTACAACCTAGTGACTGATTTGAAGTGACCTTCTAGAATGTTCCCATGCCTCATCACACTATACATCTCTTCAGCAGTAGCTTCACAAATCTATCTCTCAATTGAAAATTCTTCAACATTTCTCTACTCAAATTCATCCTTTTCAAGAACTTAGATCTGTGCTCAATTTATAGATGAAATGTAGGTTGTTTTGCAATCAATAACTCCCCAAAAATAGGCAAGACATGTTTCCAGTCATGTAGATCTCAAATGGACAGTTAGATCCGAAGCTTGACACATGTGAACTCTTCTTGAAGGCACTGGCCAAGTGGAGATTCCAGAACAATGAGAATTTCGCTCCCAATGTGACCAATGCACCTGTGAATGTTGGGAAGTGCTTTGTAGAGCATCCTTGCATGGGATTACCTGCATATGCAATGCACTTAGGCCCCTTAGAGCCTGCGTTGGTGAGCTCTCATATGCTATATAATAAGCTTTAAACCATGGAAACATTTGCTTGATGAAAGCCTTGCTTGATTTGTCTTGTTTCTTGTCTTAGGGCATGTAGCAACTAAAATGATAGGGAATGAAAGACCCTTGATCATTGGTCTTAGATATGATGTCCAATTAACCAAGTCATTGGGAATGGTGCCCAAATTGACCTATAACAAGGTGACTTAAAAACACTAGACAGAGACTGCTCTTCTTTTCTATTTGTTAGTGGTTCTAAAGTGGATGCAATTACCCCTAAAAGAACTCCTAAACCTAGAGGTATACCATCACATTTAGTGGTATAATAAAGTGAATGAGTAGGGGTAGAGAAAAGTGAACTATTAATCATGGAAACAGAGCAGTTGTAGAAACTTGATACACCTACTATTTCACTTGCAAAACAAAAGTCAACTATGAGCAAACCTACAAAACAAGAGCCAAATGTGAGTAAACATGGTAGAAAAATTATTACAAGGAGCCAAACAGTGGCTAAAGGAAATTTAGATGACATTCTACATGCTATTGATATTGAAGAGACTCCCATAGTCCAAGTTGAGGATATAGATGAGGGAGGAAAGAAGCTCAAGAAAGCTAATTCAACAAAGAAGTTAGAGTTTGAAGGTGAGGATGCAGGTTTTATGTTTCAGGCTAGGAAACCCATGACAAGTCATGCTAGAAAAGTCTTGGAAAGCAGTAAAGAAGTCCATCCAGCCACTAACACTATCCAGCCACCACAAAGCATTATTGACCTTTCATCACCTGCAGAAGAAGATCCAATCAACAAGCAAAGGAAAGGAAAGGTGAAAATTATTGAAAAAATAGAGATTAGGGTCTTAAAGGAGCAATTGAAGCTATAAAATCATCAAACAATAGTCATGAAGAAAGAGGTAAGGAAACATAATGTAAAAAAAGTGCATTTTGAGAAAATGAAAGAGATTTGGGAAGAGCAGGTTGATAGTGTGTCAACGACCTTAGATGATACACAAAAACTAGTCAAATGGACTATGCCATTGAGGGAAGAGGTGAAGCATGTTGGAAGAATGTATCTGCACTTGAAATCTAGCAATAGAAAGTTGAAGGACCAAGATAAAGACCTCCAAGAGAAGTTAGAATTGATCCATTAGGAGCTAGAGAAGAAGCGTTTAAAGATGACTATAGTTGAGGAACACATAGCTCAACTCATCATTAACGAAGAGGAAACACCTCAAGGCTCTTAAGTTGAGTTTTTTTTTATATTTTGAGAGGTTAATGGAAGTTGAAAACCAATTTTATATAGTTGGAAGGTACCTTTTTGAAACAAGGTCAAAATTTGGAAATTGCACAGTTTTCCATAGTTTCGTAGCGTTTCCTAGGCTTGAAGCTAGGAAAACACTACAAAAATTTCTGTAGCTTTATTTTTGCTCCTAAAAACAAATTTTTGCAGCTTTTATGGAGGGGAAATGGTAGTGATGATTTTTTAGGTCATGATGGACACCATGTAAGAGCAAAGAAGTAGAAATTTTGATTGCAAAAGTCATTTTTTTACGCTACGAAAGCACTCTATGAAACTACCATGCTTTCATAGAGATATGATTTGAAGGTTTCTGAGTAGGTTTAAGAGCAGCTTTGGATAGGTGGATACAATCAACAGGTCAAGGGACCTTGCCAGCAATCATCCATGACTTGAAGACCATGAAATGAAGATAGCTCATCAGTTGAAGACTTCTTTGAAGATACGGTCATGTTTTCCTAAAAAATAGAGTTTGTTTCCTTATGTTGAGGAGGATATTTAACATGTCAAGTAGTGATGAGCTATGACATAGCCCATTCGAATATGTGAATCATGAGTTTTTAGATATGTAACTATTTTAAGAGATAAGGTAGTTTGATGTAATAAATATGAATTTGAGTCCTATTAGGAAAAGCACTGATTCAGAGTGTAGTTGTCATTTTCTGATTAAAGCACATGTTTTACAGTTATGCAAGGTGTCATAGGAAGAGTTTGATGAATATATACAAGAGGTAGATCATCTCTGATGTAAGAAGGTATATTAAAGGGTACATTATCGAAATTGTAAAGGGTTGGAGATTTTTTTCATTACTGTAGCATTATGTAATTTGACTGATATCAGTAATACAAAAGACTGTTTCTTGAAAGATCCAAGATTCTCATGGATTTTTTAATGCTTTTCTGATTTATATTTTTATGTGTACTAATTGCAATGGATTTAATCTTTATTACTTAGAATTAGTATGTGTATGCTATAACTTCCTTTTTTGATGAAATGGTTGTGTTGTTCTATGTTCCATGTGTGATTTACCTTTGCTAAAAACTCTTACCTACGTCAACTTCCATGTCAAGAGACCTTACCACTAAACTACTGATTTTTTGACTCCATAAGCCCAATGGTTGCAGACCTGTACTCTTTTCAACCTACACACATCACAATCAATTTATTTTCCAAATAGAGTTAGCCATCTAGTTTCATCATTATCAAATATCACTAACACCTTTGAGAGAGCCCTATTAGACGGAAGAGGCTAAGCTTCAGTCACAAGCTGGTTTGAAACAATTACATAGAGTTTTCTGATTAGCAACCAATCAAGTGCAATTTTGTGATAACATTTTGGTGCGTCTTCCGGGAGCCTGAAGATATACTTTCAAGAAATTTTGAAGCTGAATATCTGAAGTTAGCAGGAGCCCAGAAAGTTGTTCGAGGCTACATCTACCTTGGTTACTCCATTCAAAATTCATATGATGAAAGGTGGCTTTGAGAAGGAGATACATGAGGACTAATCCTAACCTAGATCCACCTACCATTGTGGACAATCCAAACACCATCTCCAGAGGTAGTCAAGGAATTTCTGCAATATCAAGTACTCCATTACATACAAAATCCTTATCCTCTGAAGTTTTAAGAAGTCCTCAAGATAAAAATTTTGATAAAAAAATTCAGGAAGTCTTGTTTAGGTCTGAAAGTGAAAAGGAATTGACTAAAATTGTCTTATACGTACATAAAAGAGGTATTGATACCTCAGCATTAGTAACTCAAAAAGATAAAGAAGAGTTTTTGGAAGCAGACACTTCAAATTTTCTGTTAGAGAGAATATTTTGATAGTTTGAAGGAACTAGACCCATTTGAAATTTTGTTAAGAAGTAAAAATGGCATCCCTCTTCCTGATTGGAGTTCAATTGTGACTGGACAAAAAAGATCAAACAACCCTCCTTATAACAGTTCCTCTTCCTCTATTGTTTTTTTCGCTAAAACTACCACAATCCCAGTCATCATGGAAGGAAATGTGCCACCTCCACCTACTGCTGCACCTGCTACGTATTCCCCTCTTGTTCTTCCAATTGTCCTAAATTCCATTCCTAGCAAATATTCTGCTAGAATCAAAAATTTGGGAAGTGATGAAGAGATTATAGCTGAAGACCATGTAGACCAGTTTAATGACTTTATAGATATGGAGGAGGTTGACCATGAGGATGCCAAGATGAGATTGTTTCCTCATAGCTTTACTGGTGAAGTTAGGAAGTGGTTCAAATCCCTTGATCTAGGAAGCCTACACAATTGGAATGAATTTGAATATAGCTTCTTGAGGAAGTGGGGAAATATAACCAACCATGTACAAGCCCTCACTGAGTATAAAAACTTGAAAAGAGTTGTTGATGAAACTGTTCAAAACTTTTCAAAGAGATTTAACAAAGTTTATGACTCTATCCATATCCATCTAAAGCCTCCACCAGGAGCAGCTTAGCTGAGATATGTTGAACCCTTTGATTATGAATTTTCTATCCTGCTAATAGAAAGAGAATCCCCTTCACTTGTTCAAATGAAAAATGATGCAGTGAAGGTGGAGGTCAATATGATAACAGCAAAAATCTCCAAGATGGGAAAGACTAAGTTGAAAGAAGAAGATAATCCTTCCACCTCAAATGAAAAATTTGATTCCATGATGAAGACAACGTAAAAACCGATGGATATGCTTGCCCTTGGGAATGCCTCTGCTCCTCCTACACAACATGAGCCTTGTTTATAAATCCTCAATTTAGAAGACCTCAAAACCAGTAGAGACCAAGGGAAAACATAAATCATCCACCTAAACCTCAAGTAAGGCCTCCTTTCCAGCAAAACTTAGTTGATGAAGAAGATCAACTTGAAATACAAGAAGACTCAATTCATTTCTTATATGAAAACACGTCAGGAATTTTTTTGACTAAGAAGGAACATGATGAGTTAGATCATGATGTAAACAAGGGTGAGGAACCATCTGATTATCTTAAAGGGTATCAACATGCAATATTTGAGATGTAGAAATAGTACAACCTCAGAAACAGAAATGTGCCAATTACTGCAAACAAAACACAGCCCAATAAATATGCCCCTAAAGCTGCTGAAGTTAGGAAAGATACACCACCTCATCCTCCTTCCAAAGAGACTGAAAAATCTACTTTTTCTTTTAGTTTGGAGAGTGAGATCTCTAAGATCAAAATCCCAGTACCTTTTGGAGAAATTCTTAAGGTGAATGAATAAAGAAGTAATAATGTTAAAATGTTGAATTCCCAACTAGGATTTTTTGATATCATAAATGTTCAAGAAGATCATCCAACCATATACTTGGGTCCAATATTAGAGGATGAGCAGAATGAAGAGGTGCCTCCTTTTTATGAAAGCCTTAGTATTCATGACACGACATTGTATAATGCTATGTTGGATTCGGGAGCCTCTCACAATATTATGCCCAAAGTGATCATGGAAAGGATGGGATTGGAAATTCCTATACCATATAAGGATTAGTTTTCTTTTGATTCAAAAAGAGTTTAGTGCATCGGTTTAATAAAAGGTGTTTGTGTTGGTCTTACACAAGTCCCTGCCAAGACAGTGGTAATGGACATTGTGCTAGCAGACATTCCACCTAAGTTTGGCATGATATTATCAAGGTCATGGGTAGAAAAGATCAAAGGTACAATGCAGATGGACCTAAATTATGCCACCATTGTTGTTTTTTGTGAGCAAAGAATACTATGTAGAGAAACAAGGATGGCTTATATGGTAAATAGTAGAGAAAACTTCAGAATTTTCCAATAATGTTGTTAATACTAAACTAGGATCTGTTATTCTTTTCAATGAATTGACTAAGGAAGAAAATGATGAAAAGAAAGTAGAAAATAAACAAACTAAAAATCAGTAAATCAGTGAGGAGAAGGCGGAAGGTTGGTGGTTGTTACACTTTGATGGATCAAAAGGAAGAGAGGGGGCTGGAGCAGGAATTTGGATCACAAGTCTAGAAGATGAAAGTAAGTTCTTTTCTTACAAACTAAATTTTCATTACACAAATAATGTGGCTGATTATGAATCTTTATTTTTGGGCTTAGAAATTTTGAAGAGAATAGGTGCCCAAAAGATAACATGGCTCATTATGAATCTTTATTTATGGGCTTAGAAATTTTGAAGACAATGGGTGCCCAAAATATTTATGTTTGTAGAGATTCTGAATTATTTATTAAGAAATTTGAGGGTGTATATCAAACTAAGGATGTACGAATGAGGGCATACAAAAATTTGATCATGGAGATGTTATAGAATTTCCAAGAATATTAATTTATTGTGAATACTAGGGATCAAAACTCAGTAGTTGACTCCCAAGCTATCTCTGCAATTCTATTTATCATCTCTACACATTCCAATGAAAGCTATGAGGTTGAAGTTCGACATAGACCTACTATCCCTGATAACATTATCAATTGGCAAGTTTTTGAGGATGACTAGCAAGTAAAAAACTTTATAGAACTGAAAGAGGAGTTTGAAAGTACTCAAGTAGATTAGCGAAACATACTTGTTGAAACAAAGGGAATTTCTGAAGTGTTACAGCTAAAGAATATCTCTATACCCAAAGGTCTCATACCCCTTAAGAATATTTTTTATCAGAATGATGTGTTCAAGTCTCCTAGGATACAAGTTTATGATGAAGAGGTAGATAGTTGTAACCTTGGTAGAGTAGAAATGCAAAAAATGATTAACAAAGTTTCTTTCAGTTGACATGGAACAAAAATATATTGAGATGATGAAAAGGTTCATAGATGTCTTTGCATGGAGTTATGCTGATTTGAAGAAGTATGATCCTACTATAATTCAACATACCATTCCCATTAAAGAAAATGAAAATCCTTTCAAACATAATCTGAGGAGGATTAATCCACTTCTCATGCCTCTGATTGAGAAAGAAATCAATAAACTATTTGATGCCAAAATTATTGTTCCAATCAGATTTTCAAAGTGGCTTGAAAACTTGGTTCCAGTCAGAAAAAAGAGTGGAGAAATCAGAATCTACATTGACTTCAGAAACTTGAATAAAGCCTCTTTGAAGGAAAATTACCCTCTCCCAAATATGGACCAAATTTTGCAGAACATTGTTGGTTCCCAAAGGATGTCTATGCTTAATGGTTTTTCAGGTTACAATCAAATACTTGTGCATCCAGAAGATCAGGAGAAAACAACTTTTACCACACCATGAGGCACATTCATGTATGCCAAGATGCCTTTTGGTTTGATGAATGCAGGAGCTACCTTTCAAAGAGCAATGGGCATTGCCTTTGCTGAGGAGAAGGACAAGATGGTGGTTGTCTATCTAGATGACATAACAGTCTTTTCAAGGAGAGAAGAAGATCACTTGAAGCACCTAGAAAAGATTCTGCTGAAGTGTAGAAGGTTTGGCATTTCTCTCAATCCCACTAAAAGCATTTTTTCTCTAACTTCAGAGAATTTACTTGGACATATTATTTCTAAAGATGGGATTAAGGTTGATCGAAGCAGGGTCAATGCAATTCAGAAAGTGGATCTACCTAGAAGCAGAAAGGAAATTCAGTCTTTCCTTGGAAGGGTAATTTTGTGAGGAGGTTTATTCCTAATTTTGCTGAGATTGTAAAAGACATAACAAAGATGCCGGGGAAGGGAGCTGACATCAAGTGGAAAATAGAAGCAAAGCACTCATTTGAGGAGATTAAGAAGGCACTCACTCAAGCACCAGTGTTGATCAACCTCGATTTTTCAAAATAATTTCTGGTTTTTACATTTGCATCAGAAAATCAATTGCTGGAGTTTTGCTGCAGAAAGGACAACAAGGTACTGAACATCCCATTTCGTTTTTTAGCAGGACATTAGCTAATTCAGAGTTGAAGTACAACATCTTAGAGAAGCAAGCTTATGCCTTGGTCAAGGTCATCAAAGATTTCAGAATTTGCATTCTGCATTCTCATGTTATAGCTTTTGTTCCTAATGTTGTGAAAGACATCTTAAATCAAGCTGATCTTGATGGTAAGAGACAGAAATGGATAGCTAACTTGCTGGAATATGATATAGAGATTAGGCCCACAAAATTGCTCAAAGGTCAAGGCCTAGCAAAGCTGATGGCACAGTCAAATTTTGATTGTCTTGATATGAATTTAAATGTTGAAATTTCAGAATTATCAGATGAAGATGAAGAACTGATTCCCGTTGAAGAGAAGTACATCCTTTCTGAGTGGTAAAAAGACATTGTTTTTGTCTTACATCATCATAGAGCGCCTTCTGAGTCGAAAAAGTCTAGGGCAAGGTTTGTGAAGCTAAAGTCTTTGAGGTACTGCATCATTGATAAAAATCTGTATTGGAAAGATACCGGTGGTATTCTTTTGAATTGTTTGCTGGAAGAGGAGGCTGAAAAAGTAATTGAGGAGTTTCACAAAGGATATTGTGGAGATCATCATTATTGGAAGGCTACAACAAATAAGATTCTCAAAGCAGGGTATTATTGGCCTACTATGTTTAAAGATGTCTACAAAAAGATTGCTGCCTACCATGAATGCCAGATTTTTGATGGTAAGAAGAAGCTTGTTCCTTTACCCTTGATGCCTATATATGAGGCGCCATTTCAGCAGTGGGGGATAGATTTTATTGGTGAGATTCATCCATCATCTTCGGGTCAACATCGCTGGATTCTAACAACAACTAATTATTTCACCAAGTGGATTGAAGCAATCCCAACTAGGCAAGAAAATTATTTAGTTATCATTTCATTTTTGGAAAATAATATATTGTCTAGGTTTGGCTGCCTTATGAAGATCATCACTGATAATGCATAGGCATTCAAATATGAGAAGCTGATCAATTTTTGTCATCAATGTCACATTACACTTGGGCATTCTACTTCATATTATCCACAAGGTAATGGTCTTGCTAAATCTTCTAACAAGATCATTGTGAATATTATTAAGAAGGTGTTGCAGGGAAATAAGAAATCATGGAATTTGAAGCTGAAGTATGCTCCGTAGGCTGATAGAGTGTGCATAAAGAGATCAATTGGAACTTCACCTTATGAGTTGGTTTATGGGGCTGAAGCCATTTTTCCTACATCCTTGGGAGTACCTGTCATGAAGCTGCTGCAAGGATTAGAGGAGGAGCCAAATGCAATTCAGAGGAGGATTAATCAGTTGATAGCCTTACAAGAGAAAAGGGAGGAAGTCTATAACAGTAATCTGCAATCTCAAAACATAATCAAGAAGTAATTTGACAAGAAGGTCAAGGAGGAAAAATTTCAAATCCACGATGTGGTTTTGAAATGGGAGGCCAGGATTGAAGCAAAGGGGAAACATGGTAAGTTTGAGAATATTTGGAAAGGTCCATTCAGATTAGCTGCATTTCATGGGAACAACACTTACATTCTGCAGGAGATGGATGGAAAACCTTGTGCTGGAGGGCCTGTCAATGGAAGGTTTTTGAAGCACTATTTCTCTTAAATTCCGCTGATCATTCATTCCATTGTATATATTCCATTTCAAATTTTTTTTTGCTAATAAAGACAAGCTGATCATCAAGCTTGAGCTTGAGGTGAAGGCCATTAGAATTTGAAGGAAAGCTTGGAAAATTTCAGAGTTTTTGTTTTCAAGAAGATGGATAGCAGCACTATAACTACAGGTTCTTTGGTGTACCACAGGGGCACACCATCTCAAGTGGAGCCACTATTATCACTCATAAAAAACGAAACATCATTTGAAAAAGTCTTAGAGGTTCATGTGTCAAAGGTAGGGTCATAGAATTCATTTTTCATTATTGGGTTAAGGAAAATTTTAAAATTTTCTTATTATCTTATCCTAAAGTCCAAAAATCACCCTCATTCAAATCTTTTCATGTCACGTCAGTCATTATTTTCTGAAAATTTTTCATTTCCCAAGTTTATAACACTGAAAAAGTCATTTTAGCCAAGAATCCCTATTTTCGTAGCGAAATACACAGAGAAAACACACTTTTCGCTACGAAACTGCTAATACTTTCATAGCAAAACTGCCCAGAAATAAACTAGGTATGCTACGAAAGTAAGGATTCCTGTTTGTCTTGTCAAAACAGCTGCTAGGTGTCAGTAAATTATTGAAAGGGATAGGGTAGATGCCATTCGAGTTAGTTAGGGTTAAGATCAAGGTACAATGGTCATGGCTGAAGTCATTATCACCATTTTTAGCATGTAGGAGTCATCATTATTCCATGAGTTGTCATCGAAATTCAAAATCTTTCCAAATTAAGTCATTTGTCATTCTCCGTTCCCTCTTTGTGTGTTACTGAGCTTTGGAGAGCTATTTCACTGAGCCCAAGTTGTGGCTAGTATTTTCAAAGGTTTGCAATTAACATTGATCAAGCGAGGTAGAGAAGTCATTAAATAACCATGGCTGCAAAGAGGAAGACCACCAAAGGTGGCCACTGTCTTAGATATGAGCCATTAGACATGAACTTGATAAATGAAGACCCAAAAATTGCAGAAGTTTTCAGAAGAACACAGTGTTGCAATTTTGTCAAAGATTTCAAGGATGCCATGTACAGGTTTCTAAAGAATTTTCCCTGAATTTCAATGGGACATCTACAAAAGTGGGAATGCTGAACCTCACTATAACACCAGAGACCATTGCACCAACAATAGGGATTCCAAGAGGACAAGAAAAATGGTTCAAAGGTTTCAAATTCAACATGCAGGAATGTAAAGAATTTATCAAGCCATAAAATAGTGAGGTTGACCTTACAAATTCCATTCCAAGGAGCTGCATGAAGCATAATTTCTCAAAGCTACTGCTTATCATTCAGAAATATTTCACTTGTGAAGGGAGATATCATAAAGTTAATTCTTACCAATTCAAGCTTCTTCTACATTTTTTTGGTAAGATATCTCTTGATCTACCTTTTTATTTATATAGAAGCTTAGAAAAAATGGCAGATAAAGTTCAAGCTAAATCTGAAGGAAGTGAAACCTCACTTTTTCACCATGGTTTAATAAAATTTCCGGTTTTAGATGAGTTACAAAGACTAGGCAGAGATTGGTCTTCTTTTCTGTTTGTTAGTGGTTTTGAAGTGGATGCAATTACCCCTAAAATAACTCCTAAAACTAGAGGTATAGCATCACCTTTAGTGGTAGAACAAAGTGAACTAGTAGGGGCAGAGTAAAGTGAACCAATAATCATGGAAATAGAGCAGTTGCAGAAACTTGATACACCCACTGTTTCACCTGCAAAACAAGAGCCAACTGTGAGTAAACATGGCAGCAAAAGGATTACAAGGAGCCAAACAATGGCTAAAGGCAATTTAGAAGATATTCTACATGCTATTGATATTGAAGAGACTCCAATAGTCCAAGCTGAGGATATAGAGGGAGGAAAGAAGCTCAAGAAAGCTAAATCAACAAATAAGTTAGAGTTTGAAGGTGAGGATGCAGATTTATGTTTCAGGCTAGGAAGCCCATGACAAGACATGCTAGAAATTTTTTGGAAAGAAGTAAAGAAGTTCATCCAACCAATGACACTTTTCAGCCACCACAAAGCATTATTGACCTTTCATCACTTGCAGAAGAAGATCCAGTCATCAAGCAAAGGAAAGGAAAGGAGAAAATTATTGAAAAAACAGAGATTGAGGTCTTAAAGGAGCAATTGAAGTTAGAAAATCATGAAATAACAGTAATGAAGAAAGAGGCAAGGAAGCATAATGTCCAAAAAGTGCAGTTTGAGAAAATGAAAGAGATTTGGGAAGAGAAGGTTGATAGTATATCAAAAAATTTAGATGATACACAAAAATTAATCAAATGGACTATGCCATTGAGGAAAGAAGTGAAGCATGTTAGAAGAATGAAACTACACTTGAAATATACCAACAGAAAGCTAAAGGACCAAGTTAAAGACCTCCAAGAGCAGTTAGAATTGATCCATGAGGAGCTAGAGAAGAAGGGTTTAAAGATGACTATAGTTGAGGAACCCATAGCTCAACTCATCATTAATGAAGAAGAAACACCTCAAGGCTCTTAAGTTGAGTTTGTTTATGTTTTGAGAGGTAAATGACATGTTGAAAACCAAATTTGTACAGCTTGAAGGTACCTTTTTGAAACAAGGTCAAAATCTGGAAATTGCACAGTTTTCCATAGTTTCGTAGCGTTTCCTAGGCTTCAAGCCAGGAAAACGCTACGAAAATTTCCATAGCTTTCTTTTTTATTCTAAAACCAATTTTTGCAACTTTTATGGAGGGGAAATGGTAGTGATGATGTGTCAGGTCATGATGGACACCATGCAAGAGCAAAGGACAAGAAATTTTGATTGCAAAAGTCATTTTTTGTATGCTATGAAATTGCCATGCTTTCGTAGCGAGCTGTTTTGAAGGTTTCTAAACAGGTTTAAGAGCTATTTTGGATAGGTAGACACATTCAATAGGTCAAGGGACCTTGACAACAATCATCCATGAATTGAAGACCATGAAATGGAGACAACTCATCAGTTGAAGACTTCGTTGAAGATAGGGCCCTGTTTTCCTAAAAGATAGGGTTTGTTTCCATATGTTGAGGAGGATATTTAAGATGTCAAGTAGTGATGAGTTCTATCAAAGCCTATTCGAACATGTGAAGCATTAGTTGTCAGATATGTAACTTTTTTAAGAAATAAGGTAGTTTAATGTAATAAATAAGAGTTTGAGTCCTATTAGGAAAAGCACTGTTTTAGAGTGTAGCTATCATTTTCTCATTAAAGCACACGTTTTCCTGTTATGCAATGTGTCATAGGAAGAGTTCGATGAATCTAGCCAAGAGGAAGATAATCTTTGATGTAAGAAAGTCTATTAAAGGGCATATTATCGAATTTGCAAAGGGTTGGAAATTTTTTGCACTACTGCAGCTTTATGTAACTTGAATGATATCAGTAATACATAGGACTTTTTCTTGATAGACCTGAGATTCTCATGGAGTTTTTAGTTCTTTTATGATCTATATTTTTATGTGTACTACTTGTAGTGGATTTCATCTTTATTACTTAGAATTCATATGTGAATGCTCTGACTTCCTTTATTGATGAAATGGCTGTGTTGCTCTATGTTTCATGTATGATTTACCTTTACTAAAAACTCTTACCTGCCTCAGCTTCCATGTCAAGAGACCTTACCACTGAAACTACTGATTTGTTGACTCCATCAGCCCAATGGTTGCAGACCTGTACTCTTTTCAACCTACACACATCACAATCAAGTTATTTTTCAAATAGAGTTAGCCATCTGAGTTTCATCATTATCTAATATGATAAACCCTATTGAGAGAGCCCTCTCAAACTGAAGAGGATAAGCTTCAGTCACAAGCTAGTTTGAAACAATTACATAGAGTTGCCTGATTAACATCCAATCAAGTGCAATTTTGTTATAACAGAGAGACCATGGGATGATTTAAATCATCGATCTTATTTTATCCCTAACTTGCAAAAAGTTGAGTCAATTATGTTTGGCTCTTCTCTCATTGAAGTGTTCATAGGATCCTAAACCCTTTAGCTCTAGCACATATTTTTTCTGAAGGTAATATGGAAAATACTTCGCAAACTATTCTCGTGAAAATTTCCAAGAATCCCAACGTTATAAAAAATGTTTTCAGCGGAGCCTTGAATAAATAAAGATTTATATCGACCTATTTAAATAATTTCACGATGTATTTTCTTGGTATTTACTGGTCTTATGTATTTCACGTTTGTTAACAGTATACATCAATGAATGGAAATCAAATGATTTCTCAACATGGTTGAATTCAACTCATTTATTCCCATAGTGTATAAATGTACCATCTGCATTCAGTGAAGACCTCAGATTGTGCCAACATTTCAATTCACTTGACAGTTCCTTCATTTTTTTGCTAGTGACATCCTCCAAATTTATATGTTTCACACTCTTTCAATAACATCCTATATGTTGGCACTTGCATTTTATGCAGTACGACTATGCCATCTACATGACTTGGTACTTTTTGAGGGGATTAGTTATACAACATCTTTTGTACGGATATCCTCCTATATGATACTAAGACATAACTTTGTTGTGTTCTTTCACAACTATGATATGATGTTCCATTATGTATTCTTATTATCAATATCACACTTATGTTTACATCGTGGATCCACTTTATACTTTTCGGTGGACATGATTTATTATCTCTGAGCATGGGTATGCCCACCTCAAACATGAGTCTTCTTTCTGACTTCTTCCTCAGGAATTTGATGGACTAGAATTTGTTGATCTCCTCCTGATTTTTTTCAGATGACTCCTCTCTTATACTTAATGTATTTTAGACATCACTCCGCTTCTAACCTCATACATTAGGGGCCATCTGCTATAACATCTTTCACCACTCATGTAGACCAGATGCTCTTGTATGGCCTGGGAAACTCCCTTTCCCTTGCATACTTGAATTGATTTAAAAAAAATGTTTTTCAAAATCCATACGCAACTCTTCCCACTACAAAATCACATACATACACAATTCCTATGAAATGTATCCACGTAAAACATTTTAAAATTTTAAAAATAAAATAAAATGCTATTTTTAAGGTGTAGTTTACGGGTTTTACTGAAATCCCACCTACAGGATCCCGTGGTCTAATTGGAATAACCAAATTTAGGTGGTATATATACACCCCTTTGGTAGGCTTAATGGAGATCATATGAGAGATATCAATAGTATACCTGAATTCCCCCAGATCAAGTATGCATTTTTTTTGTTCCTCCTGCACTCTCACTCTATAGGAAACCCTTGTTTCCCTGCAGAAATGTTCAATTCTCTTATCTATCATCTCATTTGAATTTATTATAGAGGAAGTCTATGTTGGCTCAGGCTGGACAGATACATAGGAAGGTTTCATCAGTACCTTTGGCTTGGATCAGGTTGTAGCTTTCCTGTACTTGTTTCTATTCCTTAATAGACAAGCTCATGTATTGTTCCCGAAATATGTTGTCATCTTATGAATGTTAACTTATCATGTTATTTATGATGATCTAACATATCTATATGTATGTAATTTGAATTCTACTATTTGTCTTTGCTTCTATAATTAATTTGCAGGTATGCACATTTTGGAGGAATCAAAGGGTTTGGAATCTTGGGAATCTTTCTTACCAACAAATAACAAATTATAGGGGCTATTATTCAAGTAAGACTCCATAATTTTATGGATCAAATTATTCCTTTTGGAAGATAAGAATGAGTACCTACATTACATCTCTAGGTACTAATGTTTGGATGGCTACTAGCTGGTTGCTACTCCCCCAATTGATGCAATTGGTAAATCACTCTATATAAATAATGTAATGCCAAAAAAATCCATATTAAGTGGACTATCAAACATAGAATTTATTAAAGTAATGCATTGAAAATCAACCAAAGAAATTTGGGACAAGCTTCAAAGCGATTATGAAGGAGATGACAAAGTAAAGAAGAATAAGCTACAAACTTATAAAAGTTATTTTGAAAGTTTGAAAATGGATGAAGATGAGAAAGTTGAAACATTATTTCTTTGTGTAGATGTGATAATCAACATTACTAGAGGTTTGGTTAGTCATTTAAAGAATCTGAAGTTGTTCACAAAATACTAAGATCTTTCTTTCAAAATTTAATCCAAAAGTTTCAACTATTAAAGAATTGCCTGAACTTCAAAATCTGAATATGGACACTCTTCATGAAAATATTACTATATACAAAATGAGAACAAAGAAGGAGAAATTAGGATTAAGAGAATCCACAAGAAGCTAAAGAAACAAAGAAACAAAATATCCATGACCGACTCTAGTCATGAATCAAATGAAGAGGAAGCCTAGTTTGTAAGAAAGCTGAGAAGGGAAACTGTAAATTTCAAAGGCAAACTCCCATTGAAGTGTTTTGAGTGTGGTATAATAGGTCACTATGTATCTAAGTTTCCTCATGCAAAATCAAATGATAGTGATGAAAAAGAAAAATTAAAATATCATGATTGTTGTAAGGGTCTTTAGACCTATGTTTTCATGTACATGTAAATGTTAGTAACTATGGAGGTTAGTTGTGAGCAGGTACAAACACTCCAACTATATCAATAATGTATAAACACACCCAAATTTTAATAGAACATTGGATTGGAATTCCCTTCCTAATATCTGTTTCTCTTTGCATATTTCTGTATATTTTCCTGCAGCTGTTCTTGTTCTGCATATCGTATATTTTTAACACACCGCCATTGCCTCTCCATTTTTCTAGGTGAAAGCAACAACGAATGGAGGTGGAACGAATAGTTGACTCATACATATGGCCGTCAACTCACATATCTCTTTCCAAAAGTAGGCATTTATGAGGTCGACCTATGTGGACATGCTTCGAATATAACTGAGGATGTCATTATTATTTTTCACATAAGAACACAGAGAATAATAAATCGATGAAGTCGAGTTCTACAAGTTTGTGTGACTAATTTGATGGGGTTGACTTCGACTCATTAGTCTACTCGACTACCAAGAGAATTTATTTAATGAAGTCTTATTAATTTAAAATATTACTATGTTTACAAAAGCGTTGATCCGACATTCATTAACTATTGGAGTAGACTTTGAATAACATGACTGATAACACTGGATTAACGCTTATTGTGAATCTATTTTGACTATGATTTTAGTGGAATTTGTGGAGTCTTGTATAAAATGGAAATTACATGAAGGATTTTGGAGTTTTTAGCATAGTCAAGTTTTCGGGCAGTTGAAATTTTGAGTGAGATTTTGGTCGATATCTAGTTGACAATTGCGGAGGAAAATTTATTTTATTTTGCGAGTCCTCCTTGTAATTTATCAAGTATAGGCTCTATATAATAAACATACTTACAGAAATAAACATACTTACAGTAGCAGTGAAATAATTTAAATAATAAGAAATCAAACATATATAACCTACAAATGAAGAGCTCAAACGTTAAAAAGGGTGAAACAATTATGCCATATTGTTTATTC